>KK112490.1:41551-74670 GCA_000611955.2 Stegodyphus mimosarum
AAAAAAAAAAAAAAAAAAAAAAAGAGGATGTTCTGTAAAGAAAAATTTTAAAGAATGCTCCATTGTTTTAAAAAGAAATCCAAAAGGTTGTTTGAACGAATTTAACTAGTTCAAGCCAAATCTATTTTCTGGAATACATAGTTCATTTTCTTTTGATTAATTAGGCGCTTAGGTTGTCAGCAGTCTAAAATAGTTATTACAAAAAAGGAAAAAAAAAGATTTTAATGAGACTAGTTAGTGTAACTCCCTGAGTTCATTTACTAATTAATAATAATAGAAATGAAGAACTGCACTTATTGCTTTTAAATCAGTTAGATTCTTAATGAATAGCAGAAAGATTAAATTTGAAAGAAAAATTAAATAACTTACGATTTACCGAATGGCAACAACACTCTGTGGAAGATTAAAAATATTTTATTTCACGTTTAAAAGAAAAGTGGCAACACATTTATTTTAAATCCCTGAGATTGTTGACTAAATTCGAAAACTAAATATCTTATGCTCAGCCGAGTGACTACATACTTCTTTTTCAAATCGCCGAGTTTTCTAATTAAATTTGAAACATTAATATCTTACGGTTAGCCAAAAGTGGCAACACTTTGCTTTTAAATCGCCATATTTGTTAATAAAACTTCATTAAACTCGCGCAAAACAGGAAATAAAAAAAATTTGAAATTCAAATTCCGTCTTCTAGGTGCGTATGTTCGGATGGAGGATTAGGTGTGTTCAAAATTTTGAAATTGTGTGAAAAATGGCTGCACCTACAGACCATCCAATTGGATGAGCGGCACCTATTGTGGAGAGAAAGAAACTCTCACTTAACCTGAATTAGTTGCTGTTAAAATTTTTAAACTGTATGTTTATAATTTGCATACTGAAGTTTGAAGAAATTTCAACGGGCAGCTACATGCTAAGTTAGAGTACAGCGCCACCTATTGTGAAGAGAGAGCAAACTTCCAGTCGGTCATTGGTTTCGACTAAGGTAATGCTGTAGTAGTACTAAATGTAGTAATTACTGTTAATAAAGTTGTTTGTATTCTTTTTTTATAATGACCACTCATTTAGACTAGAATTATAGTAGCGTGGTACAGAACCCATTCTCGTTCTTTGGTTCAGTGGTCAAGTACACAATGTGGCGTCCTAAAATATGCTTACTGTACCCTCAATCTCCTAGAACTGGATGCCATACCTGTCTTGCAAAGCCCTTGTTTAGAATAGGGATTCGAAACATTTCTCTTGCATCGACCCAGTGGCGTAGCTAGAAATTTTGGGCCCTTAAGCAAAACTTAAAATAAGTTTATATATATATAATTACAAAACAATTTTTTTTAAATAAAACATAATCATGCCTAGATTTTTTCGCCCATTAAGTTGCTGAAAAATTATCAGTAAAGACATAAAGTAAGAAATTTAGAACTAATTTTTTACAAAGACCAAAAATTGAAATTCATAAGTAATCCTATAAATGCAATAAAGAATTTTAAAAATGTTAAAACCAAAGCTTTTCAAAAAAGCAATACCCCAATTCAAAACATCAATGAAATTTAAAGAAAAACTAATATAATAGAGGAGGAATTCAATCAACTTCAGTGCTACTTCGTAAGGAAGAGGAACATTGAAATCAACTGAAATCTTTTTTCCACAAAAATCCTTGCTTTCCTGTATCCAGAATTAGCCGATGAACCATTTCAATGTATTTTAATTATAATAGTTCACCCCAAAATTCTGGTCCTCCCCAAAGCAAGGAAAAAACAAAGTCAATTCTAATTAGAATCTTGTACCTTAAATAAAAAGAAATCAATTTAAAGAATTGAAAACGTAAGTAAAATAATAAAATACTTCAGTGAAAAATTCATATCAGAAGTTCGCCTTTATATACATATATATATATATGGGATGTCATCTCTCACGACCTGCAGAAGACGCTGCCTGCTATCTGACAGAACTACTTTTGTAAAAAAAACAAAACGCAGATGAAGCCACCATGGTAGCATAAGACGTATACAGAAGTGGTAAGACAGTATAACGATGAAAGAACTTTTCATTTTCTTTTATTGTGACAATTTTCCTGTAAATATTCATGTTCCTATTGTTCATTTTCATAGCGTCTAAAAACAGTTAATAAATAATCTCCATTAAATGTTCAAGCTAAAATGTAACTGAGACTAAAGTATCCATGCTCCCCTAGACCAAGTTTCCTCCATTTGTGAAGTAAGTTTTCAGACGTCAAGGTAATAAGTTTTTCACATATTTTGGGGACTTGTCCGGGATGAGCCGCAAATTGAGTTAGGAAAGAATCACGGCGACGAATGAAAGACTACCACTTTGGAAATGAGTAAGTTTTTTCGAACTATTTATTTGCATATTATTACTTGTATGAATAGTGAAAATGACTAAACTCAATTCTATTAGTAGCATTTCTCATTCTTTAAGAACTGGTCGCACAAAGTCTATTAAACTTTTGCATCAAATTAGGTTTGGAACTATAGGTGACAGAAGAAAACGACGTTGAGCCAGAGATTCCACGACGATGACGTTCACTTTTCCCTCAGTGAAACCCAAAATTCAGTGAAACCTAAAATACAGTTTTTCTCTCTGTTCTTTTTTTTAATTTTACAGATCCCCAGAAGATTATTATCTTTTTTTTTCAGTACGCGAGGACGCATGCTCTTAAGATGGTCGAGCAAATGTGGATGTCATCTTTCCCGACCGACACATAGCACTGTACGCTATCTGACAGAACTGCTTTTGTGAAAAGAAAAAACACAGAGGAGGCAGCCATGACAACATAAGACGTGTATAGAAGTTGTATCATCTTATAACGATGAAAGGTTTTCTTTACTTTGACAACTTCCCTCTAAATAGATTTTATGTAGTAACAGGAATCTCTTATGTATTTACAGGAATGTATACCTGTATATATGTCCCTGTCGTCTATTTTCATAATGTTTAGAAAATCGTTGATAAATAATACCCATTAAATGTCAGTTGGACAAGAGTATCTGTTCTTCCCCAAGAACGAGGAAGTTTCCATCATTTATGAATTAAGTTTTTAGACGTCAAGGTAAGATAAGTTTCTCACACATATATACTAAGTGTTATATTAGCATAGATTATTATGAATTGGAAATCTTAGTCAAATAATTGCTTTTATTTAATGTTTTTAAGCAGTTCAAGACTATTTATTAATAAACAAAATTTCTTGACAACAAAACCACACTGAACCTATCTTAATTAATATAACTAATCAAAAAGAAGAAACTAATACTAATGAAGTTACATTCGCAATAATAAACGGATTTATGAAATACATAGAGCAGCCGTTTGCATGCTTTTGTTGAAGCAAAAAAGAAAAAAAAGGGGGGGGGGAACTAATAAATTTTTAGGTACATTTTACTTGTCTCTTCATACGGATGGCAAGAAGCGAAAGATAGTTCATCTGAATGACATTATCTTATTTCATCTCTTTGTTAGAAATTCTAAAGTGATAAATTTTTTTCAGCCATTTATTTCAATTCTGCTAAAATAAGTTCCAATCCGTTTTGTAATTCCTTTTTATGGATACAGGTGTTATATAAGCATTGTGTAGCTTCATCTACACATATGCAATATTTTTAAATGTAATTTATTTAATTTAATGCTTAATACATAAATATACAAATTAAAAAAAAAAGAAAAGAAAATCTGAAATGTTTCAGATTTTAAACTACGTCCAAAGGGGCGTTTTTTTACCATTTTGTGTGTTACCTTCATTTATTAAATATCATGTTCTTCGCACTTAAACCATAAAATTCAGTTAAAGAACAATATCGCAAAATAATTTTAAATTGAACGTATCTTTAGAATTTCCTATACACAATCTCAGACGCTGTAGATAAAAATGTTTTTCTGCACAACGTTGCCATTGCTCGCTTTCAAATCTTTGAGTTTGATGATCAAAAATTCGTTAAAGTTTTAAAAAATATGAAATCGATAATAAAACAAATTCCAAATTTAAAATTTGGTCTTCCCGATACCCATATTCGCAGCAGGATTACGTTATTCAAAATTCGATGGCTCCAAGTACCGTCGTTTTATCACAATGCGAGAAACATACATACATTTATGCACATTCTTCATTACTTAACTTCTTTAAATATAATACAAGGCTGCAATATTTGATGGCAACAGTTTGAAAAGTGAACCGACATTTAATGTTTCCGACGCAAAATCGCAGAACGAAAACAATAATCCTTCAGGGCAAAGCCCCTTTGGACTTAAAAAAAAGGGGGGGACAATTTATTTTATATCCCCCGTTCTACTGGGCCGATTGACGAAATTTAACTTGCGTTTTTCATGTTTCGAAAGCGCGACTTGGGATATGTATTAGATTTATATATAGCATTGTTCTAATATAGGTATTTTAATACATAATCGGATCGAGTTAAAAATTTCAGAATCTCCTCAGCTTAATTTCACTGCATTTAGCTAGGTAAACCTATTTAACCAACGAGGGGAGTTTATTTTTTAAGGTATTTCTGATTCGGATGTAAAATTTGTTAGGAAATGCCATTGGTTTATACTTTTTTCACAGAATAAGTATACATTTTGCAATATATAAAAAATTATGTAATTTCTTTACAGTTACTTAAGATGTCAACATTGACGAGGTTTAAGTTGTGAGACAAGCAGCGTACATATTCAGTATTTGACTAAATGGTTTTATCTTTTGCTAGAAGGCATCATAGACATCATTCATAACACAAGCGCCGTCAGTTTAGTAAAGCCGATCGGATTATTTTTTTTCACAGAGTAAATATACATTTTGTAATGCATAAAACATGATGTAATATCTTTATAGCCACTTAGATGTCAACACTGACGAGGTTTAAATTGTGAGACAAGCATAGTGTGTATTTGTATGAATGGTTTTATCTTTTGCTGGAAGCCATCATATACATCATTCACAACACAAGCGCCGTCACATCCTTGTCTATAACATTTTTTAATTCAAGAAACTGAGAATGAGCTTTTTGCGATCCTCTGAGAGAATCGTTTGCAGCATAAAATCTGAGAAATGTTTCTTTAATTACAAAATTTAGGGGTTCTGAATTATCATATCTTGTAACATGAGCATATTATAATACGACACTCATTTGATACATCTTCCAGATATCTTGGGTAGTGTATAATAATAAATAATAAAAGGTAGATGCATTTATTTGGCTCACCAAAATTTGTTCTAAATTATGAGGAGCCCATCTAATTAATTCATTTTGTATGGTAGGGCTAAAATATCGCTCATTTTCTGTTGGCATTTCAAAAACTTGTTTCGTAACATTGTCATATTTGCCGAGCAATTTAACCTGCAATAAACAATTGCCATTATGACTAGTATTTATATCTTCTCTGTGCCCAAGAAAAGCTGACGCAATTTTTTGACAGCACAAATGCAATATTAAATAATCGTTCTAATAATCGTTCTAGAAATTATTTTCCCAAACTTTGCCTCGTACCGAATTTGCGGCTCAAAATTTTCCATAGTCAATTTTTTTTCCATGTTTCATACATAGCACTCGCTTCCAGATGTGATTTGGAAGAACCTTGGGTTTTTAATTTTCACTGCTGAGGTTTTCCAATCTCTAATACCTGACCATCAACTACTATCCGAGTTAGAACAACAACCAATGTTTGCAATATGCAGCATCTAATAGTTTAGAGTAACACAACCAATGTCATGGCACTTGTCCGTACTTCGTCATGGATGTATAATATGCTGCATTAATTCCTTCATTAGTATGTTTTGGAAATGGACCTGTACGTTTTTCTTCATCTTCATCCCAATTAATTAGAAACCTTCTCATATCATCAGTAATATTTTTACCTACCTATATCTGCTAATATGCACGTAGCTTTTCTTCTGCATGTTTATTGTCAGCCTTACTAATACAGCGTACTAGTAAGTACTACTCGTAATATAGTTTTTTATGCCACGGTTCTCTGCCATCGTTATCTCTGCAACGGTTTATTTCTTCCACGGTTGAACAACCTGAAGATTGTTCAACCATGGCAGAAATGATATTTACTGAAGAATCTTTTTATGAGCGTGATGCTTTAATAACAAAGTTGTCTAATTTTGAGTTGCCTAATTCTTATTAACATAGAGGCATATTCTAAAACTATCTTCCCCTTACATTTCATGCAAGGGAGAAGAAAAAGTGCGCATTATTGCATAATAATTACTTTTCCAGGATTATTTGAGCGTTTAGAAAATAGAAATCCTGTATGTTTTTTTCATTATATTAAAAGTAATCGTTTGTGCGTCGGAAACGAATTTTGGCTCGTAGTGTGAATGCTAATCAAGCAAGAATCTCTCCAAAAGCTGCTGTGAATACTAATAGGCCGATCAATATCATGGCTGTATATCAGGATATACTAAGAAACTATAAATGTTGATCATTAAAAAGCTTCCTGTTATGATGGACGCAAAAAGGATTAGTGATTTTGCGCTCTTGTCGGCCTTTATAAAAATGGAAGATTACCTTTCTTGCGATATAAATAAAAAAAGTTCTATAATCATATATGTACTTCCATCCAAATTAAGTTGCAGTGCCTGCTGCTCACTATTTAATTACAGTGTCTGCTGCTCACTGATTAATAAACGCAGCCGCTTTCTAAGTTCAAAATTCCAGGAATAAAACGAATATATACTAATTAACAGAAAAACCACAGTTTATTAAATTCATTTCGACCACTTATTAAGCTCATTGGTTAGAGATTGATTATTAACTTCCAAAATATTCTATTTGTACCTTTCAAAACTTTTCCTAGTTCATCCATTCAAGTTACTGTAGACCTTGGCTACATCGTTCAGACATGTAGTGCTTGAATAAAACGGATTTGAACGAAGTTTTCCTATCTCCCTATCCTAATACCTGTGTGACGCTGTTTTAAGAGTTTGGGGCAGAATTTAAAGCCAATAACCACAATTCTTTAATGCCTTATGAACGAGTGAGTGTTCCTTCTCGAATACCATCTGCTAGAAGCGAACGTGAAACTTTTATGTCCCATCTTTGAAGGTTTCCGCTTTAAAATCCACCCTTTAGGACTGATACATAATGTTCACAGAGAGTTATAAAAAAAGTTCATGAAATGTTTCTTAGGATTATCATACATTTACAGCCTCTGAGTAGAAAAAGAAGTGGTAACTGTACGCTGATGAACAGGCAGATCAACTAAACAGACAAAGGGCAAACTTTCTGCTGGCTAGAAACATAAATTTTGAAATTTGAATGAATCACTGGGAGAAGCGTTTTAAAATTTGTTTTGCTCGTTTAACTTGTAGGAAGTCGAAATGCTGAGAGAAAAGACTTGGGATAAATTATTAAAAAAAATTGATGTTCTTGGTAATTGCAGCCATAGAAAAACTATATCTGAACTCGGAGTTTCTCAAACAGTACTGTGCAGTTTCCTTAAACAAAGAATTACGATTAATGAAGAACTAATGAAAAATTGAAAATTTTCTCAAGGTAGCGCAAAAAAGACAGAAAATCGAAAGTTGTTGAAACTGCTTTTCTGGAATGGTTTCACTATAAAACTGAAAGATGTTCGTATTTCGAGTATTTTTCAGTAATTCGAGAAATGCTAGGTGAAAATTTTGTATCAACTGACAGATAGATTGAAAGTTAAGAAAGAGAAATCTAACACAGTTTATCAGAAACTGCATATCGAGAAGGAAGAGGCAATTTATCATGAGGCTGATAATTGGATAAAAGCCGTTTTCTTTGGGCTGCTAAATGAATAGAAGCCCAAAGAAATTTACAATGTAGACGAACTGGACTACCTTACAAAATATCACCAGATCACACATTAATATTTAAAAGTGAAACAGCAGCTGGTTTAGGAAACTGAAAGAATGAGTTAGGGTGTTATTAATGTGCATTATGGACCCAAAAATTATGAAGACAACACTGGCTGTTGATAAAAGCAGAAAACCTCGGTATTTGAAAGACGTCGAGAACTTAACTTATCACAGCAATATAAGAACTCGCGGATGACAAGTAGTCTTTTTACCGATTTTTTTTAAAAATGAGACAGCGAACTGAAAAATGAAAAAAAAATTACTAGTACCTCTGATCTCTTTCTGAAAAATATCAGTATCATTTCCTGAAAATACAATTTCTAACATTCACCTTCAGACCAGGAAGGGTATTATAAAAGCTTTCAAATGTCATTAGAGAAAGGTTGTTCAGAAAATGATCAAAGGAGTTCGATTTCTGAAAAGTTTCTTCAAAGTAAATAAGTAAGTTAGTATCTCTTCTATAAGCCATGTATAGTAAGTGCATTTACTCTTAAAACATTTAAAATCTGTTTTAAAAATGTGGCTTTAATGTCGAAGAAGTCTTTGAGGAACTGCAAGCTATAATGTATGCTTTAGACAAAATGAGGGACGCTATGAAGATTCATTTTTATAAGATGTGTCAGTTCACAAAGATATTGAAGATATGTGTTTTTAAAAACTGACTGTGAAAAGGTTGAAAGCGCTGCAGAAACTCACAGCGAAATTGATGCAGAAAAAAAAATGATGATATGCCAACATCAATCGAATCTACAAAAGATCAGTAAATTCTAAGAAAAACTCTTGAACTGAAATACACTCTTGGACAAAAAAAAAATGCACCAAGAAGGAGTTATCCGAATGGGACGAAAATCGGTAGAAGTGATGGACATGTACAGAAAAACAAATGATTACAATATGAGAAAAACTGTGTGATTTATTGAAGTGATAGAGCTTCACAAAGTCAAAAAGTCAGTAACGCGTTTGTAAACCTCTGGCCCTTATGCAAGCAGTTATTCGGCTTGGCATCAATTGATAGAGGTTGAGGATGCCCTCCTGAGGGATATCGTGCCAAATTCTGTCCAATTGGAGCGTTAGATCGTCAACATCCAGAGCTTGTTGGAGGATCCTGCCCATAATGCTCCAAACGTGCTCAACAGGAGAGAGATCCGGCGACCTAAATGATCAAGGTAATGTTCGGCAAGCACTACGGCAAGCAGCAGAAACATGTGCAGTGTGGGGGCGGGCATTATCTTGCTGAAATGTAAGCTCATGGTGGCGTGACATGAAGGGCAACACAACGGGCCTTAGAACTTAGTCGACGTACTGCTGTGCTGTAAGGTTGCGACGGATGACAACCAAAGCGCTCCTACTATGAAATGAAATGGCACCCCAGACCATCACTTCTGGTTGTCGGCCAGTCTGCCGGAAGACAGTCAGGTTGGTATCACACCGCTGTCCGGGGCGTCTCCAGACTCGTCTTCGCTGGTCATCGGGGCTCAGTTCAAAGCGGGACTCATCACTGAAGACTTCTGCTCCAGTCAGTGACATTCCAGTGCGAATGAGTCCGACACCACTGCAAACGGGCTTCACGTTGTACAGAGGTCAATGGTAGTCGGCGCAAGGGGCGCCGTGACCTCAGCCCGATTTCTGTGAGCCGTCTATGAATGGTCCTTGCGGTCACTGAAGCACTAGTTGCACGTACAATCGATGATAATGATGCATCTGGGGCTGTGAGTGCCGCTGTGACGGTTGCTCGGTCTTCACGTTGTTTCTCCAGACCTACCGCTTCCTTCTTGACGCTGTGTGCGGCCATGGTTCACCCATTCCTGCCAACATCGTCTAATAGTGGCATCGCTCCTGCTCAAATGTCGAGCTATTCGCCCATAAGACTAACCGGCTTCTTTGAACCCAACTACACGACCCTCTCAAATTCTGATATCTGCGCATATCGTTCGCGCACCTGTATGCGAGGTATAATTACTGTCTACCAGAGTACACGGAATGAAATTCGTGAAGAATTTTATGACCTCGAATAGTAATTTTTCCTCTTAAATATCCAGCCAGTTGTGCAGATCAGATGCGCTGTAGCGACAACCGTTCATTCATTGGCAGCCAAATTGTAAAATTTTGCATTTTCCGTCGAAACCTGTATGCATATGAATTTGTGTCCAATCTGCTTTATATCTTCTCGGTGCGTTGTTTTTTTTGTCTAAGAGTGTATGTTGATTAAAAAGGGCTGCCGCGTGTTTTACAAAATTTATAATACAATTGAAAAATTGTTGTTGAAAAATACAAAACAATTAAAGAAAGAATAATTTTTGTAAGAGGAAAAATTTCATCAAGAACATAATTATAAAAATAGTTTAATAAAAAATAAAAAAAGGAATTTCAAAATTGCTTAAACAGTTTAATTTACAGCACTAATTTTGATTATTATTTTTGGATTACTTTTTAATTATTTTACTTGAAAAGTTTAAAACTGATATCATGATTTGCAATACACAAATCGCCGTCTCTCAAACTCAGACGCATAATAAACTTGAATAAGTTTGCAGCGGAAATGATTTTAATAAGCGGCGGACACTATAACTTATTTTTTTGGATAGAATATACAATAAAATTTTATTTAAAAGCAACTGCATAGTCATAAACATAATATTGTAAGTGTGTGGACTATTGCTCAAAAGCTAATAGACACTGTAAGGAAGGTACTTAGTTTAATCAACCCATTATTTTATGATTTAAACTGTACTATCACTTCTACTTTACATTAGCTCTCACTAATTCTGTGTTTGGATACGCGTGTACGTAAGAACTAAGTTTTTAAATTTACACAGACAGTTTCGGCAGCGACATTGACTGATGTACAACTATGTGAATTTCGTTATGTAGCGTCAGCTTTTCGCCAGACAGTTTATGTGCATTTAGTAAGAGTTTAGAAAGGATTTAGATCTTAGTGAAGGCTGAATCAATGCTTGTTAGGCTGTGCGTTTGTAAATCTTCAGAGTTAATTTCTACTCACCTTAAAATTACATTTCATGTTACTTGAAATTTAAAAAGCAGCAAAGATTTAATTTGTAAGCCATGCATTTTTAAGTTAAATCAAAAAGGTTCGCTTAAACGTTTTTGTATGTCTATAGCTGTTTTCATCAGTGGGGCGATGAATTGCCTGACAGTTTTAATAAGGAGTAAAAGTTCTAGGTATGCTAGAATGCACGTACATCCACCGAAGAATATAGTTGTATGCCTTTAAGCTTTAATTAAGAAATTAGCAGATTTAATTTATAAATTAACCAGTGAAATATGAATATTGAATGCTATTGGGATAAAAAGGCTAATCAGAAAAGTAAGCTTAAGGAAAGAACAATACAATATCGTAATAAAATATTGTTTTGACAACCAGCCTTTGTAATAAAGTAAAAATGTATGGCCAGCTATAAATTTAACTCTTCGATTAATCATCGATATGTTTTTTAATTGGAAATTTACATATACATTTTATATTACTTGGCTCGCATACAGGGCTATCTTAATTCTGTGTTTACTATCTGGTATTTGTAAATGCAACATCTGGTGTTCGTTTACCATCTGGTGTAAGTAAAAAATATTAAATAAATTTCATAAAATGCTATTTTAAGTTATACCTTTTTAAAAGATCGTATCCTGGCAAACAATAGGAGCATCGCGAAAGATCGTCACGCAAGCATCATCGCATCTTTCGACTATTTAGCTCGCATTATGCATTAAAAACACCTTCTTGGCCAGATGTTCAAGTATCTATCCACCTCTGATTTAAAAGGTAATAATTTTTCTACGATCGTAGCTATCACGTAATATCTTTTTTTATAAATCAGCATATGATAATAGCATAAACTCACTCTTAATATTAACTTGATTTGATATTTTTTAATACCTCTGTATTCCCGATCATTGATTAGCGCAAGAGACGTAAATGCATTGAATTTTCGTTTCTAATAAATAGTTCGTAAGTAATTTTATATGTAAGATCTTGACCCCAAAAACATGCCAATCGGCTACTTCTGCTGTACAGCAAAATGTCCAACAAATAAAATATTCAGAGTTCAGTTAAGTACGAAACCTGTCACATTTAGGAATAAAACTTGCGAAGGTATTTATAATTGATGTTTTTAAAAGCCAGTTACAAGGTTAATAACGAGAGCTGTTTTACTCGAAAAGGAGCCATTAATCGTCAAAACGAGCAACTTTTTAATATTTATTTTATCGTTTTTTCTCAATTTGTGCGAAAAAGATTCAGCTTTTTTCAGTGATATATATTGAAAAGTGATAAGACAGTAAATTCATTCTCTTGTGAATCCGCAAGGAAAAAGAAAACATTTTGCGTTTAACCTAGGAAGGTGTAAAAAGTCATTTACTAATTGAGTTTTTCGATTTAAAAATATGTAAAATTTAGATTTTGCAAGCATAAAACTCTGTTTTTCTCAGTGTTGAAACTATTATGAAGTATCGTTGGGCAGTAATAGTGCCCAGAATACGAACTAGAGGTGACCTGGAATCGTAAGCAATAGCGCCCCAAACCATTATGCCACGTTATCGTGCGACGGTGGGGCGTTCCACAGTTACTGCCGGATTGGATCTGTCTCCACGTCGACGCCACACACGTATGCGGTAACTGTCACTAGATAAACAGAAACGTGACTCATCTGCGAACATTACGTTTCACCATTCTATCATCCACATTTCTCCAGTCTGGCACCATTCTAAACGTTGGCGTCTATGCTGTCAGGTCAATGGCAGTCTTCTTAACGGACGCCGTGAGTGCAGGCCACGTTCAACGAATCGACGGGAAATGGTTCTCGTCGACACGGGAACATCCAGGGTATCTTGCACATGCTGCATAATCGCGTTACAAGTGACTTGCGGGACCGCGACAGCTTGTCGGCGGATGCGTCGATCCACGCGTGCTGACGTCACTCTGGCTGCACCTGCACCCCTCCTTCTTCCCACTTTCCCTTGTTCCAGCCATGTTTGCCATAGCCGATGCACCGTGCTCATATCCATGTGGGTATCAGCTGCGATTTGACGTAAGGACCAACCCGCCCTTCTCAGTCTGATCACCATACCCCTCGTAAAATCGTCTATCTGCTGGAAGTGCCTTCGTTGACGGCAGCCTGGTATTCTCTCCTATTACACGTATTCACCGGGAGAAAAACCAACTTCCTTCGCTAATTCGTCTGGCAGCAATAAAGACTAATATTGCCCATTCTGCGCGTTCCTTCCCTTATATTTCACTTCACGTTCGTCGGAAAGCTGCGCATTTCATATCATTCGTATAACTTAGTGATGTGCGTCTACTCTAAAATTTGCATAAATTTCTGACCACTCCTTCTTGGTGTTGCATTTTCAATGTCGAGCAGTGTAATTTGTTAGTTTGACTCTTGTTCAAAATTCCCAAGATCTAGATCAAGATAGTATTTTCGGTTCAAGGTGTCAACTACTAATGAGTTTTAACCTATATATCAAGTAAGGCCGGAGGCCGCTCACTTTTGTTTAGATAAATCAGAGGTGCTTAGCACCGCGCCCTTAGGCAAAAGAATGGTCTATGTGGCAAAGTCATACAGGAAGGCAGTCATGAAATTATAAATTGATATACTTTTGTAGATGTAGAAACATTCGAAAAATTTTTGAGCAGGTGCTGGGTGAGTGCTATTTGCAGTGAGGAATTGAGTGACTGAAAATATATATATAAAGTAGAGCCTCAGATCACGAGACTCATCTCACGAGCAATTCAGCTGGCGAACAAATTATCTGAACAAAAATTCGTCGGATGGAGAACGTATCTCGAGTTACGAACATTCAAGTCCAGCTCATATGATTCGCTCCGACGTTTTCAGCTAACCTGTATGTCGTATAATCAACACTCAGGGCCTTTAGTAAACATCAGTCTAAAATTTTCCGTTGCTTAACTCTCATAAAATAAACTTGGCAGCAAGTATTTTACTGGATAATGACTTCGACCTGGAGAAAATTGTGGCCAGATTGGGTTGCAGGCAGAGACTTTGAATATTTTGACATTCGGGAAATTTTTTTGTTATGTGTTTCTATGCGAAACCTGGAGCTAGGAAATTAAAAATAAAGACATGAAGTTAGCAGCCGACGATAAAAACGTAAGTAAAAAAGAAATGCACAACTTTAAACGCAGCAAAAAAAAAAAAAAAAAAAAAAAAAAAAAAAAGAAAAAAAAAAAGGATTGTGGAAGTCTTTAGAATAAGAGGAAGAAAAAAAATGGCTCTAGTTCTCTAATTTGCAAAGTTTTAACATATCAATATAATAAAGCAGGAGCATGCTACGTCATAAGCAGTTTCAGTGAGAGTGTCATGTTTCATTTTTAGGAGCATTTTAAAACGTAGGCAACAACAGATCATATTAGACATTTTGTGTGAAACAGAGACCTAGTAATTCTCCATCAGAGTTGAATGGAGCTTAGAAACAAAGAAAATATTAAAGAGATACTCCCTAAGGACAGTTACAGATATTTATAGGACAGATGGTTTCATAGAAGGAAAGTTCGCATCTAAACAATAATATCTTCCTCGTCGTTATTCACATGGCGTCTCGTTTCTGCTCTTTCGTTTGTACAGGTATAGTAAAATTAATTAAGTTTTTGCCTATTTGATCTGCTAAATGCTATGTTTATCTTTTTTATATTTAATGATTTCCAAACATTGTTTTAAATTTGCACACAATTTATTGTTGCTTAGTTTAAAAAAGCAATTCCTTATGGTCCAGGAACAAACTAATCCATTCTACGTGAATGTCTATAGGAATAATTGCTTCGGTATACGAACATTTCGGTTGACGAACGGTCTTCAAAGACTAAGTTCGTGAACCGAGATTGCACTGTAATATAATTTATAACAAATATTATATTAGAGCATATTACATATTCTGGGCAGTGTAGAGTATAATGCATAAATAAAAGCATTAGTAAAGAACAGTGTGCCTTGTGTAATACATGAAAGCCATGTCCAATAAGATAGCAGTCTTCATCTAAAGTAATAGTGCTGAACACGTAGTCTGAACTTAACTGATTTATAAATGTAAATTTCAGTTAAAAACTTCATAATATAATTTTCATTTAGTGATATACTAATTATTTATGCCATTGCTTCTTTTATGACATTCTTTTCTTAAAATGTTAATGTAGATCTTCACACGCAAAATATTTCATGAAAATGTAACGCAAATTCCAGGCGATGAAAATTTCCACTACCTATGTCGTGATTACCTTTCTGCCTTTTGTTCCTACGGAAAATTTACTGCCTCGTATATGAGATACGAAGTTTATTTAAGGAATCTGAATAAGCAAAATATCTATAATATAATGAGATGTGTCATCGATAAAGCTTTATTTGTCACTCTGAAAAGCGTAAAATACTTTAAAACTTGACGATATAAAAGAAGTGTCTTCCCTGAATTAAAATATTTTATCTTCTACGCGGGAGTGTTTTGTGGATCAACAAAGGGTAAGATATTTAATTTTGTTTTCAAATTTATTTTATTATTAATTAACAAACTAAGCAATTTAAAATCCATAAATGCATATTCATTTCAGTTATCAGTAATTATTAATTGGACCGTTGAAATTACATTAGCTGGATTAATTAAAGTCGTCTTTCTGTCTATGTATATAAATATGTACATATAAATATATGTACATATAAATATGTCTATATAAATATGTACACAAAGAAGGAAACCCGTTTGCTTGTGTGTGTGGGTGGGTACGTAATTCTTTGAAATCAAAGAGTTTTATTCTGATATTTATGAAATTTACATACTTGACCTTCAAAACAAAAGGAAAGTCACGATTTACATACGATTTTGAAAAACCACTCGACTGGGTACACAATCAGAGCATTCATATTAGAATGTTGCGCTCACGTAATCCATGTTAGGTTTACAGTGCACTTATTGCGTGTTCGCTACCAGTTCTTATACTAAAGCCTTTAAATGGCCCTATGTTCGTTTACTCTTTAAAGCAGAGTAGAACCTTTAAAGCAGAAGTGGGTTCTGTATTAGTTTTTCGAGAATATTTCTGGAGCAGTGAATAAAAGGCTAAAGTGGTGATTTCCCGAAAACTAATTCCCCAAAAAAGTCTTATTCAGGCTTGGTAAAATTTTTCAGTACCTTGAACCAAAATAAAAGGAAATTCACTGTCTACCTGAAATTTCGAGAAAACTATCCTCCCCCCCATTCCGTAAATGAAGCGTTTTAACTCTCCGTAAAGTCTGGGCTCTTCAGCTAGGTAAAATTTTACGAGTTATAATTTTTTTTTAAATACAAAAATATATGATCTTTCTTTACAAGGAAAATTCTGTCGTCGATCTAAGCGTGTGGTAGTTCGGACTATGTTCAAATTTTTACGCATTTTTGATTAATACTTTGTACGCATTCGATTAATAGTACAAGCATGTGCATTCGCAGCTCTGTATTCATATAACCATTTGTCAGTTCCAGAGAAAAAAAAAGCTTCTCGCGAAATTCCAGGAGGAAAATTACTGTTTAATTCAGAAACCTTAGTGCAGGTGTCTGGTTGCTATGCGAATGTAAAAAACGACAAGAAGAGTATTGATTTACATGAATATGACTATGGAATGTCATATACGAAAGCTGTTTTGGAACTCAAAATGCATTAGAAAGTGAAACTGAAGTTAACTGCGAGCCCAAGAATATTTTATAGAATGTATATTTAATGTCCTTTTATTAATTTACAAGTTGTGTCATCGACAGTTACCATTTAAGCAAAATGTTTTTTAATTTTACAATTTTAATTTATTTTACTTAATTAATTAAGTTTCCATAGCTTAATTTTTAATAAAAGAGATATTCACTTTTAACCTGAATGAACATTGAATTAATAATAATAAGAAGAAAAATAATAAAAGTATGAGAAAATTGACTCATTTTAAATTAAATGTAATACCCCTTCCGGCATAAAATATTTACAATTTGCAGTATCAAAACTACTTTTATCGCATACATGCAGCAATTTTCACTTTAAACTTCAGTGCCCGAGTTTTCACATGTTTCGGTTATCTGAATCAGTTTAGTTATTAATTAATTGTTTAATTTGAAATTGTTAAATTAATTGTCAAAAACTATTAAATTAGTTTAATCTGCATGCCATTGTTCGGCAAGGTTTTTATTTCTACTGACTCATTTTTTTCTATTCTTATGCGAATGATATTTCACATCATATGAACAATGCATGCAGAAGACATAGCAGTTGCTTGTGTAAATTTCGTATAAGTTCTTTGCATAAGTGCAATCCTTTCAATCTCTTCCGTATCACACATGCATTAGAAAACTGGATACACTGAAGGGAAAACTAATGCTGAAAAAGGCATTTTTGGTATTTTTCGATAGAAAAAAACAATCTTACTTCAGCATCTCTCCTGGTTAAGAATATTATTTTACAGGTTCCAAGAGTATAAAATGCAGCATGTGTCCTTATTTGTTCGAAACTAAGCTCGTTCAGCCGATAATAAATTAGGAATGTAAGTATATTATCGAAATTCCCTCACCTTTCCCAGCCTTAAACTTCTCAAGTCTTCTAACTTCTAGCGTTTTGGTCAAATATTTTTAGATCTTTTTTAACTTGCCCTCTAGTCCTAGACCATGATTAGTGGATTAACATTGTCTTAGCCACTGATCAAAATGAAAGCCAGGAAACGAATGGCTGTTTGTCGAAAACATTAGCAATGCTCACCTATATGACTATGTTGTGGCTCATTTTCAGTTACCGCGGTCTTATTTATGTGTTTACCTGTACATAATGAGATTCTGTCTCTCCTGGAGTTTGTTTTGCCTATTCATATATTACATAATATTTTACATAAATATATTATATTACAAGTAAGTAGTAACACACAAATAATTAATATTAAAAACTTTCAGAAATCTTACATGCCGCGAAATCTCAAAGTTTCCTTAGTAACGTTCGAATAGGTAACAACAAAATTCACTCAGAACTGAAAATTTAATTTTCGTTATCTGTGTATAGTCTTGCTCACAAAGTTTACCAAGCTGTCAATATTTACTATTATGATCACGACGTTCAGTAGAACCGTATGCGTCATTAGTAGGATTATGGTCTCTGCAGTGATTGTAAATATGCTTATTGTTGTTGTTTGTAAATATTTCATTAAGTTATTATTTACCTCATAGTAATAATAAGTTGTTGAAATAGTATGGCTGGGCAGCAGTCATTCTGAAATCGCATAATTTGCAACCGAAATTTAAGCCGATAGGACATTACACCTTTTAAATTATAAACTCTACGTAAATGGTTGGCAACCGCAGATTCTAATTCTTGTTATGAATAATATCTTACGTTACTTCGAATTTAAGATTAATAATGCTTGGCGAGGTAAAAGGGAAATCACGAAACTACTTTCTGATGCCCAGAAATAAAATAATTTCTTCGACTTACAAAACTGAAAGCAGAAGCCAAAGCTCGAAAATGAACGTGGCCGGAAACTGGAACCGCTAACGCTTAATCTGCACGAAAGCTTTAGAAAGATTCTGCAACCTAGAAATTTATGCAGAACACGTGTTTTTCAAACACCATAGTTCAGTAAACTTCGATTAAGAAGTATTTTTGCGCTTTGTTTCGGGAAAAAGAAGGTACAAAATTAAAACAGAATTAGCTCTTAATTTGAAGTTAGCTCATAAGCTGAACCAGATATCTCCAGAAGATTAATAATTAAATATTTTGATTTCAATTGAAAGGGAACGAGAACTAAATATAATTCAAATTTAGTATCACTTAAGGAAAATCAAACTGTATATTTTCCAAGGCACAGGGTTCATAAAATAAATAAGATCTAACTTCAAACAGTATTTTATTAATTCTCTTATTCATTCTTATATATCTTGTATGTCAGTAAGTCAAAAAATAAGTTGCACTTAGCGAAAATATTTTTTCCCAATAAAATATTTTTGTTGAGCGTAGCAGCACTGTCCACAATTCTCTGAAAAAGGTGGCTTAATGGTTCCGCAGTGGCTGTTTAAGAGATAAGCTATTAATGGTGGGTTAATATATTCTGCAATTTTGAAATGACATCTGTTTGGATAAGCGCTTCATGAAATGTGAGCATGCATCATGAAGGAGAGCCTTCATTGATATCTATCACCATTTGTCATTTGTTTGAAGTGGTTAGTGATAGTACGGTTTCTCCGCAGGCGACGGTAAAAATTGTGAGAGTTAATCGGGAATGCTTTAACGTATATTGTGGTCAATATGCGCTAACTTCCATCATATTATAACTGATTCAACAAAATAGGCGAATCACGATGAACAAAACTGCAGCAAAATCGTATATTCGCACGGAAGAGTGCACATGTTAGCACAAAATATCTGAACATTTGCAAATCGTGTACTGGATGGGTGTTCCTCGTCTTGATAGATTAACACAAGAATCTACGTTTCCAAATATCTCTTGTATTTTTAGTTAATTATGCAAAAGAAGGAAATGGTCAATTGCACAGAATCGTGACCGGAAATGAGTATTAGGTCTACTAAATTTTTAGAGGAAAGGAAACAGAAAAACTCTGAAACTTCAATGCATTTCAGCTTATAAAAGAGCTTGGGAACTTGAGACGATGCAATTTCGACGGGGAATTCGAAATTGTGACGTAAGAATGGTTATCGAAAGTTAGAAGCAAATTCTTCGAACAAAATACAGATAAACTCATACCATACTGCGATAAATATTAGTTGAACATATTTGCTAATCAGCAAAAGAAAAGGGGCTTATTAAAATGCATTCACGTAAATAAAATAGTGTAATATATGTATTATGTTTTGTTTCCTTTAGGTGAGTATTAAATAACATTTTAACTACCCATTGTATTTTTGCTTGTTAATTAAAATACAGGGTTATTCAAAAAGAAAGAGCAGATTGCAAATGTGTATTTCTTCCAAACTACAAAAGATAGAAACATGATTCTAACGTTAATGGATAGAGAAAAGTGTACAATTTACTATTATTACGGGTAAAAGTTTCAATCATGGCCGCATTGGCGCTGTTGTTTGTTCTGGTATTATTTGTCGGTTGGAGCCCAAAGAAAGCCACATCGCGAGCAAGCAAAGAACTTAAAATTCCTCAACCAACGGTATGGCGAGTTCTAAAACATCATCTGCACATGAAGCCATACAAACTGCAGTTATTGCAAGCATTGCATCCTGACGACCACAACAAAAGGTACGAATTTTGCAGTAGCATGTTAGATGGTATGGAAGAAGACAATTTTGCTGAACGATTAATTTTTTCCGATGAATCCACTTTTCATCTTTCACACACGGTGCTCGTATTGAATGCATACCATAATTGTAAACTTTTCGCTATCTATTAACGTTACAATCATGTTTCTATCTTTTGCAGTTTGGAAGAAATAAATGTTTGAAATCTGCTCTTTCTTTTTGAATAACTCTGTAGTTGACGATGTTTCTCAGAGTCTTCTGTTAGTGCTCATTGATATTGTTGCTTTCTACGGGTTCGTGGATTGGGAGTGATTAAAGATAACACTTCATGAAGAAACAAAACACAATTTATTCGTTAGTATTTCACAGGACTTTTTCAAAGACGCGTAACAGTCGTCGAAGAACTATGCTAAACACGCTGAAACAATCAGCATCACAGCCTACAGGCTATTGGGCTATAAGGGTGAAGACAGCTTCACGGCAAAACAGCAAAGTGCAGCTGCAGACTCGGTCGATCGCTCTCAAGATAATCTCAAAGCACTACTTCTGCACTCAAAACACTCAAGATAATCTTCACGATAAAACTGCTATTCCGCGTACAGGCAGGGTTTATATAGCTTTTGACCTGCTTTCCAGAACATTCTGGGGCAAATGCATAACAATTCGTTCCAGAATGTTCTCACTCCGTCTATGGCATACCACCAATTTTGTAGACAAATGGGCAATTTTGCGCCAAATTTGGAAACCCTGCGTTTCTTTGCCATTTTCTGGCAACCCTAAACCAGCTTTGCGGGGAAGCTATCTTACCGCAGCTGGGCATTTTTCAACAATATAATAAACGCTGATGGTATTATTTACTCTGCTAAGTTGCAAAGAAATGTTAAGCGGCTCATACTGGAAGCCAACCGTAGTAAAATCATACGTTACTTTCCCAAACATCGCATGTGCTATATAATAGTATATATATATATAAACAGAGCTTCCACATTTTTTGGATTATTAATATGTACTCTCTTTTAAACAGTTCCGCTTAAACAAAGAGAATAAATGAAGGTTAATTAAAAAAAGGAAGGGTTAGTTCAAGTAGGGAATTCTAGGTAGTCACCCTATAATCTGCTTTACGATTTTTATTGTCGATGAACATTTTAAGAATGTAAAGAACGCCCCTATGCCACTGAAAATGTAAAGTCACTTGGTTTATGTATGTTAGGTGAAAAGTTTGCAGAGTCATTAGGTTATATCGAAGCAAGAACAAGAAAAACGTACAGTACCGTCGCCTGGACTCGAACACCCGACCTTCCGATTGCCAGCCGGACGTGCTATTCAGTTAGATCACGAAGGAATGAAGAAAGAAGCGAGAAAATACCTTACATAATGAAACTGTGAGATTATGTTAATTAACCAGTTATTATGATTTTTATCTTTACTTTAGCTTCTTCTTTTCGTATTCCGCACTCGAATGCAAATTAGCTTTAAGCATTTTAACTTGAGGATTTTGGATCTTAAAGAGAGAGAGAGAGACAGAGCTTCTAGCACTCCCGTAACTCTGTTAGATTCCGCTAGCTCTATGGAAATGTAATTACCTTGGCTTTTGCATTCTTTCGCAGTCGACTGCTTCAAACTTACTCGCCGATAAAGTTAGTTGGGCCAGCTTAGACATTATGTATTTGACAGTGTAATTTTAGACTACTTTTCTAAACGTTTAAATTTAATTTATTGAATAATTTACATGTCAAGAAGTAGTGATTTATTTGTAGACAAAAATGCTGTTTTCTGTTAAAGTTCAGTTTAATAAAAAGTTTGCTTAAACCTTCGCAAATTTATGTCACGCCATTTTCAAATATAACGGTAACTCGCTAATTGTCTAATATACTTGTAAGATTCATAGTAATAGCTCTTATACAACCTTAAAAATCCAGTTCTGGATCCAGAGGTTTTTAATATCTTATGTATAATTTTTACTATACTGTATTCATATATGTATTCTCTGAATACCACATAATGATGCATAAAACTATAAAAGGTTCTTAATAACAATCACAAGAAAGCTGCAATAGATAACAACTTAACCTAAATATACTTTAAAAGCCATAGAAAATGTTTAAGATAAATTTACTTTATTAAAATTACATTATTGTATTAAAGTCATAGAAAATGTTTAGAGTTTTTCCCTAGAACGGGCAGTAAATTTCTATGCTCTCATCGTTGTTTACTTGGAGAATATCTAAGAGAAGGTCTATTTTTATTCAAGTCTATAGCAACAAGTGAAGTGTCAAAACAAAGGAAAGTTGTAAAACAGTTATTGTATACGCTTATGATCGGGTAAAAAGCTCGGCCCTGGAGCTTAAAGAGAGAGTTTGCTGAAATGACGTAGTTTTATGAGTACCTGAGGCAGTTGCTTTTGCCCTGTCAACAGCGTCTCAGGCACTTTTGACAATATTTGATCTTCAGTGGTCATCAGGCTTCTAGATAGCCTTACCCAGTCTTTTCCTATAAGAATCCGGTATCTCTAAACTGTTTCTGTACGTTACGCACGACGCTGAGAGTTATATTCTGCATATGAGACCGTCCTGCTTCCAATCTCCAGATGATTCTTTACTTCTCAGAATCCAAACATTAGTGGTTATTTATTTTAATTATCAGCTTTAAAATTTCATTAAATAATCATTTATCGAAAAAAGTTATCCTTTTGAAGCTTCGATACATGAAGAAAAAAAAAACATTGAAGTCGCCGAGAAATATGAGCGAACTCATTTCGGAAAATGTCATGAGCGCTTTTAACTTCTAAATGATTTGCCACATGCACGTGTACACTTGCATTTATGGCTCTTCAGATTTGCTGCTTTTGTTTGAAAACATAAGTTTTTGGAAGTATTCTTATTGAGTAACTTGAGGCTTTTATTGAGTACTTTGAAGAAATGTAAAAATATGTAAATTCCCTTAATTGTGAACACCACTGCAAAAATGATGTGGAGGTCACAGCCGGTGGTAGCATCTCAATAAGCTGTAGCATCTCATCGTCCAATATCTGACAGTAGCATCTCAATAAGATGAAATGATCACGAGGGACCTATTGAATGAATTGTCATAGACTGCCTCAGAATCATTCTGAACAAGAGAAACGCTACTTTAGATAATTTCTGAACCACTTTTGAAACTTTTTAAAAACTGAACTTCTCATAAAGCCAAAGGCAGACGTAAAAATGGTGATAAATAGTCTTTAATTTCCAATTGAAGAATAAGATTTTAGGATTTAGATTGAACGAAACTAAAAAACTATGAAACTTTATACGTATAGAGTGCATGTAAGCCTTGATAAAAATTGTTGACTTGATTTTGTTGATTTTCAAAATCAGTGCTGTTTTCAATATTTTTAATATTTTTTAGATATTTCGCAATTCTGGACCGAACTTGGGAACGGATTAATATTACGCTAGCAGCAATATTTTGAGAACTGTATCCTGCATAATGAACGATTAGCGTAACGATTGCCATAGCGGAGCAAGTGCCTCTCATTATACGAGGCAAAACTGTATATTCTAATTTCGGAATAAGTTTAAATATTAACTTTTTCATGCATATTATATACTATTACATATGTTTTGCATTAAAAATAATCTTTCATCAATTAAACAGGCAATGAACCATTTGATCACGAGAATGTACTTTGGGAGATAATCAAATTTTACGAAATCATCTTATCTTACGAAACATTTTATTTGACATTTTATTTGGATCATCATATTTTACGAAATGTAATTTTTTATTAATCTGACGGAAACAAGAACTCTACCTGTAACATTATATCGTAAAACTGCAAATTGTAAAGGTACAGCCTACTTTCCAGTTTTATCTTAACTTTACAATGCATGAAATTTAATGCTAATTAAATTAAATCTAAATTTACAATGCATTGCATGAAACTTTACTTCCTTTTTATTAGCTCAAAGGGGCAATTTGCTCAGAAGGGCTGTTAATTTCGTTTTGGCATTTTGCGTCAGTTTACTATAAATGTCAGTTCACTTTTCAGATTGTTGCCACTAAATATTAGAGTCCTGCATTATATTTAAAGAAATTAAATTCCAAATTCGCATATCCACCGTAATCTCAAAGTAGACACAATTCAAGATTATATTCAAAAACTTGCCAGAAATTTCTTCTATTCTGTTATCACTCATCTTAACAATTGCAGCAGCTCTCTTAGATGTTCTCCATTTCCCAGAGAAAAATATCCATCTGACATTCTCCATCCTTAACATCTTGTACTCATACTAGTCTCTTCAGTTCACTGATTTGGACCTTCCGTCAGCAACTCACCTTATTCGTCGATTGATGACGGCCACTTGACTTATAGTTTCGTCATTTTGTCCATACTACTTATTTTGTTTTACCGATACTCTTCACCAGATGCAGAGTAAAAGGAAGCACTGCTTTCTGAAACTCTAATTCACATATAAAAAAGAAGAAGAATGAAGAATCTGCATGAATGTAGAAAAAACAATGGTATCTAGGGACATCAAATTTTGAATAACGTAATCCTCCATTCGAATATGGTCATCTGGAAGCCCAAATTTGGAATTTGTTTTATTATCTATTTCTTATTTTGTCAATCATTAAAGAAGTTTTGATTAACAAACTCAACGATTTCAAAGTGAGCAATGGCAACACTGTACGAAAAAAAAAGAACATTTTTATCTCCCAGCGCGCCAGACTATATATCGTAAATTCTAAAGATATACTTTTAAAAAATAATTTTGCGATATTGCTGTTGAATTGAATTTTATGGCTTAAGTGCGAAGAACATGATATTTAATAAATAAAGGTAACACACAAAATGCTGAAAAAAGTCTCTTTGGACGTAATATAAATCTGAAAACTTTCAGATTTTTATTTACTTTTTTTGTTATTCATTGTTTATTTGATACAACTGTAGAGCTATTAGGTTATTTTGAAGCAGGAGACGTAAAAAATGTGTAGTGCCCTCGCCGAGTCACGAACTTTGGAGCTCTCAAATACGCGTCGAGTATGCTTCCAATTACACCACGAATGCATGCGGAAAGGAGAGAGGAAATACCTTATCAATAAATGCCGATTAATGTGATTTCGGTTAATGTTATCATTCAGACATATTAATTATCGAATTGTGGAATTTCCGCTTATTTTTATGCTAAAACAGGGAAATTACATAGCTTATTGTGATCAATTTATAAGGTATTTCTCCCGCCTTCTTCGCATGCCTTCGTGGTGTAGTGGTCTGCATGCTCGACGCGTAACCGAGAGGTCCGTGGTTCGATTCCCGGCGAAGGCAGTGCATATTTTTCATCGTTCCTGCTTCCAAAAAAAAAAAAAAAAAACCTAATGTCTCTACAGTGGCGCCCGAACTAAAAGGGTTGTGGATGATGACTCTCCACACCCAGGATTTGGCGACTAGGTCCCCTAAAACCCTAGTCGCCCTTTAAATAGGGGAGTATATAAGGTATTTCTCCCGCATTCTTCGCACGCCTTCGTGGTGTAGTGGTCTGCATGTTCGACGCGTAACCGAGAGGTCCGTGATTCGATTCCCGGCGAAGGCGTTGCTCATTTTTCATGTCTCCTGCTTTGAAATAACCTAATGTCTCTACAAATTAGTCGGTTAATTTTATCAAAATATTACGGAATAAATTTTTAAACTGTAGTAAAATTGCCAAAGAAGGTTTGAAAAATATACAAATTGCCGAATGACAGAGACAAGTCGAGAAGCTTCTTGAATTTTATTTAAAGCAGCATTTAAATTTTAGAACCACTTCTCAGATAAAATCACAAAAAGTTGCTTTAGCTATGCGAACATTTTCAGAAATAATCAGATAAACGAAACTGAAGAACTAAAAACGTCCCCAACTAACAAGAATTGTTAAGAATTTTACGCTACATTTTATACTGGTGAAAAAACTCAAGCTGCAGTTTCAATGACAGATGAAGAAATGAGCCTGTCGCTTTGTGAATCAAATTCAAGCATATTGTGTGATTAAACTCTTTAAAGAAGATGATGAGGAATAAATTTTGAGTGAGTAATTTGAAGATGAAGTAAATTTGATATAAATACTGATACAAAAGATGTCCTGTGAGTATTCAAATTAAGAGTATAACATCGATAAAGTATTTTCCAGAAATAATAGGAACAATTCATTAATGAATTATTACGTAACATCTTCTAACAATCAACATTAAAATGCTGAGAAAATAAGTTTATATGTAATATACTTCTAGTTATATTTGAATTAATTAAATTCCATTGATATTTTGAGAGATATTTTCCTCATCGTTCAATGTTATCAAAATAGTCATAGACAAAGGTGATCACATTAATACTGTATTTATAGCTGCTATCTCCCAAACAAGGACTTCCATACCTGAGGTTTCTCCACCCAGATCTGGGTATTTTATTGTCATCTGAGATGATAGGTTACTTTGCCAAAAATGTCTCATTATCTGAGATTTTTCAGTAATTTTTAATATTAAGACGAAATTTATTTTTATTTGTTCCACTACGATGGGTATTAATTTTGTGTCCAGTGGGAGGATGTACATTGCGGATATGCATTATATTTATGTATAGCGTTGTTTTAATACAGGTATCCTGATACAAAATCGGACGTTTCTGAAATGACATGCCAATGTTTTTCCATATATCCATTCTACGACTCAAATTATGCCAAACTGCCAATCTTGTAAAAATCGCAGGAGCACTTTTTTTAAAAATTAGCTTTCAAAATTTTAGCTCCTCAATGTTAATTGAATTTTGATATATATTTATTAATGTCCCTTTTTTTACTTAAATTTACTTGATTCTTTCTTCCAAAATTCCAAATTTAGGCTTAATATAATTCGCATATTTTTTATTATTTATTTTTAGCCCAAAGGGCGTTAGCCCAGAAGGGCTATTAACTTCGTTTTTGGTATTTTGCGTTGGTTTCCCTATAAATGTCGGTTCACTTATCAAATTTTTGCCACTAAATATTATCCGCCTGTGTTATATTTAAAGACATTAAATAATGAAGAGCCAGCATAAATATATTGTTACGAAAAATTCGGCGGTTGCGCCTGTATCTAAGCTTTCCGGCATAGCACTAGGGTTGCCATAAAATAGTGTATGCCATAAAATAGTGTATAGGGTTGCCAGATTGGCGACTTTATCGCCCATTTGGCGACCAAATCGGCGATATCCCATGGTCCAATCGGGAAGCTTCTAGAATAACTTCCTGTCGAGATATTTCTCGAAACGTGTGGAACTTAAAGAAAAGATATATAAACCCTTGCGTTTCTGAGAGCAAGAAGATTGCTAGATTATTGTGAAGTTGTTGCGAGAGTGTGATTAATTGTGAAAATTGTGAGAATAGCTGCTGACTGTGATTGCTAAGCTACGCAAGAGTTTTGTGAACAGAAAGCGATCGAGATAGTGCTTTGCCGTGAAGCTACCTTTACAGTATAGCTTGACAGTGTATTGGTGATTGTTCCACGGTGTTTATTATAAGTTTAGTATTGCCGTGAAGCTACCTTTACAGTTACAGCCTGAAGCTGTGTTGCTGATTGTTTCAGCGTATTTATTGTAGATTTTCGACGCTTTTAAAGGTAATTTTGGAACTGTGCTGTAAATAGTGATTCCTGTAAATAAATTGTGCTTTTTATTGTTCTGCATCGTGTTTTCATCGGATACTCTCAAATCTACGAACCCGTAAAAAGCAACAATATGTATGTTTCTTGCATTGTGATAAAACAACGGTACGTAGAGCTATCAAATTTTGAATAACGTAACTCTCCACCGAATATGGGCATCTGGAAGTCTTAATTTGGAATTTGTTTTATTATCAATTTCATACTTTGTAACAATTTAACGAATTTTGATTAAGAAATTCAACGATTTCAAAGCGAACAATGGCAACAATCTACGGGGAAAAAAAAACTTTTTATCTCTAGCGCGCGAGACTGTGCATCGGAAATTCTAAAGATATGCTCCTTTTAAAATTATTTGGGATATTGCTGTTGAACTGAATTTTATGGTTGAAGTGTGAAGAACATAATATTTAATAAATAAAGGTAACACACAAAATGTTAAAAAAGCTCCCCTTTGGACGTAATTTAAAATTTGAAATCTTTCAGATTTTTTTTAAAATTTTATAATTTTGTTTTATTTATTTTTTATTTTTTAATATTTTGATATCTATTTAATGCTTATAATTTGGCATTAAAAAAGGAGGACAGAAGCAAAAATCAGATCTCGCAAAATTAAATTTAAAAAGATTGAGTTTTGATTTCGTTTAACAATATAGTTTTAATATTTGGCAACCTTGGGTAGCTTATAATTTGGCATTAAAAAAGGAGGACAGAAGCAAAAATCAGATCTCGCAAAATTAAATTTAAAAAGATTGAGTTTTGATTTCGTTTAACAATATAGTTTTAATATTTGGCAACCTTGGGTATAACATTTATTTATTTAAGGTGAAATCTTCTCCTGAGTGCAAGATGAAGTTTACAGAACTTATGTTTTATATATTTGAGTATAAAAAATTAAATATTTGGTTAAAAATACTTCTTTAGTGAAAAAAAATGCGTTTGGAATGAAGAATAAATATAGTCATTTTAATCATATAAAAAGCAAAACTTCTATTAACTCGCTTTCAAAGGAAATTTTTTTCTGACAGTGGCTTAACAAAAATTTCTAATGTAGCTAATTAATAATGAATCAAATAAATTGCATTTAAGTTTTATTTAAAAAAACCAGTATTAAATAGGAGTGCATTTCTCGCATCTAGAACGTGCTCAAGTGCAAAAGCTTACAGCGAGGGAGGAAAACTCATTGATAGTTGTCACTATAGATTGTGTTGTTGAAAAATATAATAATACAATTTGTCCAGATTTTCACTTACAATTTTTTTTTAGCTTTAATAACGTAAACTAGTACTTAAACTGAAGGAGTAAAATTTATTTCTGAATTTGGAGGAAGATATGTGGCGTTTTTTTTTTTTTTTTTTTTGATCGACAAAATTCCTTTTTACTTCCTAGTATGAAGTAAAGGAAGTACTGTAATTGCAAAAAATTTCGGGTATAATATTTCAACAAAAATGTCCATTTGAACCTCTTCGAAACCATTTGAACGATGTTTTGCGTGACATCTGTACATACGGACAGAATAAAGGGCCGGTTTTGCCAAAAAAGGATTTTAAAGTGGATTTAGAAGAGATTTTTACTTGGCGTCTGTACGTACGTACGTACATACATATCTCGCATAACTCAAGAACGAGCAGCCGTAGAACATTGGAATTTTGTATATGGGACTGCTATAAGGTGTTGTTCTCGCATTGTGATAAAACAACGGTACCTAGAGTCATCAAATTTTGAATAACGTAATCTTCCTCCTAATATGGGCATCTAGAAGTCCAAATTTGGAATTTGTTTTATTATCGATTTCATAATTTGTAACATTTTAACGAATTTTTGATCAAGAAACTCAACGATTCAAAGCGAGCAATGGCAACACTGCAAGAAAAAAAAATCCCCAGCACACGAAAATTTTAAAGATATGCTCATTTTACAATTATTTTGCGATATTGCTGTTGAATTGAATTTTATGGTTTAAGTGCGAAGAACATGATATTTAATAAATAAAAGTAACACAGAAAACGTTAAAAAAAAACGCCCTTTTGGGCGTAATGTAAAACTTGAAAGTGTTTAGAATTTTTTTCTCTTTGAGAGGGGGTGTTGTTTGATTGTTGGTAGGATAAATCTCCGATTCCTTCATGTTAGCTTGTAATTAAGGACTAGGCTTTTGGGCATTTTCAACAGTTCCATGCAATTCCCATCCTTATATAGCATAAAAGATAACTAGAAATTTTACTTTAAGGGAATTTTTATATTTAGAATAATTTTACCACCTTAAAATGATGAATTGTGAAATTTCTAACAGAATTTGTCGTTAATCTATAGCATCTTACCATGTTCACTTCAGATATGGAATTGTTAATGCATTTTCCTAAACAACCAATAATTTCCAAATATAGACGATAATTCTTGTGATTTATTTTCGTTTAAAACAAAAAATTATAGCAAATAGTATCATGTTCAGGAAATGAATTTGTGTATGAATTATTATGAGAGTTACTAATTAACACATTTGGGACAAATTATTTTATTCAAGAAATATTTGAACGATGTTTCTTTCGTAATAAGCGATTAAAAACAATATATTAGAAAATATTTATAGTTGTTTCAGTAGTTAATGCAAACCAACTAAATTTCGAAAATCAATTTTGAAAACAAATGTGACCTACTCTAAGTTCGTAGAACATAATTAAACATTACATGATGCATTTTTAATTGACATTTACATTTATAAATTCTGGAAAGGTATTCAATACCTTGTATATCAAGATTGCTATTTAAATCTTTTACACATAATATTCAACATGCACGAATTTTCTTCATTACGTAGTATGAGTTTTAAAAATCATCCTCCAGCATCGAAAATGTACGTCTGCAACTGGCATTCCAGAAGTCCATTAGAGCTTAGGGTAATTAAAAGTTTTTGGTGAGTTTTGGCATACGAACAGTGTATTTTTGCTGAAATTCTAATAGAAAGTGACATGAAATTTATTTAACTAAAGTAATTTCTAATAGAAGTTCAAATTCGCTAAAATTCTCGCCGCGATGAAGTTACTGCGCTATGCAATTTTATCAGTAAGTAGATAGTTATAAATGAAACATAAAGTATTACGATAACTTTTTTTAAATTTACAAAAAAATTTTAAAAATATGAGAAATATTTATAATAAAAAAATATAAATTTAGTAAATTATTTCCTCACCTGTAAACAACACTCTCTTTTCTCATCGCACAAAATTTCTTGACTGAACTTACTCACAACCGTATCTGTCCGTCGAATATCAAAGCATTTCCCGCTCGTTTCACCCGCAGCGGAGTTTTCACTTAATCATCAAAAAATGCGTAACGCCAGTACCTTCAACTTTTAAAGGTCGCTGAATGAAATGTGAGGGAAGCAACGAGCTTTTTGGCATTGGAAAGAGGAAACTGACAAAGCGGGCTCAGGGAGGAGGTGGGTTTGTGGAAAACAAATGCAACTGCCGCTACTATAAAATATCGATCGTCTGCTTTTTTTTTCGCGTTCGTGACTCAAGTTCGGTTATCCAATGAGAAGCGGCAAAGCAGTTGTAACGGAAATCACGTGATCACACTCCTCCCTGTTCGTCTAAAGTTGGGGCGCTTTTTTTTATTCGATTATTACCTACTATTTGATAATATACCTAGCATCTGGAATTGTACGCTGTTCTTTATTATTCGTTAAGTTAAATGGTTGAAGCTTTAATATTAGTTTTATTCCGTTGCACAGTAACATTAAATTAGTGTTAACCGATATTCAAAAATATATTTTCCATCAAATTAATTTTAGCTAAAGGAATAAAAAAAATTATTCTTGAAATTATTATTTTAAGAATGAGAAGAAAATTATTTTAAAAATCAAGATGTTTTTATTTATTAGATTATTTACCGCTTAAAATTATATCCATACCTCTTGCATTTGTACCTTTTATTATTATTAAGTTAAAATTGTTACATATTTAATATTCATGTCATCATCGTACAGCAAAATTAAATTAATTTTGATAGAATTTGGCTTTCACAATTTTCTTTTATTTATTTAAGCATTAAAAAGAAGGATAAAATGAATTATATTAAAAACAAGGAAACAAATTATTAAAATATCTTAAGAATCAAAAGGTTATTGGGAAGATATCGCACATAAAGTAAAACTGAATGTAAGAAAAACAGTGCTGAGAATAAAAAGAGGCATTTTAAGAATGGGAATAAAAAAATTCATGTAATAAATTTTTATGAATATTTAAATATAATAAATTTTTAAGAATAAGAAAAATTATTTCCTAAATTATTATTTTAACAAGAACAGGTTTATTTTTTTAAGAATAAGAATATTACTTATTCCTTTGTCTACCATTTAATAATATCCATACCATCTGAAAGTTTACAATTCTAATGGACAACAAAATTAAATTACTGCAAAGTGCATTTGAAAATACTGTTTTCGTTCAATTAAATATTAATAAGAAGAATAATAGCATTATTTATTAAATTATTATTTTAAGAATAAGATTATTATTATTGTTATTATAAGGGCAATATTAATAATATCATTTTAAAAAGAAGAAGAATATAAATAATTACTTATATGATAATAAAGTAATTTTTTTATTTATTGATAAAGTATTATTTATTTGTCAATAAGATATGTGGTAGTCAATTAGAAAATTTTATAATAATAATTAAGAAAAGATGTTATTTATTGTAATTTGTTAATAAGAAAAATGTTAATTAGAAAAATGTTAACTATTGTAGGATTACAGTATCAAGAGCACGAGATAAGTATAAAGTAAATTTATTACGAAATTACTAGTATGAATGAAAGATGATAAAAATGGGATGATAACATGATAAACTGACATAACTAAGGATAACGATAACCCCAAGACTAAGAATAGTCCACGTATTGTTCATGTAATAATCAACAGTTCACAGTTTGGCTTATCTTGTCAAACCTCGGGAACAAGATCAGGATTCACAAATGCTGGTGGGTTCTGTATGACCATTGGGACATCATCCAAAACAGTTTAACAGAAGACGGAAGAAACCGAGACTATACAAGATTGGCGACTTGGTAGCAATTCAACGAACTCAGTATAGGACTGGTTTGAAGCTACGACCTAAATTTCACGGACCGTACAAAGTCATAGCCGTTAAATCGAAGGACAGATACGAAGTTGAAAAAGTAGGATGCCATGAGGGACCAAATATGACATCTACTGCGGCTGACCATATGAAGCCATGGTCAAATAATTGATGATTGTGTCAGCTGAAATTTAAGGACCTGATACTTTTTTTTCGTTTTTTTTTTTTTATTTTCTTTACAGGTAACCCATGATGATAGTGATGTCCATACAGCAGACATCGGGGGCGATGTCTCCCAGGATGGCCGACTGTGGGAAATCA
>KK112490.1:82594-116598 GCA_000611955.2 Stegodyphus mimosarum
TAAAATAGTTCCAGTCATAGAGAGATTTGTTCTTATATGAAGCTTCGAGTTTCTTCGTAGGAGAGGATAAAGGACAATAACCCCTGCGTTAGCTTTCCGTAATGCATTCATAGTTTGTTCTTTAAACATTAGTTGTTAGTCGAAGAGCATACCTAGGTATTTAATGGATCTGTTAACTAATATTTTCACATTATGAATTTGAATATCAATTTCGACAGTAGTATTCTTTCTGTGTCTTCTGAAAATAATGATGTTACACTTATTAGGGTTTAATTTAATTCTCCAGATCTTGATCAGTGATGATAGTTGTGAACTTTAGATTGTCAGCACCGAGTTGCGGTTTTAAAGACTTCGTAAGAACGACAGTATCATGAGCATATTTAGCAATTTTTGCATTTAATGGCTGTAGCATGTCATTTATAAAGATGTTAAATAGGATCGGCGCTAAAATGCTTCCTTGAGGAACGCCACTCTTAATTATCTTTCTATTAGAGAGAGATTTCCCAATTCGAGCTTGAAAAGTACGATTTTTTAAATGGGAGTATATTAATTTGATGAGATTGAGAGGGATAAGTGCTTTTTGCATTTTGAAGAGAAGGATGGCTTGCCACACTCTGTCGAATGTCTTTTCTATGTCTAAAAAGCTTTCAGCAATAGCATTTTTCTTAATAAAAGCGTCAGCAATAAATTCTGTAACATTAATGAGCTGGTGTGTCCTCGACGAAATCCATATTGTTCGGAGTCGATGATGTTATTCTTTTCGAAGTGATTAATAAGTCGAATTTGAATAATTTTTTTGAAAATTTTACCAATGCATGGAAGCAGGCTTATTGGACGGTAACTGGTGGTTTCTTTTGGATTTTTACATGGTTTAAGGAAGTTTATAACTATAGCATGCTTCCACTGAAAGGCTTTATTATCTTGAAAATTATGGTGTAGAAAGTTAGTGAAGAATAAGAGTTATCAAATGGAACATTTAAAACACAGAACTTTTACCTAAGATATTTCTGTTAAGTATAACTAAAATTGTCCAAAAATGTGCGAACAGCCTCTGTACTATTCGAATGCGAAACATTCACCATTATCACCCCGTTCAAGTATTTTTATTACAGTTACTTTTGTTTCAAACAAAATGACTTGTTACTCATTTACATTTGCATTTTCAACATTTGATTTTCTCTTTTAATTAACAGTTTTTAATATTATTTATTTTCTTTTCGACCCAGACAAATTTCATTCTTTAAGAACAGGTTTGTTCGTCCCTGCGAAAGCTGGTAAAGTGAGAGCGTCTGTATTTTTTTGAAAGAATTTTGAAAATGAAAAAGTGAAAATGTTTCCTAATAGAGAAATAATTATTTGAGAGTAGATTATGATAAAAAATAGGGTGTTCATTAAAATGTTTTAATATTTCAAAAGGCCGAGAAGTCACACAAATTCTCTGACGTTAGCCACAATAACAAAGATACGAATATCTGAAATTTATCCTACGAAGTTGCATTGTTTAGATGCATTATTTTCATATCTTGATGCTATAATTTCCAACTTCAGAGCAGCAATAAAGCTATTATTCACGCAGTCTTCAAGATTCGTCCAATTCCGGAGCAAATACTTATGGACTCGCACAATTGTTTTGAAAAAATGGAAAATTCCTCATTTCCTCACTTACGTGAAATAATTTATCAACATCCTGCTGTTGAGAGTATAGTGAAGCGACCTAGGTCTAATCGCTATAATATTAATTAGTGATTGTATATGTGTATTATAATTTTACTATGATTTCATTCATTAATTATTTTAAACTACTTACTGACAAAGCTTATGGACTTCGTGGCTTGGTACAAACAATTATAGATATTGCTGCTTCTTAAAAGTATAGTATTGTTTTATAAGTATAGTATTGTTTTATGAAAATGATATTAAAAACTCGAAATCTAATATTTTAGTGAGGTTAGTAAAGAAGATTTAATTATTTTTCTGGAAGGTTGTTAACATTAATATATTTTGAAATTTGTGTTGAAAATTTTGAATAAGAATTTTATAATTATTCTAAAAATGAAGTGGATACAAAAATAAGTGAAATTAGTACAGATAAGTAATATGAAATTATGGTTAATGCATGTTAAAAATTTATGGGTTGCTGTAAAGTATAAAGTATGTTGAGGGAGTACTGGTTCCGAAACAGAGGCCTATTATTACCTCTGTACAGTTGTTCCTTTTACCCTCTTCATATAAGATAATGTTGAAGGCTCTCATTTCATGATTGAGTGTAATTTTTTTATATTATTATTATACTTTTTTTTATTATGGAATGTAGTAGTGCAGTTCTCAAAGGCCAGTTACCTTATGTAAGGAACGGAGGCTTTTTCAAGTAACTGCCTAGGCACCCTGAGCCACCAGTGCAAAACACACTGGTTAGCTCAAGAGGCTAGCCCTAATGATGGATATGTTTGTTTAGAAGTATTGCGAGGCCTTTCAGTTTGTTAAATTCAGAAATTGCAAATGAAAGACAATATTGGTAAAACCATAATTTTAGTAACACTATTATCAAATTTATGATGTTAAAATATAAGTTTTAAGAATGAAAATTAGATGTGTTCTGAAAATTTTGAAATTTATTTTGATTATTCAAAATCACTAATATGTGTGCAAAAGTTTTTCAACTGTGATATATTGTGTTCAAAGCTTTACAAAGACTTCTCTTGAAGAAATCTAATTATGTGGACTGCAAAATACAAAAACGTTTGGACTGAAAATTTTTAGAGGACTCTTAAAATATTATTTAAACAATTATATAAGTTAATATTTTGCAATTATATAAGTAATTAGTTTGGTCAAAATTTCAGGATTTATATTTTTTGGTCAAAATTTCAAAATTGGTATTTTTTATTGGTATTTTTTCAAATTATTTCTCTTCATTTGCTTTAACGCTTTTCCTTTAAAAAGGCTTCTTTGTCGCTACGCTTTTCTTTCCTTGACGAGGGGGAATATGTAAGAAAAATAAAGAATATGTCTTAAGATTAAATTAACGACGTAAATTTCCCTTCTCAATTCTAAAAATAATAACCTCTTTACGCATTGCGTCATTTCTAGATTGATCCATGTCATATGGCACTTACATAATTCTGATGATGTAAATGGAACTAAAAGTCAAGTAACCAATAATAATTTTACAGAAGTATTAACTATCCAATCAAAATGCATTGTAAACCAAAACTAACTCAGTCTGAATTGCGATTTCACCCTGAACGTAACGCACTTGCTCTTTACGCTTCGGTCTAGTTGGACTGCTGTCTGCTGCTTTCTTCTTTCTTACTAAAATGATCTAAAATGTGAGCTATTTTGGAATAGGCACATTTCATGTGCCAAGTTGATTGTGGCCACAACAAGCGGAAATAAAAAAGGGAAGATTTAATCTGCCTTCGCCTCCAATTTCCTATTCGTTATAGATCAACGCTTCTACGACGTTAAAATTCCTGCTCGTCATTTACTTCAGACATTTTTTTTATTACATATATATATGAACATTTGCAAAAGTATGGACTTTGTGCCTGGTAGAGCAGGCTATGGATTCTGCTAATAATTTTTATATTATTCTTATCATGCTTATTATTATGTTATTAAGTATTTATGTGTCAACCGCCTCTCACAGTAGGAATTCTCTAATTCAACCTATATGTGCTCAAGACTCGACCTAAAATTCTTTCAGTTACAAATTTAATAGTATTTACAAGAATATCACAATAAATTTTAACTATTTAAGAATTTAAAAATTTCAATGATTTATATCATTCACATTATTGTTACTCAACATACTATATTGCATTCTATGTTCAACTCGTATTATTTAATTGTGAATTTAAACTAGTAAGATATTATGCACGCTTGTTCTTCTCATGCAACTTAATTGTTTTCCCGAAACCTTGACTCCCCTTTCCACGGCCGTAGTAGCTTCGTCTTCGGGTGAGTGCGTTCGCACCTTGATTTATTTACATACGCAGCTGGCCTAAGGCATATGCAAAACGAACTGTTTAAAATCCTAATGGGATTGTGTACCAATGTACCAGAGACTATTAGAATTAAGATTAGCAGCAATAAAGAGAACTTCTAGCACACGAGAATGCAAATTTATTTGAATAAAATTTGAACACATAAAATTTAAATCGCAGTACACGAGAATGAGTCTGCTGAGATCTTTGTATTACAGGATAACATGAGCGAAACAATTTTTTTTCAGAAAATAAGTGCATCAATTTCATACTTGTAGTGATACTTTTATAGTACTTGTAGTGGTACTTGTAGCGTATTTCGGTTGTGGTAAATTTTTTCTAAACTTAAAATGCTTTTTATAGATGTAAAATGAATAAAAAATGCATTATTTTAGTTAGTTATTTCAAGAATGTAGTCGAACGACACACTTAAAAACTTTTAACTGACAATACTGACTCTAAAACCGGAGAAAGTGCTATGAAAAACGAGAAAAACACATTCAACTTAATGGTGGCCAATAGACGAAGTTAACGCATATATTTTCGGTAAAAAATTGTTTAACGCATGTTTTTCTACAATGGGAGAGATGTAGCTACTAAAATCTGCTTAAGTTCAGAAAACTTATGCTCTAAAGAAAAATTTTAAATAATGTTTTTTTAGGCAGTGGAGTTTTAACTACTCAGCGTTTAGGCTGCACAATTGAAGAAGATAAAAAACGAGTATGAAGACAAAAAGACATTCCCATTCTTATTCCAGAACACAAAATGGCATGTATTACGAGCAAATAAAATAATGTTTCCTAAATTTATTTTGGGAAAACCCGTATATTTCACGAATAAAAAGATTCTTGGAAGTAACAGTATGCTACTTTTCTAATATTCATCAATGTCAAAAGGGAACAAAAAAATTGCTTTCGGATACCTACGCTGTTCCTCTCAAAACTGCAAAAGCATAGTTGTAAATTCAAGATTTACGGCATGTTATGCTCAAGAAACAAAGGATTTTTTCTCTACCTGAGATAGGAAAGGAAGATTCCGTCTTGAGTGTTTGATTTATTCACAATGAAAGGAGCAGGGCAAGTATTTTAGCTTTTGATGTTGTCATAGAAGGAAGTTTGAGTTTCTGCTTAATGCACAAGTAAAACCTGATAACCCTTACGAAAATGTCAGAGAATTCTACAAAGAAGTACAGTGTTGTAAACTTCTTCAGAAACCTACAGAATTAATAGCCAACTTTCTATAAACTAGTTCAGTAATCTTCTATATAATTATATAAAATTTTAGACAAGGCTTCTAATATTTCCAGAAAAGTTATTGCTATTATTAAACAAACAAAAAGATTAAAAACTTTTTAAAGAATTTTTGTAATAACAGCGATGATTTTTCAAAAGAACTTAGTTTATTAATTAAAATGCTAAATGATAACAAATTTCCAGATAATTTCATCAAAAAATAACTAGCTAAAATGCATTTATCAATCCAAAACTTATTTTCGGTGTCAAACTGCAGTTTTTTATGATAGGCTGCAAATAAATCATTTTGGCGGTATAGTTTGGCAAAATTCTTACACTACATTTTAATTTAGATTAGATTGTCTAATAATTATCTTTCTCTTCTATTAACAAAATGGGCCTACTTCAGCTTGCAAGTCTCAAAAAAGCCCTCTTGAGTGAATTCCATATTCTGTAACAATATTTGGCAACTTTTTTGGTTTTCTGTTTTTTTTTACCCTTCTTTTAGGTTACATTCTCTAGAAATTCTCTTCTCATTCCTTGCATTCTCTAGAGTTGCTCGAAAGTTGGCCCACAATTTATTAGACACTGTCCTAAGTTAGTTGTTTAGCTTGTTCGAATTCACTTATTTATTTTTCCTAATTTTTGGAACTTTTTCATAAATACGTTTTCACAATGTTCTACAACCTTCTCGATCGCTGAATTTAAATTACTTTAAAATTATAATTATTAAAGTACTAAACACCGCAGTTTATTCCATTCATTGAACTGAAGTGCTCTGGTACTGCACGTTTTGAACTTTTAATTTAAGAAAACATATACAATTAGTCTTGTGTTCCACGAAGTATTCCACGAGGCTTACTAATGCAAGTAAATAACTCATAATACAAGAAGATATAATTCAACAATAAAAACATAATATCTAGGTCTGGAGAAAGCAAAGTAAAAAAAATACAAATACTATTATAATAAAAGTACTAAAATATGCCATAAATGATTTAACTATGTTAATACTTCTATAAAAGAAAATAAACCAAATTCATAATAATATAATAATAATAAAAATGAAATACTACTAAAAATATAACTGATATAAAGGGAAAATGATACATCAATAATACAATAGGTCAATACATAATATAATCATACATAGACAATACGCAAAATAATGCAACGATACATACAAGATTAAAATCCAATGAAATAAATAATAATACTGAAAGTTCAAAAAAAATTATGTCTCGCAAGGCTGGAAAGGCTTCCGAGCTCCTAACAAGGTCATAGAAAACAGAATTCCAGCACAAAGAAAATGTACTGTTAAGAAGGAAAACTTCACAGAAGCAGAAGCAAAGAACCTCTATGTAAAGAAGGAAAGGTTCCATAGACGTAATGTAAACCACTTTGTCTGCAACGCCGCTACAAAGAAAAGGGAACATTCGCCAAGGGATTTGGCGACGGAATCTGTTGGCGAGAATTTCTCCTCTGTGATGTGCCGGTTCTTTGGTACCTAGCCGACATTTTCCCCCCTCCGCGACGTGTATAGGAAATTGAGGAACACGGGTTAAGATGAATCGTTCTTTGACTTGTCGCGATAATTTAAACTCGGAAATGATGAAATATTAGGTGAAGTTTCATTTTCACTGGCTGTTGAACTTCCATTGTCCATATCGCTACTTGAAACCAAAGAGCCTATTCTTTGTTTAAACTCTTGCTACACGTAACGGTCGAACCTGTCCAAACCAACTTCGACATTCAGCTTCGAGCTTTGGCACTTTTTGGCGACAGATATTTCACGCATACGCAGTTGTTTCCCTTTTCGTTGGAAGGGAGCCACTTCTGCTTCTGCGAAGTTTTCCTTCTTAACAGTGCATATTCTTTGGCAGAAGTGGCTCCCTTCCAACGAAAAGGGAAACAACTGCGCATGCGTGAAATATCTGTCGCCAAAAAGTGCCAAAGCTCGAAGCTGAATGTCGAAGTTGGTTTGGACAGGTTCGACCGTTACGTGTAGCAAGAGTTTAAACAAAGAATAGGCTCTTTGGTTTCAAGTAGCGATATGGACAATGGAAGTTCAACAGCCAGTGAAAGTGAAACTTCACCTAATATTTCATCATTTCCGAGTTTAAATTATCGCGACAAGTCAAAGAACGATTCATCTTAACCCGTGTTCCTCAATTTCCTATGCACGTGGCGGAAGGGAAAAATGTCGGCTAGGTACCAAAGAACCGGCACATCACAGAGGAGAAATTCTCGTCAACAGATTCCGTCGCCAAATCCCTTGGCAAATGTTCCCTTTTCTTTGTAGCGGCGTTGCAGACAAAGTGGTTTACATTACGTCTATGGAGCCTTTCCTTCTTTACATAGAGGTTCTTTGGCCAGCATACAGAGAGCTGCCCTAAACCCACTTTTAAAGCACTTCTGGCACTCACATGCAAACTGCAATGTAATAAAATGTATTCCACATCTGCCACAATATCGCCGCAAACACAGAATCCGCTAGTAAGAATACTGAAACGAAGTAAGTAAATTAACAAAATTCACTTGACCGCTCAGAATTTGAGTAAATTTACAATCCGGTTGAAAATGTCTACACTTAAGTCGTTGAGAAACAATTAGGAAAAATCTCTTTGTCCACAGGACCTTCGAAGAAGCACGATATTCAGCCTTCCAATCAATCACAGTTTTCTCCCAAGCCACATACTTCCAATCAGACTTGGGAGCATCAATCTCACGATAAGTTGCCTGCTTAATCAAATGGTCAGCCCCTTCTTTACCGAGAATACCACTGTGGCCGCGAACGTAGGCAAAATGAATATCTGCAGTATGCGCAGGTGCGTGTAACGTAGAGTGAATTTCCACCGCCAGCTTTTCAGTCGATAGTATAACACGTAGAAGAGAGAGAGAAGAAAGTGAATCTGTGCAAATAGTTATTTAAATGTCTCATTTTAACTACAAGAGTTTTGTTTCCATTTAACGGCAGGATTTAAACTCAGAAGCTCGACCTGAAAAATAAAACATGCATCTGGTTTAATAAAACAGCTACATTATTCCTGCCATCTTCATAAATAAAAAATGCAAGGCCTACCTCTCCATTTAACTTAGTACCGTCTGTGAAACAAATAATTCTATATTCTTGGAAAACGTTATTATAATAAGTAACAACGTCACAGGGTTTCTAACTGAAGGGTGAGGAAAATCTGAAGAAGAAAGCATTCCATTTATGAGATTGTCAGGATTGTCATTAGAAAGACTAACAACCACATCATTTAAGATTATGAAATCAATAAACGGAAGACCAGAAATAACGAATGCCCTCTCATAACATAATACTTCACTTAATTTTATAACGATTACTATTGGATTTCTTTTAGGATTTATAATCTAGGTAATTCGATGTGTTTCATTTTACAAATTATTCATTTTTACTACACTATATTTAATGTTATAACAGAAAATTTTCTAAAGGGAAATAGCCTATACTTGTTCAACACTTTGTTCAATCAGTTTGATCAACTGTCGGGAAAAACGGAGATGAATTCTCAATGTTGCTTGTTTTAACTATTCCAACACAAGTCGGCCGAAAGAGCATTTCACAAAAATGATGAGGCCTGCGAAATAAATATTTACTATTAAGTTCAGTTGCATCCCACAATAAAAAGAACATTTTACTGAAGAAAAAATTATAAGTGGTCAGTTGAATAACTTACTCATAATGCCCGCAGTTCTTCGTCCAATGTAATGAACCATCTTTCTAGATAAAAAGGAGTATATTTTATCGAATTAATTTAAGAAAAATTCTCATATCCTTAGATTTTATCGTATAAAGGTATTGGCTGTATCGTTAGTCTTAATATATCTGCAAAACAAAAGTATAAATTGGAGGATTTCGTGTGAATTCAGAGTTGCAGTTCTGGAACCGGCGAATTTTGAGAGAAAAATGAATAACAAAAATAAAAATTAGCCTAAAAAGTGTGCTTTCTCCTTAGAAGCAAAAATTTTAAAAGAAACAATAACTGATATAGGAAGTATAATGTGTGAGTGTCCAGTTTGTTTTGACATGGAAATAATGTTTTTAAAAATGCATAAAATGAGCAGTTGTAAAAACAAGAGAAACAAAATATGAGCGATTTAATCCAATTTAATTTTAACTTTATTTAGGTAGCGTAACGTGCAAAATTTTGGTTACTACCGTTTATTTAAAACTAGTGATGAAATCAAATAAAATTTACTTAAAACTAGTAATCAGATAAAAGAGATGTGAGATTATTTCTCTTCATCTAAGCACTCAAATAATATAAAGAAATTCATGGGATTCCACTACGAATATTATATAAGTGAGCGAAATTCCATAGAATCGGAAACGGATCCATCATAATGTTTGCGCTTTGGAAGTTTTAGGAAACTTTTCGAGGAAAAATACATTGTTTGAGATTAATATCAAATGTAAGATTTATAAAAGGGTCGTGTATTAACAGAACATTTAATGGAAAGAATTTTTGAAAATTGCTGCTTCTACATTAACTTTCTAAATAAAAATTTTTGGACTATTTTTCTTAGTTATTTGCATCACAGCTTCTTTACGTTTAGCTATAATTATACGAGTCAAGTTCAACATAGCTTTGCATACAAGTTCAGCAACACACAGTAGTTAAGAATTAACACTATAAGTCCTCAGCAATTATGCATGACATCCTTATACGATATATGTACAGCATGCTAGAAAATCACAATAAAATATGTTAATGCATTAAAAACAAGCTCGGAAACTGACACAGAAATTGACAGCTGTAATTCTAGTAAGAAAAATTTGATAAGTGTCATTTTAACTTCTACATACTATGGGAAAAGATGTCTCCAAAAGGTTTTCAAAACTGAGAATAATAGTGGTTCAGGGTGATATTGTAAGGATTTTAAGTTTTACTAACGTTTAATTTTTTTTAAAATCTTTACTGTCTTATTTTCCATTTCCGACCAGAATAAGCGCGAATAGATTTAGTGTATGCAAATGAGGTTGCAAACTAGAAGTATTTAAGACATGGCTTTTAGCCAAGAGTAGTAGTGAAAGAGCGATTTCACGCGGCCTTTATTACGCGTGTGATCTTCGTTGTCTGCCTTTAGGACCAGAATTTAATTCTCGCTGATACTGAAAGACGTATTGCAGTCTTTGCACTCTGCTCACTAAATAGCAATATTAAAGGGCCAATCTTCGCGTTACTAGTCTCTGTAAAGCATCTTAGTTTTTATTTAGTTAAGTTAATTCATTTTCTTATTTTCTACGTTCTAGACCAAAAGTGTTGGTCTGAGCAAGCTCCCTGTTCTGACTCAGGACTTTCAGTGATGTTTGCAAAATCAACTAGAAGGAACAGTAGTCCTGACAATATGCCCAAAAATATTTCAAAGTGGACTCGTTTCATGAAAAAGCTTTTCCAATTATCATACAAATAGCTTGACAGTATAAACACAAATAGTTTGACAGCACAAGTAGCTTGATAGTTTAAACACAAATAGTTTGACAGCACAAGTAGCTTGATAGTTTAAACACAAATAGTTTGGCAGCAGAATTCTATCAGACACGAGTATTAGCTTGCAACTTAAAATTAGTTTTATGAATTTAATATAACGCAACGTGTATAGAGAGCTGTAATAAAAGGTACTTTTGCAATAAATTATCAGAATGTAATAATCTTCATTGTGAGTTGCTACTAAGCCTAAACAAAATTCAAATGATTAATCTTTAATCTCTAAGAATTTTATAATGCTCGATCAAAGAAAGTTTGATGATATATGATATACCCTTCACCGATTCTTACTTTTCTGAATAACTATGAGAAATATTTATGACCGAAAATAAACACGAATTAATACAAAAGTATAATAATTTTCAATTTGAAGGAAACATGGAATTCAATTTTTAGCAAATACTGTGACGCGGCTTTACCTTATATCTAAAGGTAGAGCCGGATCATAAGGATCAATAAATAAATTTCAGTTTTTTCAAATAAATAATCCTATTCACATAAATTAATTATTTTAATATAAAATAAAATACTCGCAACATTTCCCTTAAAATGATCAAGGTTTTTAGACGCAGATACTAAATAAAAATGCTGAGTTCCCGTCCCTCCAACAAATTAGGACAATAAGTTCAGAAAATCTGTTTCTAAGAACGCTGAACTTTCTCCAACTTTTCTATTCCCTATGCACCTTTAGTTGGCTTCAGCTGCTGGAACATTATTCATGGATTCGGTTATGCCATATTTTTCATGCTATGTTCAAACATTTTCAGATGAAAGGAATTTTTCTTATTTTTCTAAACTAATAAATATAAAATAATGTAATGAACATTGAATAAACTGTATAATCATCATATATTAAACGTAGTTTGATTTTTATATCCATGCAATAATTGTAAGACAAGGGTGAAGAAAGTGCAGGATTTTAAGGCTACCTGCAGGTTTTTGATTAAATCCAAACTTTATAGAATATAATATAGCTTTTGTCAAAATATTTTATTGATTATTTTAATCTTTAACTAAACGTATTTAGAAAAACTAATTAAGGTATATTTAATACAATAAAATTAATGTGTATTTTATTCTTTCCTTCTTTTTTTTTAACCTTTTGTAATCATTTTGCCAAAAGAAGTTCAAATTTTGTAAAACAGTGAAGCACTCTTCAATGAAACATTCTGAATGCGAATTCATTAAATTAGTATTAATTTAATGCAGTTACCAAGAGTTATAAGAATACCCTGACCTATCTTCTAATGTTAATTTCTTAGAGCTGTAATATATAAAGTAATCGAAAAAGTAATCATAGAGTTTTGTATTATGGTCAATGGAAGTATGTATATAACATTAATATTAGTAATATTAGAGTTATGGAATTTTCTTTAAAAGGACTTCATGAAGCTGCATAGAAGCAGTAAGTTGATTTTCAGAATCTATGACAACTATTATTTGCAATCAAATATTTTAGAATATGTTTCTAGTTTTAATGACCTTAATTCCCATTATTAATTTTGACAGAGCCGTTAGCATTATCGTAAATGCTCCTTAAAATTTAATAGGCTTGAAAATCCTCAAGTATACGGCAGTTATCATTTTTTTCGTACATTTACCATTATTAGAAACTATACCGTTATTAGTTACCATTACTAGTTACTATAAATGACATTTCAAGAACTTTATCTAAAATAATTCCATTTCACAGCCTCTAAAGACCATCGGTGAGAAAGAAAGGACCGAAAACTATCACTGGAGTAATCAGTGATTGTTAGACCTTTCTAATATTTAACCTCTTCAGTATTCTCTTCGAACCTTTCTGAGAATTCAGCTGCAACTACAAATATTGTTTTATTTTTAACATCATTTAATCCTCTAGTACGTGCATCGGGTGTTCAGGCCTTTCCATAAACTCAGTCGTGTGCAGAGATTCAAAAATTAGAGTCAACACCAAAATGTTTCGAAAGAAATGTAACTTTCAAAACGATCGTTTCCTACCGAATGCAATATTCAGAGATTATATTTTATATTTCAGAATTAAGGAGAATTAATTATCAAATGAATTCATAATTAATTATTTTTAATTTTTATATTTCAGATGACTTCATTTATAACAGTCATAGGGAGAGCTTAATATAACAACTCGAAATTGAAATAAATTAAACATTTTCAATGCGAAATTTCAGAATTTTGACTAAAACAATGGAGAATGTTGGAAATCCGTCTGTTATTCTGTGCGTATTAAAAGAAATATTATTATACAGTTACACGACTTTTATCTCTTATTTGCAATAATATATATGTTCATCATGTTTCGACACTTTAAAACTATTTGTTGCATTCTCCTTGAATGACATGTTTCAAATAAATGTAAAATAGTTATCACAAATTAATTAGAAAAATATGAAGCGTTGAGAAATAAATCAAATCTATTACGTTGGCAACTAAGTTCCCGACGTTTTTTAAAAATGTTTTAAAAGTTTATTGTTTATGAATTAATCAATAATGTATTCTGCTTTTACTTTTTTCCAACGTTTAACAAGGTTTTCAACCTGGTGTAGATTCGAAAAAGTCATCCAACCAAGCTTTCAATTTAATCAATCTCAGTTTAATCGCTCTTCATCGAACTCAACTGGACACCAGAACGAGGTGCGTCTTTGAGGTCAAAATTTCCTTTCTCAAACTTTGCATACAAATCACGAGCGGTTCTTTCAGCTATAGGACATACTCCATGCACAGCACAAATGTTGCGAGAAGCTTCTGCGGCCTTAGAACCTTGACTAAAAGCAAAAAGAAGAAGGTGTCGAAAATGCTTATTTTTTTCAACTTGACATTCCATTTTAACGATCTGTAAAGTAAGAGAAATTCATCTTAGGGGGGATCTAGATTCCAGTAGAACAAAATATTCTCTTTCAAATGACTTAAAACATTGTGCCAAAAATATTTATTGACAGGCGGAATGTTACAATGTAAAAAAACGGCTCGGGAACTTCGTTGCCAACCTAATATATCAGAAATTTTCAATGGCTTTCATATCTGGGTCTGAGAGTGGTGTATATTTGTTGCTAACAGAGATCAATGCACATTTACGTTATCAGTTGTTCGTTTCGAATCTCATCTTCTTGAATTATTAAATTTCTGTCCTAATAAATCTTTCTTTGAAGTTTTCCTTTAGCACATCTAAATGAACTCCAGTATTCACAACATCAATAATAAACAGGAAATATCTCACTTTTTGGATCGTACATCTGCGTACTAACATTGATCAAATTTGCGGTCAGGGCTAAAGATCTGAGAAATTTCAAAATGAATATTAACAATTTCAAAAATTTTGTTTGTATTTTAAAAGCTTATGGTGTAAAATTTTATTCACATATATATTTCTATCTATAGCCTGTTACTAGATAGACTGTGCAGTCGGTTTTCCTATCACCATGTCAGTATGATGGCTGATAAGTGTCTTAATGGTAATTAAAACGTTTTTATAGTGCTATTATAAACGTTACAGTAATTTTCGTGGAATCTGAGATTAACTTCGGAGAAAAACGCGAAAAGCATCTCAATTTAAAATACTTATAAATTCTGATATTAAGAATGCCTCAAGGTATCCTAATAATTAAGGAAAAAAATAAAATATTTTGTGATGCTCAAACAGGCGTAATTGAATACGAACGTTCTGAAGCTAAATATTAACTTACTATCGAAAGATAAAATTCTGTATCAAACAATTAGAAGCTAGAAGAAACGCGGAAACTGATTATAGCAGAAATAAGTAACGCTCTGATCGTACAAAATGCAATTTTCATCTGTTAATAATTTATATGTAACGAATATTGTTCCACATAAATTTCAGCCTTTTGAACAAACAACATTCATTAGCAACTGAATAGAGTTTTTAAAGTTTTCAGCAAAAAACGTCATTCCTGGGTGAGTAAGTTTCTCATCACTGAGATTTAACTGGAATATTAAACAACACAAACACTTAAAAAGAATGTATACATCCTTTTAAAAACAAAATTGCTAAGAAATGGTATTTACCAATCAAGATATAGACCTTCACAGAAATATTTCATTGTTGTTTTGCTCTACTGTTAAATTTTGCTCTTTCATTGTCATTGTTATTCTTAAGGGTTAGCATATAATTGTTTATTGCACATTATTTGCTTACAAATCGCAGGCATTGTTGCGCAGAGCTTTCCTTTTAGATCAGTTTTTGCAATCCAGCATTTTTCATCGAACCTTTTTAGTCACTTAACATGGAAGTATTTTAATCAATGCCAATCGAAACTATTTTCACATGCGTGGATTTCAAGAAACGAATGAAAGCTATTGTTAATAAAACATGATATCTAAAAAGGTACGTTTTCTGTCGTGTATTGCTCTTTTTTTACCTCTTTTTAAAAAGATTTCTTGCATGAATGACTTCTTGCAACGAACAAGAGGATTTCCTGATCCACAGAACTTCTTTGTAGCGAAAGATCGTGTTCGAGAACAAACTTTTCAACTCCCTGATATGACTAACGATCAAATATACTTCACTACCAGAAACACTGCAGATAATCTTTTAAAATTCTTTCAACTATTTGCTAGTCAACAACTATCAACAGACTATTCTACGTCGAGAAATAGCGTATCTAAGCGGCTTTTTGTTATGCCTATTACTACTAAAACTCAAAAGCCTATCATAATGGAAAGAGATACAAATAGCTTTCCCAAGCTGCTTTCGTTACAAAAAACTCCAGAAGCTATCTTCAAATATCAAAATATGGCTTTGTTGCCTCCTAAACAAAATGTAGTTGCAAAAAAAGATATCGATGGGCAATCTTTCTTTAATGTACCTAATAATATAATGGTTCAGAAACTTTTCACTATTAAAAAAAAGAATGAAGATCAGCTTCGAAACTTTTTTCCATTATCTGCTCGTGAACAACAATTAGTACAACATCAACAAAATTTTGTCAGTGAGAAATATGCTAATAAGATGTATTTTTCTGATGCGTCTGGAATTACTACAACTGAAAAGCCCTTCTTCATCAAAAATATGACAGGTTCTCTTCGAAGTATGCTTTCGGCATTGGCTTCTGAACAACCACCTCAAGTTCTGAAAGAGCATGGTTTTGTTACGGTGAAAAACGAATATACGGAGAATTTTATCGATATGCCAAAACATTTAACAACTCAGCTGCCTTTCATTGTCAATCGCACTCGAAAAGTGGCTTCATTATTTGCTCATAGTAGTTTTAAATCATCCATTGCTCCGAATGAACTTGAGACACCATCGAGGACTTTGGATAGGCAGGACGTTGACATAATTAAAGACACTGGCATCACGTTAGGAGATATTGATTGGGAAAAATTTGTTAATAGATTAATATTTATGTTATGGGGGATTTTAATTGTTATATGCCTGATACTGTCTTATTTTACATGCAAGAAAATACAGAAGATCAGATTTAAAAGACCATATTCTTTGCATATTTCAGATGCGAATCATGATTCTCAGACTCAGACTTTTAAGAAAACAACAAAGAAACTTAAATATGAGAACAAAAATAATGAAATTCTTGCTGAAGAAAATGTAGATCAATTAAACCCACAAGAAATTTTCGACTACCATCTCAACAAGTACGCTATATCTCCTCATTTTCATTATTATACAAACGACTGAATCGTTTCATTAAAAGACTCATGATGCAAATAGATAAATAAGGCATAAATGGACTTCCAGAGTCAAATCCAGAGCGATCTCTGCTAAGATTATAAATATAAAATTTAATTATTAATTTCAATATCCCGTAGGAAATGAACAGAGAAACTATTGTAATAGGATATTTATTAAAATATTCTTTAGGAAATACAGAGAAAACTATGGAAAATAAAAATTAGCATTATTAAGTTGTATTTGAATTACTAATAAACTAATAAAAAAACCACCACCCACAAGAAAATTAATTATTTTTGATCCCATGGCTGTCTTTTCAACGAGAATTAGTCATTTGCTACAAAATCACCAATAATTAGGAATGAATGCTTTTCGTCTGTTTGGTAGATCTGATTGAAATCACCTTCAAATAGCGAAAACATGCAGAGAAATATAATAATTTTGAATTTAAACTACTTTATTTCAAGCACACGAAATAAATTTCCCGACGCGATCTACAATAAGACAAATGATATTAAGAAAATAACGGATTGCCAATTTTAAAAACATGTTCATAGTTCATACAAATCAAAAACGTATATATAAGTGGAAGGTACTTAATCAAATATAAGACAATTTGAAAATTGTCGGATGCAACATTTTAATTTTTTTTTTACAAGCGGCAACAATTACATGTAATTTATGAAATTTTTAATTTAAACGCTTAGATTTTTGTAGGGCCCTTTTAACGAGGGAAAAGTTTTAAATCTTTATTTGCGCTTTTAAAGATTTTACCGACGACAAAACTTGCTGTTCTCCTTGCGTTAGTAAAATCCCAACCTCGCCAGATTTTCAAAATATTGATTTAGAAAATGAGAAAAGCGGTGAATGTAGATAAGTTGTAGAAGAAGATTAATGTACACTCATGTCCATAAATTAAGGATAATGCAAAATCAGGCAAAGGAAGAGTTAGAAGCAAAACAAATTTGACTTATTTGTAAAGCTTATTTATTAAACAAAAGGTAAAGAGCAAAAAAAGATGATGCTATATTATTAAAAAAATTAGCGATTTTTTCTCCCTGGAGCAAATTACACAAAAAACCTATTTACAAAAAACCAATATTACATGGTTGGTATGATTGTTAATACATGGTATGTCTCCCAGACGATACAATACAGTCCGTACAACGCCTAGGCATGCTGAGTATCAAATTATCGATCTGATCTTGAGGGATATTACACCACTCAAAAAGCAATGCTCTCCGAAGTTCCGATTGACATGTAGGAGGAGGTTGACGGGCTGCAACTCGTCGGCCAAGCATGTCCCGCACGTGCTCTACTGGATTCAAGTCCGGTGAGAATGCTGGCCAGTCCATACGGGTGATATCCTCCGATTGAAGGCATTCGCTTATGATGTTTGCATGCTGAGGATGGGTGTTGTCATCCGTAAACACAAATTGTGCACCCCGAAACAAACGTACATGTTGTTCCAGAATGACGTCCCGATAGATTTGGCTTGTCATGGTTCCAATTTGAACATGCAGGTCAGTTCTGGAATCCAGAATAATTCCACCCCAAACGAGCACTCCTGCACCACCGTAACGGTGTCGTTCAATGATGTTTTCTTGGTGGTAACGGGTACCTGGAGCTCTCTATATGAAAGTCCGGCGAGAATCAGACTGCAAGCTAAACCTGGACTCGTCGGAAAACATCAAACAAGCCCACTGTTGCGGTGTCCACAATGCATGCTCTCTACACCAAGCTAACCGCAGGCGACAGTGAGTTGCAGTAAGTGGAACACATCTGACAGGTCTACGAGCATAAAGACCAATCTGCCCTAAGCGTCTGTACACGATCTGCCTTGAAATTGTCGTACCAGTGGCTGAAGAGAGCTGACGAGACAGGTCTGAGGCTGTGCTCCGCCTGTTTCTTTTGGCAGTTACTGCCAAATACCGGTCCTCATCCGGCGACCTGTGCTGTAATGTTTACAGACATTCCCATCATCTTGGAATCGTTGCCAAAGCCTGGAGATGACACTCTGGGCAATTCCAAGTTCGTCTGATACTTTCAGTTGGGTACGCCCACATTCCAGACGGCCGATAATTCTACCCCGTAAAAAATCATCCAAATGCGTCCTTGTGTCATAACTATTCGGTTATTGCACTGAAATGCTTATAAAGCGCCTGCGAATAGTTTTACTTCTTTGTCTGTATTCCTTACCTTACCCTTAATTACCCTTAATTTATGGACATGAGTGTAGTTACAGGCTTAAGTTGCAAACAGCTGTAGTGACTATAATTTTGATTATGACGTACATCATACTGCAAATATTACCGTATTAATTCGAATTGCACTGCAATACGATTTTAAAATTGTAAAACTGAGAAAAATAAGGAAAAATATCTGCGATCGAAGTTTGGCCCGGTATGATTTTAAAATTAAAAAAAAATAAAAATAATTTTAAAGTTCCTATTGAAATCTGAGAAACATTTTAATTTTTTTTAGATAGTTACTAATGCAAATTTCATAGGTGGTTAATTATCTAATTTATTGAGAATCCTCTTCAGATATACTACCCTTTTCAACAACTTCACTTTTAGAATTTGAATTCTCATCTTCACGACTGGGCCAGAGTACATCTTCTCCAGTGACGTTTAAATCATTAGTAATGCAAAAAATTTAAATAAAAGTGAAATTTAAAATCGAAGTAACATCGTAATTATGCATTATTATCACAAAAAAGTTATCAGTTCAATATCTAAAGGCTAATGGTGTAAAAAGAGAGAAAGAATAAAATGCATATACATGAGGATTTTGATCATTTTATGAAACGTTAAGTCTCCTCCAATATATTTTCATAAATTGTTATGAATGTATAAGGTTTTTCTAAATTTATAAATTGAAAGCATATAATGTAAGTTATAAACTACAAATGCAAAATATAAAGTTAGAAAATGTTAAGATACTTAATTTTGATTTAACGTGAAATTCTTAGAACCACCAGCATAAGCTCTGAAATAGATTATTTAAATCTGAGAAGAAGTTCGATTTTCTGAAATGATTTAGTGTAAATGGATCTAAAGAGATCTAACTAGCGATTAATTTCATGTGAAGAAAATCCCAGGAAACCTTAGAAAAACTTGTTTTGTGGACATTTTAATGATTAACCTAATCGGATTTTAAGCTCTGGAAATAATAAATGAGAAAAGATTTATGGTCATACAAAAATTCCTGCTTTGTTAACAAAACTCACATTTTTGTTTAGAATACTTGTAAGTAAATTTTATATTAAATAAAAAATACTAAACTTTTGATATCAGTTTGTAACTCAGATATGCAGTAAACTTTTAAAGAAAATTCTTTAAATAATAATGAAAATTCTTTTAACTGAATTTAAAGCATATCTAAAATTAAGAGTTCGTAAGGAATTAAAACTTCTTTCTCGCGTTTTTTATGGAGTAAATGTAAGCACATTGAACCTGGAGACACATTATGTTATTTCGAAGCATGAGACATGAAAAATGAGACTCGAACCACAGAACTCTCGAATACGTGCTGAGCGTACGCCACGAAGGCATGGCAAGATGGCGGAAGAGATACCTCACATACTCCCCCTCATAAAGGGCGACTGGGGATTAGAGAACACAATCGCCAAATCCTGGTGGTGGAGAATCATCCTTCACCACCCTTTTTAGTTCGGGTGCCACTGTAGAGACATTAAGATGTTTTGAAAGGAGGAGATGTGAAAAATGAGCAACACCTTCTCCGGACTCGAGCCATGGACCTCTCGAATACGCGTCGAATGTGCTGACCACTACACCACGAAAGCATGCCAAGAGGGCATCAGAAATACCTTATAAACCTATTCTTTTAAATTTTACATACGCCGAGTGCAATTCTTTCGAATCAAATTTCGCGAAATGATTTTTTTTTACATTAATCTTGGACTAAGGTAATCTAAAAATTTGCTTTGCTTTTACTTCCGGTTAACATTTTCTTCATTAATTGCTAAATTTTTTGTAATTTAATTTCGCTTGTCCTTTTGTTTCTTAAGTTATTCAGCGAAACCTCGGTACGGCTCTGATTAGATGTACACACATACAAAACATATCTAATAAAAATATGCACAAAAAGACTTTTTCAAACAAAATACGAGTATTTATGGAATATTTCAGAAAAAAGCTTTATTATTTATGAGAAGCTTTTAAGGAGTAGTCTGTTTTGGCCTATATTATGTACGAAAAGCCTATATCATGTATTGGGTCTCTTTAGTTTTCAGGAAAACTTTCATGATTTACTTAAAATAGTTGATTGTTGTCTATGCCCTTTAAATTTTTTTCTGATTTGGAAAGTGAATTTATAAACAGCTCAGTTCTCATAACACATACTAGAAATGTTAGCACAATCGACGCTTGTTATAACAGCGTGGACTGCCGTTTATTTCAATGATCAGGATGAAAAGCACACAATTCATAAGAGTATATATTTTAAGTTAACTTTCCCGATAACGATCATTCGTTATAATGTACCTTCTGTTCTTTGCAACGCAAAGAGTTACAATATATTCGATACCTTATGAATCATATCGAATAAGATTTCATTATCAGTTAAAAATTAAACTAAGCAAAGAAGCTTAGATATTTTTTTTCTAAAATTATATACATAAATACTCGCATTGGAATTAATGCTGTTCAGAAAAATTGTAAACTATTTAACTGGAAAAAAATGTTAAAAATTGTGAAAGAAATAGGAAACATGAATATATATATAAAAGAAAAGAAAAGAAAAAAAAAAGAAGAAAGATTTTAATCTTTTTAGCAAATTTTATTCGGGATTGAAACATTATTGTGAGATTTATACAAATAAATTAATTATATAACCAAGCTTCAAAACAAGAGCTGTTACGAAGTCTGCAATGCACAGAAAAAGTATTAATTCATACCCGCATCTAACTCAAGTCTTTCCGTATTTACGAGAAAATTTGACGTTGACTACAGTACAAAATTGCTTCCTAAAACTGAAAGTTCTGGGATTTCTAATGAACTTCAAGGATCCTGACTTCTTGTTACCTTCAATCTGGCGTCTTTATCACGTGCTCTCCTCAGATTCAAAACTTGTCTTCAGAATAAGCCCGACAGACAGTGTGTCCCCGTTTATCACAAATAACTTGAAAGATCTTCTCTAAAGGGGTTTGGTTTGGTTTGTTTTATTTTGATAAAGGCACTCGAGAGCTATCTGCCTAAGGAAAGGGATGCTTTTGTGGAGAATTTTCTAACGAATTCTCATTACACATGGGAAAAAACACGAGTACAGGCAGTCCTTTCGCCGGGATTTGAAATATGTACCGAACCACGAGTGTTTAGCTACTTTACCGCTCGGGCGCTGATGAGCCTTTCTAGACAGGAATGAAAACAAAAGCCTTCAGTTTTTTTTTCTTTTTTGCTTTATATTCATTTTATATTCAGTTGAAGTTTTTGGGTATGTAATACTGAATCCAGGGTTTTTTTCTACTTTCAATGGTTCTATAATGCAGATAGGGGAACTTAAAAGAAAATATTTATATATTTATTTATTTATAATAAAGTAATATGTTTATAATAAAATCCATAGTCTTTTGCGTTTAAAAATTTAATATAGTTTAACAGGACATTCGAGGTTCCTCTAGGCCTCTGTGCGACAGCATCCCTTGCATACCCTAATGCCAGTGTCAGTATCCATAAACTAATTAAAAAAATTGCGAAATAATTAGCCCTCAATGAGTTAACTCGTTTATGTTAATGCTACCAGTGTTTTTGCATTTAAGCTATATTAAACAGAGAAACTTAAATTTTATTTTCCAGTCATTTTTTTAGAAATTGCTGTTTTTCAAAAATTCTAATTGCTTATATCGTGAACGTATCTGAATAGTGTTAAAATACGTTTTGTAATTATTGTGAAGTAAAAGAGTTAATACAGCAGTTATTTTTCCATACTCCTTCTCATTTTACTTTTTTCTACCCGAAAAGATTTTATGTTTTAACTTTGCATCTTCTTCGTTCCTCTGAACAGATTTTTATTTCATGTACGATTGTTGCCTTTATTAAATTAAAGCGTTGTAAAGAATCCTTTCAAGAGTAAAAATGCCCAAAGAAACGATATAAAATATCTGGTGCTGCCATCTGGTGTTAAAATTTATTACTATAAAGACAGTCTACAAATAAAACCCAAAATAATCTCCAGAGATATTGCGAGAACCACATTTCTCAGTTAATAAATTCCTTCGGGGACTATGACTTTCTAATTAAACAGCTATTCAAAGCGAAGGACAATCCACCACAACACTAACTGGTAACTTGTTTTTTACCACTATTTCACATTTGTCACTGCCCCGAGGGATTAGGTAAATCAGGATTTTCCAATGGTGTCTGTATTGATCTTATGGAAGTTGAGGAAGTTTGAAAGATGATCAGCGAGGACCAAAGGGGTCGACAGCCGAATATGCACGGGAACTGATCCTCATAATCATTAGAATTTTTCATGAAGCTGGCAACCCTATGGAGACACAATTAATAAAATAAAAATATATATATATATATATGATATGATGAATATATGATATGATGAATATATGATATGATGTATATTCATGATGATATGATGTATGATATGATCTTATGATATGATGTATATTCATTGTTCAGTGCCACACGAAAGAAACATCAGAAAAGAGATTTCGATCTAATTGAAGGTAGAACGATAATCTTCAGTTTTCTTGAATGATGACCAATGAATCAGAAATTTGGTTCATTGGTTATGAATTTCAATTCCATTATTCTGATAACTTAATACCATTGGCCGTTATTGAAAAGGTTTGTATTTCCTCAAGAAATACATTATTACATAAAATACAATTACAAACTTGAAAGATTTTTTTTTGTTCGCTCATAAAGCAGCTGAATTGTTATATATTTTCCCTTGATATTATGAAGAAGAGTTGATTGCACTGAAAGGGAATATCTGAGCATAAATCGTTTTCAAAATCATATTAGATAAGTTATAAGGCATTTCTCCCGTCTTCTTAGCATGCCTTCGTGGTGTAATGGCCAGCAGACTCGGCGCGGATTCGAGAGGTCAGAGGTTAGAGTCCCGTCGAGGGCACTGCTCCTTTTTCAGGATTCCTGCTTCAAAATAACCTAATAACTACAAGTTTTGGACATTAAAAGTCATTCCAGAAAAATATCTCAAATTAAAAATTGCTGCCGATCAAATTTATTGATTTTCCTCTCTTCTTATCTAGAGGAAGCAGGCTTCAGTCAAGTCAATAATTTACTAAACAAGAAATAATTTGAATGTTTTTGAACGAGATAATTTAAGAATAAACAAGCAGTTTATGTTAAATATTAAACAAAACTCATCAATATATCAAGCACAGCCATGCCTTTACTTAAAAAATCGAACTTTTGTGCAACCAAAGTCTGTGATTATATTTCTGAAAACTTGCTTATATTAATAAAATTAAGAATAACAAGAATACCAAAAATAAATAAATAAAATAAATTGTAAATTTAACAAACCCTTGTTTCCGAACTTTTTTCTAGTGTCAGTTTAATTGTTATCTTTAAGCTATTTATGTGCAATTATCATTATTATTTTTATCATGACTATGTTGCATGCTGTATATTATAGAAGAACAGGTAAACGGTTGAATATTGAAATCATTCTTTCAAAAAGGATCGATGGAAGAAAAGTGTTGGAAATCTCTGACTTAAATTATATGCGAATAAAGTTCTGAAAAGATAACTATTGATTGCGTAAGATGAATTCTGAGAGAAGATGACTGTTATTTAAATAACAAGAAGACTTAATTATTGCTTAAATGGGAAAAACTCGGAACGGATCCCCTCCCAAATAATCCTTTGAAGTATTCAAGTTTTTTCGTTGCAAAATAGTCAAAATGATCGTTGAGATTCTTGTTAGAAGACCTCGTACTTAAGGCCCAAAAATATCTTAATCGCTGCCTCACAATAAACAGCCTGTCGACACACATCTACATACATACATAATATGTAATTTTAAATATTTTAAATAAAAGAAAAATTAAGTTCAAGAAGTAAAACTCAAATTATGCACTGTAAACTGTATTAATTTAGTGGTACTATTTATCAGCAACAAAATACAGGGCGTGTATAATTTATTAACAGATAAAGGTCGTTTTAATTAATACAGAATAAGAAGTAGGGAAAAACTGACTGAATTTTACTTATCACTTAAAAGAATTTCATTTTTATACAGTTGAAATCATGAGCACCATTATTTGCTCAGAGAATACTAAGCCTGTTCTCGATTCCCTTCCAGATGTTATGAAGCATTTGTAGCATAATTGTAGCTATTTCTATGGTGATTCAATTTTTTAATTCTTCGATGCGGCTAATCTCTGCAGTATAAACTTGGTTCTTCAAGTATCCCCAGAAAAGGAAGTCGGGTGTTGTGATGTTCGGAGACGGGGTGGCTATAAAAGTAGTCCACCTCTACCAATCTAACGACATAGGTATGTTTCAACAAGGAAATCCCACACACATATATACCCTAATCACAGGGGTACGATTTTCTGCAGAAATTGATTGTCATTACTGATACGGTCAAGAATGTCTCTAGAAAATTCCTTACGAAGGACTCGTCATTACGTTTCATTTGTTTACAAATCGCAATTTATAAGCAGTCAGTTTCAACCGTTCATGAACAACTTTATGAACAGTCTACTCGGGCATTCTTGTTTGTAGGCTGGCACGGAGAAAAAATTTACTAGGACTGCACCACAAACCCATCTCGAAGGGCGGAAACATTTTAATCATTGACACTTGGTCTACCTACAGTCTTTTATACAATATCTGTCCGGTCTCTCGAAACTGTTTTAACTATTTTTGAGCTGATTACTTCATTGGTGGAGGTTTATGAAATTCATGTCCTTCTGAACTATTTTCGAAGATTTCGTTTACCGTAACCAGACAACGTGCACTGGTTTTTCACTGATTGACGCCATTTTGTTTGTAAATAAACAAATTCCCTTTTGTCACTCACAAAAATTAGAACAAATGAAATAACTTGAACTAAAGATTATATCGATATAAATTATTTCTGCTCACTTCATAAAATTACATTTCAGTTAATATCATATTCAGTTTGTAATAATGATTTGAAACAAAAATTGCAAAATTGCTCTACTGTAAAAAACAATCAATAACAATATGACAGCTGTTCCAATATCCTCAGACAAAAACAGGCTTTTTTTCTCTTGCATTTTTCGACACAGTATCCGCCTGATGGAGACGTGCCGGGAGATATGAAATCCATGCGCCTTCAGTTTTTCGGACTTTTCTTTTATGTATTTTGCTTTTATGCATGATGTAATTTTCCTACCAATCTTGCTTTTACACGGAATTGGGCTTCCTAGGGTATTGAAACAACCTCCATATTGTTATTATTAGTTTTCTAAAACGGAAAATTCCATTAGAAATTTTGTTACTTTTGAGCCAAATAATTATTTCAAATTGAATGTAAAATTTGAAATTGCTTAGATTATATTTTGACTTTCATATGTAAATATGTATATAATATAAATAACTTGAATGTGGAAAATATATGATGATGCCCAGATAAAGCTCTGGCATTGAAGAAATTTTCAGTGAAAAAGCAGTTGTTAAATTCCAGTCAGCTTTTTAAAACATAGACTAGTTATCCAAGAAATAAAACTAAGCCAACGCAAGGTGTTCTGGTATCTTAAATTTTATAACGTACAAAATTACATCTTTATAGGAAGATGCAAGGACTTAGAAGAGAAATATTTGATCCAAAAGCTAGAAATTAATATGAAGATTTTTAAGACTTTTGTCTAGAAAACATTATTATTATATTACTAGTATTAAAATGTTTTAGCTAATACATGTAATATTGGTTAATTACGTGAAATTATGGACTGAGAAATCATAGCTTCCGCTCTGCAGACCAGTGTTATGTTTACTCCAGTGTTATGTTACAGTGTTTGTTGAACTTATGTTCTAACCTCCTTTATGGTTTTTTTTTTTTTTTTTTTTTTTTTTTTTTTAAATGTTGTCGTCAAGTGAGCATACTGAAAGATATTCTCTAAACATGAAATGTCACTGGCATCTATGCATTAGGAAAACAATACGTATTTGAAGCATTTGAAAGTCTTGTGAGTAATATGAATATACGCGAAGTAACGTAAAAAAGCAGTGTGCTATTTTTACAGGAACACTTTTTTCCAAACATTTTTGATGAAATTTATATTTTTTTATGAACAATGATACATAAATTGCAGGTATTTTCGATGATTATGTATGAATACATAATGCTCCGGAAATTTAAAGGAATTTCTATGTAAAATGTTTAATAACAGAATGCAATATTTTTTTACTACAAATTCAAAAATCACTAATTTGAAGCAGTTTTTGATTAGTTGCAGATGTTGTTACAATAATTATTCGAAGAAACTAAAGTTTCTTCTTTCAAACTACACCCCGCGAAGAATTTAACACAAGATCAGGTAAATACGATGCTGCCATCTTGTGGTATTTGAGAAAATAAATTAAATGTGTCATTGCAAATAGTAGAAGGCAAAACTGAATGTTTTATTCCTGTAAGATAATTTAATATCATATGATGATTATGAAACATGATTGATCATATATATGGAAAAAGTATACATCAGCCTCAGAATTCATATGAAAATACTTATTTTGAAGGCGACTGAGATAAATCCAAGTTCTCCAGGATCAAAAACATATTTGCTCCTGGAAGAGTGCTTTTTTCTGAAGAAAAGGGAACTTAGTCGCCTTCAAAATCGGTTCGGTTTTATACGAGATGTAGGACAATTTAAAGCTGTATTTTGTGTAAACTGTTTTTGCTTTTGAAGAATAGAGATCTATATCAAACAACTTTGACGTCTATATAACGCTTGTGCTATCTAAGGTTACTTTTTGCTTACATATATGCATCATCATTTATGTTTGTAAGCAAAGTATGCTAATTTCGTGTGAATGATCACGTATGGATTCATGGCTAGAGCAATCATTTTAAGATAAATAGTGTTACAGATTTCTTAACGGCTCACTTAGAAGCTGAGAAATGCAAGTTAAACATAAGTCCTTACGCTTTAGCAACAGAGATTTTTGCCATAACTCTGTGATTCGTACTGCTTAAATTTGTGGAAGGAAACAGTGAGTAATCAAAATGAGAAAGGATGGTCTATGATTTTATATGATCCAGATAATCAGAGTCCAGGATAGCAGAGGCTATTAAACAAAGCAAGTGCAAAGTGGTAACACAATCTTTCAGTTGCAAGGATTATTCGTTGGGTTGAGCAGTCGGCTGGTCACTGAATACTAGAATTTTTGTTGGAATCTTCAAAAATTCATATATGAATTTGGGACTTTTCACCAGTCTTGGCCAACATGACACCAGAACTCCCTGCACTTCTCCTGGAACCAAAGGCTATAGAAACGTATACACATCTCAAGGATATAAGGCTGGTATTGAAGGTGATTAGCGGCAAAGCGACTAGCCTGCAATGATCGTATGTAGGAGGCACTTTGATATGTCTCGCGTTACCTACAATAAGATATGTTAGCGCTTGTAAGTAGACAAAATGACAAACAAATAAATAAAAATATTTACAAAAATATATGACGCTACTCTATTATTTACAATGTATTTCGTTTTAATTTAATTGCTATAGTCCGTTATTTTTGAAGGCCACTATGACCTGAAGTGCGTATTTTAAAGTAACAGACTATAATATAGTGTGTAATTTAGTACAGTACACAACATGATTGCTACTATTAATTGCAGCCAAACTATATACATAAATAAAAGAAGCGTGTTTTGGTTCAAAAATTCGATAATGAGTTTTAAGTGAATAAGAAGAGTTAGAGTTTTACAATACATTTTTACTAGATTTACAATAAAGTCTGCCTGCCCGTGTATGAAGAGTTTTTCGTCCACAGTAACTTCTATCAAATTTTCAAAATTTTCTATTTTCCTTGTTTACATTTTCTACATTTATATAAAGAGTTGATTGGATTTTGGTTAAAACTGAACAACCGAAAATGGTTCTTTACTTGAAGCTCATAACAGTTTTGAATAAAAACTATATTAAAATGTACAGACTTTTTGGTTTTACTATTTAAAATTTTATATCATTCGAAAAACAATGGATTGGACTTGCTAAAACTCATAAACTAGAAATGATACTTTACTTGAAGTTCTGAACAGATTGTCGTAAAAATATGTATTTTGATACAATCCAGAACTTCTGAGATTTTGATTTTAAACCCGTACATGATTGCGAAAAATATATTAGATTTTGAATATACATGATAAACTGGAAGTGGTGAATATACATGTTAAACTTGAAATTCTTATATTTTTAATAAAAGAGTTTAAAATATAGGCAAACTTTTAATTATGCTAATATTAATTCAGCAAAAGCAATTTTCACAAATGGACAATTATAGCTAATAAAATGTAATCTAAAGTTTTGCATTACGGAGATTTCTGCTTAATGGAACAACAAATTAGAATTTGTTTTCAAATGATTAACTGAAAGTGATACTTTGTTTAAAGTTCCCTGCTATTTAAAGCGTGGAATTAGTGGGCAATCGTGGGCTGGCTACATCAGATTTTTTATTTAATGTTGGGGGTACTATTCCGCTACAGCTGCGTCAGTTAAAAATGCACCGCTTTTTTTTTGCCACCAGTTGTTGCCAAGTATAAAATTATGAAATATTAATAGAGTTCAAAAGACTAAAAAAATTAGTTCCGTAAAAAGTAAACTTTTTAAAATTTCTTAATACCTAAAGAAAGTAAATTTTCCTTTTTAATATTTTAATCTACAATATTCTACTCATAAATAAAAAATAACAAAACAAAATGAAATTAAACCTAAACCCAGGTGGCATAAAATTATAAATATTATTCAATATTGCAGAAAAAAATTCAGTTTTTGAATATAACCGACTCCACATAAACTCTATCAAGTATGACTCTAAATAGTTGCAAGTAGTGCCCGGTTGAAGTTTATTTCTCCATTTAACACTGCCTTACAATCTCTGCATAGTTTGGGTATGGCATCTAGTTTCGGGGTCTACAAAATTATAACTGTGATTCACAGTAAAGTGTTCATACCAAGCATGTTTTCCTGAATAGCAATCATCAATGTTGTAGCACAATGATTGGGGACAGCGACCAGAAAGAATTCTTTGCTTTCCCGGCATAAACCCCCCAAATACCGCACTGTCCTTTAAGAACACGTCCAACATTATTTTTTCCTTTTTATCAAAAGACTTTAAAGTAGCTTTTCCAATCTGTTGTCGTATTATGGCCGATTTCTAACTGAAGTTCGCAAAATTCAGTCGACATCAATTCAACCCTTTTTTCCTCCACAGCAAAGAACGTACGTAACAACGCCCTATAGGAGCTTTGTTTGAGTTTAAAGTTAACTTCACCGGAGGACTTTGAGAACAAAATCTATTACTATAATTTATTCCTTTGTCCTAAAAGAATCTCATGACAGCCTCTTCGTCATTAGGTAACTGCCAAATTGTGTAATCCATCGTACTAAAAAAAAAGGCGAAATATGGCAAAAAAGAACGAGTGAGGATATTTCAAACGTTAAATTCTCGAGCCACGATATTTTGACGTGTTGTTGTAGTTGTTTCCTTCTATTTTTCTTCATTTTTAATAGACGTCGGCCTAACGGAATAGCACCAGTGCTCGTAACACCTTACAGTACAAAAATTTGCTAATTAAACTTGATCATTCTTGTTTATGTTAGACGAATATCCTGTTTTTGTACGTGGCTATTATATCTGTGGTTCACGAATTAGCGATAAGTGTTTGGGAACGTATAATCCTGGGAGACGGAGACACTCCTACAACTAAAAACTCTTCTTCTCAAAAGTCCATAAAAAGAGAAAAACTCATTGAAATCGGCAGTCCAAAGACCGCTATGTTCAAATAATTCCTTTACTAATTAGTTGCCTGTTTTGATTGATTTAATCAGTTGCCCGACTTCTTATTTTTGCAGTTAATAACTGAGCTGTACATTTAATTGATTAATTTCGCAATTCTCCTTTATAAACTTTGGCCACTTAACAACTTTTCGGTTCGTTGCTTCGTAATTCATCTGTTCCACAATCGTCGTTCCCATAGTTACTACTAGCGGCAGTTTATCACTCCTAAGAACTTCCGAGACATTTATTTTTCTTCCTTCAGAGTCACAAAAAGTTCATTCACGAAGTTTTTTGATTAAACGTAAACAGGCAAATTTATTTCTGTGGGTCAACAAGTGAGCTGAAATTTGAAATGCGCTCTGTAATGGCTCAGTTAAAAACTGCAATAAGTGTGTTTATTTTTAACTAGTTTGGGATTTATTATTCTTGCAAGCGATTTCCATCTTTCTCCTTTGCTAGCCATTTGCACGACTACCAGCCTAAAGTAGTTATAAGAAAGAAAAATACACATATGATGATTTTAATGAATACAGCTAGTCATTTCATGGTCCACTTAGTAATTAATAGTAGTTGAAACGAAAGACTGAAATCGTTGCATTTATTGTTTTAAATCGCTTCATTTGTTAATTAATAACAGAATGAAAGAAAAATTAAGCATTATCTTATGCCTTGGCCGAATGATAACACATTGTCACTTGGAAGATGAAATTACTTAACACATTTATTTTAAATCGTTGAATTTGTTGATTAAATTCGAAAGACAAATACATCGCATGGTGCCAAATGACAACACACATTTTTTAGATTGCCGAGGTTTCTGGTTAAATTTGAAAAGTATTTAAGATATTTTCTCAGTCTTTTCCTCATGCCTTCGGGGTGTAACTGGAAGCATACTCGACGCGTATTCGAGAGGTCCAGCGTTCGAGACCCGGCGAGAGCTCTGCGCAATTTTCTGCTGCTTCCCCTTCCAAAAGGAAAAGAAAAAAGAAACACCTAATGACTCTACAGTGGCGACGAAAAAGGTGGTGGATGATAAATTCATCATCATCAGGATTTGGTGACTGGGTCCCCTAATCCCCACTCGCCTTTTAAAAGAGGGAGTATATATGGTATTTTCTTCCTCATTTCCTCATGCCTTCATTGTGTACTTATAAGCATACTCGAAACGTATTCGAAAGGTTTAGGGTTCGAGTCCCGGCGAGAACACTTTGACGTCTCCTACTTTAAAAAAACCTAAAGAGTCTACAAGCAAATATCTTCGCTTTATCGAGTTGCAACACGAAGCTTTCATATCCCTGAGTTTTTAATCTAAAATTCCTTAAATTCTCAAGAAATATGAAATAAATTTAAATAAAAATTCGAAATTCAGAAATTTGGGCTTCGAGGTGCAAATGTTCGGGTGGGAAGTCTATGCGTGTTCAAAATTCGGTTGCTCTAAGTATCCTACTTTTTTTTTCACGATTAAATTCAAAAGTCAAATATATAGAGTTTTATCGAATGGAGAACGCCCTTTTTTATATCGATGAGTTTTCTGATTAAACTTGAAACCTAAATATATCTGCGAATTTACGAGCGCTTTACCGAGTGGTCATACTTTTTTATAGCAGAACTTTTAATCAAACGTTCCTTAAATTTGCCCAAAATATTAAATAAATCAAAAACAAATTCAGAATTGGGGCTCGGAGGTGCATATGATCGGATGTAGATTTAAAATTTGGTGGTTAAAATTCCGAAGTTTTTCCACCCTGCGAGGGACATATTTATGTACATATTCTTCATCATTTAATATTGGAGCTGTATTCTAGTATTCCAGCAAATTCTAGTGTGATTCTTTATTGATTACTCAATTTCCATTCTTTGGCAGCTAAACAAAGTATTTTCCAACGGTGTAACGCCGTTTCTTGCTAGTGTGCCGCAAGATGTGAAGGATGGCAAATCTTCACTCTGGGTGAAGGAAGGTACTCCAGAGTTCGAGTGGGTAAAGCCCGTAAACATAGGTAGACCGAAAAGATTAAAATCCCTACAAAACAGCTGGCTGTATAGGTGGTTTTTTCTCATGCGTAACGTGAGCACAAGCTGTTTTTCTTAAATACTCTTCCACAAAGGTATTATTTCCGTTAGGCAGATAGGATGCACATGCTTTGCTGCAATTCAGTACTTCCCAATCTATTTCAAGTCACAGCATATCTCACAGGTAAAGAAAAGAGTATTCCAATAAGAAAGATATGATTTTGAAACGAAATGGCAACGATGTTTTAAAATGTTATCTCTGATTGATATTAATTTGTGTTTAGAATTTTCTGAGAATTCATTATGACTAAACACGTGCTTCAAGAATATTTGATTACCATCCAAAACGTTTATGAAAATAACCAGCCCTTTGTAAATATTCAAGCCTCACTTTAAGGAAACTGTGGTCAACATAATAGCCTTTACATTTGCTCTTACATTCATCAAAGGTCATTGTATGATGTGGTTTATGGCTTAGTGGCACCATAAGATAATATTTATTTCTAAAATGGGTTATAGAGAATTGATTTGCAGGATATGTAGTTCCAACAATAAGAGGCCACAAGTCACACGGCTCATGTCAGTATCACCGTATTGAAAAAAAGGAATTGCTGAAATGATAATTTCACGAAATGTAAATGTTAGTTCGCCTCTCTGTAGAAGTGATTTAACTCTTTCAAATTACTTTTGGTATGATTATATGAAGTCAATGGTCTACCAGATGTTCCTAAGTTTTCATGTGCCTCACTCTTAAGAAATTTTTACTATGATCTCGCACCCCGTAAACCAGCTTCTAAAAAGGGAAAACAAAGCTGTTTAATCAAAATTTAATGATAAAAAAAAGAAAAACGGAAAATTAAAAAATATTACAAAAATTAACATTTGCATAAATCTTTAAAAAAACTAATGACATTTTTATTCTTGTTTATTGGACAAGACTTCAAATCGTAACACGTTGCTTAAAGCAATTCGCGTATCTACTTGCTCATACAAGCAATTTCTGAATTTTTTTTTCGATTGAAAAAAAAAGCACTAAATCCGTACTTGTGTACGTAAGTCGTCGCAAATGGGATGAGCACAGTTAGTGCCTTGTTATTAAGTTTTGGCAACATATTTATTGCCAAACAACAATACCGTTCGAAGTACTTTAACACTGTATTTCAAAAACACGATTTGTGCGCAGTTCAGAAAGATCTTCTTCGTCACACGACATATTATCCAAATTGAAAAAGTATGTATCTATAATCCGCGTTTCTGGAGCTTTTACTAGTTCTCCTTTAAAACAGCCATCAAATGATTATGATAATATTTCCATATGATTTACTATTTCTTCCCATACATTTCGAATCAGAGACGCATTGTTAGGAACCATTTCTTCGACAGATGAAAAATTAATAAGACTCGCTCTTCTAACTAGTCGACACCCATGTTGTAGCTTCTCTTTGTAACTATCTATCTCCTCGCAACATGTCAATATATTTACATTTACCTCTTGAATTGATACATTTAAGTCATTCATACGAGTGATTTCCTCAGGTTGGCTAATATTTGGTTCAATTCTTGTGATTCCTTTTCTCGACAAATGCTGTTGCTTTTTATCGCAGTTAAAAAAAGAGAGTTAACTCTTT
>KK112490.1:116630-145483 GCA_000611955.2 Stegodyphus mimosarum
TGTTTCCCCCCTCACAGCTAACGGACTTCAGTTATGGAAAATCAGAAACGAATGTTCACTTCCAAATTCTTCGGAAAACAATTTAAAAAAGCGGTGGCTCAGAATGAGAGCTCTGATGCAGTTGATTGTCTTCACTGAAGGGACAAAGACTTTTTCCATGTTTGGAGATAATGTTTTTGATACCAGAACATGTCGATGAAAAAATAGAGTTATCTTTTAAGTGTGTGATCTCTTGTTTCATCAGTGGAAAAAAAATCCTGTTTTATTTTCTAACATAGCAGGCACATCCTCAGTACACATAGAACCAATAATTTGGATATCCAAGTCATACTTCGCAAAGAAGTCTGTCATATACTAGAAGACATCTATTCCTTTTGTGGTTGTTTTCATGAATTCACAGGGAATCCTCCATTGGGGCAACAAGGAGACGTATCTCAGCAATTTCACTAATTTAAGCTTGCTCGGGACTTTTATCCAGAACAGTTGTTGCCATTTGTAATAAACATGGTTTTTATCATCTTTTCTGTAATTGTATGAGGCTTCTTGCATTTGGCGTCTTTATATACCACAATGGTAATATGAAGCCCTCAACGGTGATTTTTCAGTTGATATAAAACCTAATTTTGAAAGGGTTGCTCGAGAGTCAAATGGGACTCTTCTAGCTTTCAATGATTCAACACCATGGTCTTCAAAATCTGCAGAAATGTTTCAGTAGTTTAGACGGCTTCAGATTAGTGTTAGAAAAGATGACTCCACAAAATATATATTGGAGCTTTTGCACATAATCAGTTATTCCGATTTCCAGTGAAACTAAATTTCTCATAATCGTTATTCCATTTTCGTCTGTTTGACATCATGAACGTTAACAATAATTTAAGAAATGTAACCTAAAAATATGGATCAAGTTGACTAGTAGAAAAATAACAACAAATAAGAAATATAACATAAGTATACTCGCCATTAAATAGACACAGACAGAAGAGAAATGATCAGGGCACAAAGAAAGAATCATTATGGAATGCACTCAGAAGTAACTCGAGTACTTTTCCCTGCAAAATGCAACTACGCTAACAATATGCACATTAAATCTGTTCATGAAACAGGCTCAGAAAACATATTTTGATGGAGAACCAATGTTGTGAGTGCAGTTTCTACGCGGCTGACGTAAATATTATTTGCGGCAAATCTGTTATCGATGGATTCGCAGGAAATATGTTGTGTACGATGTACTGCTGTCATGCGTGTAATTTTTATATAATTATTTAATTCAGTTTACAGAAAATTTCGCACTCCCTAGAATGCTGCCTCGTAACCCTGGTTGGGAGCCTACAGTCTATGTGAACAAATCACGAATATTTGAAGAATGAATGGATTAAGAATGATTGCTTATCATCAATGTGTATTATATTTTATGCTATATATGAAGTAATAGATATATTTTTTCTTTCACGCTTAATTGCATATATATATATACATATGTAATAGGAGGACTCGGAGAAAGCTGCAACGGATTGGCGATGGTTCTTTGAGTTGAAATAACTTGGAAAGGCTTTACTGCGAAGTTAGATAGACGACGCACGAATACAGACGCAGACGTAAATTCCGCGCATAATTTTGCTCCTTGATAACTAATTCTTAGGGCACACATTTTTTTCAGGGTGAGCTGTGCACACCATAATTTTATACAGATTATATTTTTAGAACAATGGGCAACAACTAGCAGAGGCTAAGCGGGCGAAGTAGCGTCTTAACGGGAAGAGAGTTGGAAGCAAAAGCTGTTCAGTTATCCGATATGTCAGCATATTAAGAAAAAGGTTTCAGTTCTCGAAATTTTGAGTTCAAGTTCTGAATCAGGTATGCCAAAGTTTCGGTTTAGGTTCCGCATTAGTTTATAAGTATATATATTAATCATCAGCTCCCGCCTTCTTCGCATGCCTTCGACAGGTCCGTGGTTCGAGTCCCAGAGAGGGCATTGCTCATGTTTCACGTCTCCTGCTTTCAAAAAATACCTAATGTCTCTACAAGTTTTTTTTTGGCGTGAGTTAGCTTTTGTTTCTGTAGGGGAGGAGGTTTTTAGTTTTCAGGGTAATTAAAAGTTTTTAAATTATTAACTCAGTACCTCGGATAATTTTAAGCTTACAGAAACAGAACAAATATGCCCAAAAAGTGTATTACTATAAAAAGGCCTCTGCTTGACAACGTAAGGATCTGAAGATAATAATACAGCCTTTTCCCCCTTTTTTCTCTTTTCTGCTTCTATATTTAATTGATACGATGTAAAAAATATTGTTTTGCTCTTTTTAGTTTTCTTTAAATTATTTTTTAAAATTTGAAGTACTATTAATTTGCTCAATTTATGATACATTGTTAATTTCTAACTTTATTTCTTTTGCCTGTTTAGTTTTAGTTTTAACTTAATAGGTATTTACAAACTTTATCTTACAATTGCCCAGAAAATGTTTTTTAAACCCTTAATCATGTTTTAAATTTTGCATTTTTTGTATTTTTATTGGTATTTTTAACCACTATTGCATTCTGTCTGTTATTAAGCCTTCTGATCATTATTAGCTAATACAATGACTTATTTAAAAAATAAGCCCTGAAAAATAAAGGTATTGAAAATAGTGCAAATTGTTATGTCTGTTGTGAGATCGAACGAGGTCTCCTGTTAGAAACAAACCACGTTATATGCTTTGACTACTCTGATTGGCTTAGTAGCTGAAAGGAACTTAAATATTCCTTGTGAAATCTGTGAATAAGAAATGCTGTCAGGAGACATTTTTGTGAGGGAGTCTCGTTCGGACATATGTCTGGTCGTGTAAAGCTTTAAGCTGTAAAAGATTTGGTCATTCGAGTCAAAGTGGTGTCAAGACCTAGATAGGAGTTTAGCGAGATTTCTGATATGTTTAAACAGCATGGCCGTGATCTTCCAAAGATACATAATGCAAAAGATGTTTGCTGTTTATCTTTAATAATGAGATGGCATAGATATACATTAACTGACTTTATGACTGTTCACAGCCACAGGTAGAAATATATGAAAGCAAACTCTACACAGAAGTCTGGTGGTATTTGTTTGTGTGCCACGAGACTTGGGTTTATTTCTTAAAAGACTTTGTTTCTCCTTGCAGGTCGTTTGAACTGTTGCAAATAATATGGTTTATGGCATGATTATAACTGGCTTTCTCTTTACTGGTACATCCAGATTTATGTTGCAAATCAATAATGGTTGTGGGCACTATTTAACAGATTTATGCATCCCAATGGTAGGAATTTTCTTAAGGGATTTGATACTAATTTTCTATGAATGGATGGCAAAGTGGAAAAAGATCAAAGTTTCAAATATTGCCTTTACTGAACTCAGCCCAGTTTTGAATAAAAAGTGTGGCTTCCAAATTATGCGAAACATATCCCTGATCTTGACAGAAGAAGCAAACTCTTTTGAAACTGAAGAAAAATTAATTATAAAAGATGCTATTTTTTCCCTCAAGTATGCTCCAATAACTGTAGATGTCGAGAAAAACTTCTCACGATACAAAACTTACATACTGACAACAGAAGATCTTTCACTTTTGAAAACATCAAGAAGCACTTAATAATTCAGTACAATTGTATTATATTTGTGTAAAGTTGAAAATTCGGGAGAGAAAGAAAATTCTAATTTTTTAGTGTTTGTTAATAGTGTCATTTTTTATATTATTTTTTTATTTATTGAGGTTTTTTATATTTTAAATTCATTTTTTCCATTTTAAATGCATTTTCCATTTTTAAAGGCCTTTTCAGTGAATTTTTAGGCCATCCAAATCCTGATCCTGGTTATAACCATATATAATCTTGTTATATTTCTTCAGGATGATTGAAATATTTTCTCCTTTCTCTTTTCAAGTGTTCTTTGGAATGGTTATTCCTACTGGTTTTGTTCGAGCAACAATGATTGACCTTGAAGAATTCAAACTAATCCTATGAAAAGCTCCTCCGACACGTCCGTTGAAGAGAAAAGATTACTATTGAAAAATAAAATTGTTCGCTCGTCAAAATGAATCTATTGCCGAGGCATTTGCATTCTATTGTGTTCGACGTGTTGACACGCGAGAGCCAACATAAAGAAAAGCGGCGATCTCGTAAAGCTCTCATAAATAACGTCGAGGGCATAATGTCCCCGTTGAAAGGGTTGAACAAAGCAGAATTTTCCTGCCAGATATCTGGAAAATAAATCATCGTGAGTTGATTTTTAATCAATGTTAACATTCACAAGGGACTAGGTTGTGGTAATGGACAAACTGTATTTACTAAGGGCCATATTTGACCACTCTTAAAATATCGTTTTTCATGAATATTTTAAGTAATTCCAGTGCTTAAAGAACGCAAGCGTAAAATGTCGAAAGCATGAAAAATAATGAAATTTAACAGAAAATGGGAATACTTTTTAAACTAATGGAATTAGATTTACTTAGGACAGGAGGGATAGAAAAACCGCATTAGATGTTATGTATCTAGTAAAGTACTTTATGATCTCGTTGAGTTTTTTAAGTGTTGCCAATGCACTTTAGCCTAAAAGACCTATTATTCTTAAACTTCACTTTTGCGTCAAATCACTTTTGTTGCCCATTTCGCTTGCCAGTCACCCAATAATACTTGCTGTGAAAAAGAAAAAAAATATGTGTCTTTCAATAAATCCAACTGGTAATTAATGATAAAGAACTGCGTTTATTGCCTTCATTCGGTTAGTTTTTTACCATGATAGATACAGACGTTTAATAACAGGCAGATTAAAATCAAATATCTAAAGCTTCGCCAAATGGCAACGAACCAACGCGTGGAAGTAAAAAATATTTTATAGCAATTTCGGTTTGGAATGGTGCAATCACCAGGGTGCATGTGCATGAGGCGCTATCCCTGTAGCATAGTTTCTTTTTCGAGTTACGCCTCTTTAAAGAAAGTCCATCATTGTTAAGTCTCTAAGTCCAAAACTTAAAAATTTTCACAAAGCTTACATTTTGAGAGTAGACATAAGTAATAAAAGCGAACAAGACAACTAATAATTGCTGCCCTTAGGTTATATTTCTGTTTAGGAATGCCCTGGGGCGTTTCACTTTACGAGTATTATACATATATCATAAACATAATTGCTAATGTTTTCATTATTCATTAAGGAATTACTTAGCTAGCTGATAGTGTATTATTTCTAAGCTGCACGACATACAATTCCTCATATATTTTATTGTTACGAATATATCAAGGTGCATTGCTTATTTGCCGAAGAATAGCACTTTGTGCAGTTTGTAATTGCTTTCGATTAGCACTGTTTGAGTATCCCCAGGCAAGGTAGGCATAACATAATATGGGACGGAAGATGGCTTTGCAAATGAACAGTTTGTTGTCTAGAGAAAGAACGGTGTTTCGAAAAATTAGGAAGAAGCGTCTTGAGTTATGAACTTGAACTTCTGAATAATAGATGTAATATGTGGGGTCCATGCAGGACTGGATGAATCATTAAACAATACAAGCACTTGCTTAGAGTATCAAGGCACTTAAAAAAGGTCTTATATATTCAGATAAGGAGACACCAAAAATTTTTTTATTGCCGGTTTTATCTTGGAATGTGTGGTGCAGCTAAAGCAAAACTAAAAGGAAGAAGAAATCAAGAAAAAAACTTGAGTAAACAAACATGGGGAAGGGGTAACAATACCTTTTAAATTCTCAAGGCTAACAAAGGTCTTAATCCAGCCTTGGGTTTATGTGAGGTATTAGGAAGTATCAGCCCGAAATAGGTATTTTATATCGGATGTTTTTAGCATTCAAGATAAAGTGTTAAATGTTGTCATACATCTTTGTAATATTCGCAATATAAATTCTTAGAAAAGAATACATACCGATAAGATATGATGGAAAAATACTTTTATTTGCATTGCCATAATTTTTTACATTCCCCATATTAATTCTCTGTTGGAAGCCAAAAATCTTCAAAAAATGGTAACCTTTGTTAATTAACTAATTTTAAACTTAAAATTTATATTTAAGTTCTATAACAGGGGTGGCCAAACTTCATGGCGAGAGGAGCCGCATTGAAATTTCATGAATGTTCGAGAGCCGCAAATACATATTTATACCGTTAAATTTAGTACCATATTTCAATCTCTATGAAAATTAGAACTGTAAAAAATCTAGTTTTATTTTATCATCGAATGCTTTGATGAATGAGGATTTTTACATAAAAACGCGTTTTTCTCCAAACGTAATTTTTTTTAATACTCTATGTACACTGCGAAAAAAAATGAGACAGTTCTATATCTCCCGTTTTACTGGGCCGATTGACGAAATTCAGATTGCGTTAGTCATATCTCGAAAGCGCGACTTAAGATATGTATTAGATTTATATATAGCATTGTTCAAATATAGGTATTTTGACACAAAATTGGACTTTTTCTGAAATGACATGCCAATTTATTTCCATATTTCGATTCTACGACTCGTATTATTCCAAACTGCCAAGTTTTGTAAAAACCGTACGAGTAGTTTTTCAAAAATTAGTTCTCAAAATTTTAGCTCCTCATTGTTAATTGAATTTGATATATATTTATTAATATCTCTTTTTTTATGAAACATATTTGATTCTTCCTTATACAGTTCAAAATTTAGGTTCGTTCGAAACTAAGTTCGCCCATTTTTTATGATTTATTTTTAAAATTTGTATTTTTAAATAATTTTATAAATTTTTCGGATTGTATTTTAAAATAATTTTTATATATTCTTCGAAAAAAGTTTTGAATTATAACCTATAAAAGTTTTACAATCATCTTAAAGTAGATTTATTTCTAAGCATACCTGTAAAAAATTAGAACTTTTTATTCTAAATTTCCGAAGACATACATGAATTTATATATTGGCACGTTTTGAAATTTGGCATATTTGTTGAAAGCGATAATAACGAAAATGTAGGTTACGCACTTCGTTAAAATTACTTGAATGCAGAAAGATGGACTTTTCTTCCTCTAATCCACAATGTAAAGCAGGTAAAAAGGCAGGAACGATGTGACTTTTTTTCCTCCGCTGAACAATGGAAGGGTATTAAAATAGGTTGCTACATATTAGGAAGTTCGCCAAGTGAATAATTCTTGGCTCAAACTGAAAAAAATTCGGCAAGTTAAATTTATGAATTTCTCCGTAAATTTCGCACCAAATTTTTACAAAATTTAATATCTAGGCATAATTTGAGTCGTAGAATCGAAATATGGAAAAAATTGCTATGTTATTTCAGAAAAAGTCCGATTTTGTGCCAAAATACCTATATTAGAACAAAGTATATATAAATCTAACATATATCCTAAGTCGTGCTTTTGAGACATGGAAAACACAATTTGAATTTCGTCAATCGGCCCAGTAGAACGGAAGATGTAGAACTGTCCTTTTTTTTTTCTTTTTTTGCGCAGTGTACCTTTTCTCAAGAACTACTGCTCCCAGGTACCTAAAAATTTTATGGCTTATTTATTATATTTCCTAATATTTACTGAAATGAGCTTTTTGTGATAAACTAAGAAAAACAAGTTTCCCAATTTTTTTGTTGTGTGAGAAAAGGACTAAATTTTACTATGCCTAATAAAACATTCTATAAATTAATCTAAAATTCAAAATGTTTCAAAAGCTCATTTCAGCATAATCAAATAGGTGTACTTTAATTACACAAAAAAATTTCAAGAATGTATCTGCAGCAGATTTTGAGAAAAGGTACATGGAAAATGGCCAATTTAACATTGTCGGTATAGGAGGCTTCCGAAACCCCTTAAAAATAATACACTGAGATAATATATAGTGCTACATCCGTTTGTTTTTTGTGCCATATATTTTTATATTCGCTATAAAAATAATTTGGTGACAACATTTGAAAAGTGATAAAGACAAAAACGTGAGATTGGAGACTACTGTGTTTCCCCGAAAATAAAACCTAATGAAAAAATAAAACCCTAGCATGATTTTTAAGGTTTGTCCTAATATAATCCCAGACGAGTGCGTCTGCCGATTGCCCAAGTGCAGGCGCAATACACATGCACATTTGAAACAAACGGACATAATTGTGACAAATCAGAATGTTCAGTATTCAATATACATTAGCAATAGATGTTTAGCTCATGATTTAATAATAAATTTAAAGGATGATAAATTCTGATGCTTGCATAAATTGAGTGTGAAAAGAAAGAGCTATTCCGTCAAGTATAAAAAATGAATTGCGGAAAACTCCAAGGATAAAAATATTACAGCTTTCTGCAAAGACAAGAAGGTAGATCTACGAATGGTCGGAAAATGGCGACCAGATTACAATAATCTCAGACACCAAAATGCCAAGAAGGATATTCCAAGAACAGGAAATGCCAAGAAGCATAAGTGTAGATCAGGTTGGTAATCATTATATCCTGAAATGGAAGACACCATGTGTGAATGGGTTGCTGACACAAGAGCGAAGTGTTTGGTTGTTCGCAGGCTAATATCCAAGCTTTTACTCTTAGAATGGCATCACTTCTTGTTCGATACCCATTTACTGCATTAATAATTTTATGGTTGGTTGGTTGGTGCCGTATTCTTTGAGAAGTCAAATGGATCCATGCGTGAAAATCACAGCTTTAGCCATTTCCTCAGTTCTTCTCAGTGTACAGCTTTCCCTGGAAAGGAAATTCCCCCAAGCTTTGAAGAGCTGCAAGTATTGCCGGAGAGGTGAAGATATGCTCTGGAGAAAGTTCCGTTTCGGGGCAGTTTCTGCAAGTTCTATATGAGCTGGTACCATCTTCATTAATTTTCATTCCTCTAAAATGGCAGGGTGACGGGGTTTGAGTTGTTGAGATTTCTTGCCCTTTTAACCAGTTCATTGGCTGCCTTGTTCCCATATTAACATTTTGATCAATAATCATTTAATTTAACTTTTAAAGCAAAATATGCCTAAGATTCTTCTTTGTCATTTCCATTTAGCTTTGTAAAAATAGCTGTTATCTGAGCTAAATTCCTTAAAAGTTTCGCTAAGAATAACAAAAATGTTAAATTATATTTGCGTTTTTAGCAAGTTGATGCTGGTGTTTTATTCCGCTCATCTTCGAGTGTTATTTCAATTGAAAAACCACATTATTTAAGGGATGATCTAATATACACAGCAGGCGCTATTATTTGATTTTTGAGACTATTAAATGTTGGCAGTCATTAACGTCTGTTAACATAGAAAATATATATTACACTTCGGTGACCCAGTTTTTTACAAAAGAAAGCATAACACTGCCAAATATTCACGATCGTACGATTGCAGTCTATCGCGATACAGTGCCTTCTTAGGCCGTCACCGAAAAGTATATTATCTTGTTTAGATAATCATCACTGGAAGATGATTCCAGATGAAGCCACAGTGTTAATGTACTAACTGAAGAAATCTGTTTTGAAATGTGTTGTATGAAAAATAAAGGAAAGACAATTTCTCAGATTGCTACGAAAATGGACATCGCGTGCAGGATCATTATGAATGAAGAGCTAGGAATACTGAAAGCGTGCCCCAGATGGGAATCCAGAATATTGAGTCTAGAATTGATGAAACATTGGGTCGAATGTTCTTGACAAATACTGTCCATGATAAACGTCGATAAAAATTTTTATTTGTAGCTTGCACGGAAAGCAACGGATTGAAACATGGCATTCCCACTGTGACTTAGAAAGGATATAAAACTGATATAGTCTGAGAAACACTGTAGATCTCCCTAGTTCCACAAATTCAGAACTAAGAAATTTTTCAGAGATATTTTGTGCATCATTCTCGGGAATGACAAAAGATCAGAGCTCATTAATTACATACATGTGTTATTAAATCCCAATAAGAATTTTTTTACTTTGGCTAACCTGCTGTCTCAATACCAATTAATCATAAATAGATAAACTCAGCGGAAATGTGTTCCTTTCACACAAAAAGTTCCAGCATTGGGCTCAAATTTCGTATGTTGTTAGTCAGCGATGTAGATTTTGCTTCCTCCCCATATACTGTATTTATCAAATTTGGACCCAAAGAAATTCTTTTTGTCCAGAAATTATAATAGCTTTATGAGGTGCACTTTATAGTGACGATGCTGATTTTCGACTCAAGAACCATATTTAAAGCCAAGGATTGCTATTCAAGAATGGATTGAAGACTGTGGCAAAAACCTTTCTTTTTATTGGAATCTGACCGTTAACGGATCGCTGTTCTAAGTGAACTGAAGTCAACGGCTACTATACAGATAATTAAGAAAATAAATTTTAGGCATTTATCTTGGCAATACTGTATTAAACTTAATGGAAGCTCATTGGAAAAATAAATAGGAAATAAAGAAATAACTCTTATATTTTACTAGAATCGCTACTTGATCACGTATCGTTATAAAAGCACGTACCTTTTCCCCAATCTAAAGTAGTTATTTAGGTTTTATTATATTATTTCTCTCAATGTTTTCAAGTGCAATTAAATTTGCTTTAAAGTTTGTTCCATCTGCTTGCTATTTGCTATAAATATATAGAAAGAATTCCACTTTGTGATACAGCGTTTGTATATAAGCCAAAAAGCGTACCTAATAACTCTAAGTTATTCATCCTAATGATATCATTTTTTATTTTCCCATCAACCTGGATTGCTACTCTTTTTCTTTTAAATTCTCTTTATGTTTTCTAACCATTGAAACGTTTCCTATTATTGAAAATTTTAGTAATCACTGCCATACACACGCAGATTCTTTTTTTTGAAGTAGACACTGGTTAAACTGAGTTTAATTGCTTAGAGATGGGTTCTACTTAGATACATAGTTAAAATTTCTCATAAAAATTATTTACTAAACTGGGATATAAAACTCTGAATGAAGTATGCAAATTTCTATTCCATCTGATTAAACTTATCAATTAAAATACTTTTATTAGTCTGCATGAAGTAGGATTTCTTACGAACTATTTGTCAGTTTTTGCAGTTAGTTGGACCGAATGGAAAGTGAAATTATAAAAAGATGCGGAGTTAAAAATAATATCGTTATGATAAATTTTTCATATAAATAAAGAGTGGTTAACTGAATGTTAAAGAAATGTTAAACGTGAAATCTGCAATTTAGAAAAAATTTCGAGAGTAACCCTTGAGAAATGAATGTTACGGGGTGCTAACTCTGTGCCCCTATCGAAAATCTGCGTATAAATCCCCTCCGAATGTAACTGTTAATTGCGTACTATTGAAGCGAACCTTGCTGGTACCATAAACATAGTAATTACTCATGCTTTGTATGTTCCGTCTATTATATGTACTATATTGTTATGGTAAAGAAAGCTGTAGAAAATAAAATTTCATTAGGAAAATCACAAGAAAAATAAAATGCATTTATCGTACTTATTGTTTGTATATATCACATTATATTATCGTACTTATTGTGTGTACATACATAAGGACATCTAGGTCTAAGTCCTTGTTATTGAGATAAATTTTCTGCTTAGCAGCACCAATACAAATAACTACTTTGAAATGAACAAAACATCGCAAAAGTAGTTGATTATTACTAATACTATACAGCAAAAGTGGAAATCTTTACAATGAATTTATGATAATTATGATAAAATGCGATTCTTTTTATAAATGATTAATTTTACACGCTATTTTTTCTACCCAATATTTACCCGTTCATAGAATACCTAACTTTTGTTTAATAATTTTCTTAAGATGTCTGGCTGTTTGCTTTTCCTGCAAATCTGAAATTGCAAATCTCTGGAATAGTCTTCCTGTATTGGAAAAAAATCTTCTCAAACTCAGTTTAAATCCACATTGTTTCACGGATCATTTATATTTTAAGGTGCATGATGATAATCATGATAAACGCTACTACATATCCCAATTCCTGTAACTGCTGTTAAAGTTGTAGAGTCTATATATACTATATTCGATGCAGGAAGGATGCAGAAATTGGAAAATATGCAATGCCCTCAACGAGATTTGAGCTCCAGGCCTGTCGAACGTAATTCCAGTTACACCACGAAGGTATTCGGAAAGCAGGGAGAAACTACTTTATAAAGCTATCAATTAAAATCCGTTTTACTTAACAAGTAAGCATTTCATTAAAAGAGGTGTAAAACATTTAGCTGAAAAATAGTAGGAAACACACTGAAGTACAGGTGCAAATAATAGCAGTAGGACTTTCTATGAATATGTTTTGAGTGAGCATCATTTTTTACAGAAGAATGCTAAAACCAATAACGTCTGTAGAGTTTAGATTTTAACAATCGCTCAAAAGCATTTGTTCAATTTTTTAGGCTCTCGTTGAGGTCGCAGTCTACCAGTTTGCTGTTACACTCACTCCTGTTAACCATTTCTTTTTGTCTTTTTAGCTTTATCAATAAGCCTAATTTTCTTCGCACTTACGCCATATTTTTATTAAAATTACAAATCAAAATTAACAAAATTACAAAAATTATAAAAGCAGCATATGTTTAGAATTTCAGATATAGTGTTAAGTGTTGGCATATATTTTTCTACCTTTTTTCAGTCTTTTCTCTATTCATTACATCAATACCGTTTTTTCAATAAGATGGCTTGTAAAAAAATTTTTTTTGTCTTTTAATTACTGGCGTTTTATGTGTAACCTTTATTTATTAAATATCATATTCTTCGCACTTATGCCACGTCAAATTCAATTCAACATTAAAAAAGCAAAATATTTAAAAACATCATATCTTTAAACTTTAAACAGACAGTCTCTCTGGGAGAGCAATGGCAGACCGCACATTCAGTTGAAAAATGCTAAACGAATTACGCACACTGCGCAAGCCCAGAAGAGAATTTGGCGCAATTACGACTTCTGCGTAATTTTAAAAGAAGATAAATATGACATATGGTTGATATTCTGTTATCTGGACGTAAATAGCTGGGGGTTTTAAAACTTGTTAGGTTGTACGTTGCTTCGTTACTTAGAGTGTAAATATCGATTGTAAACTCCCCAAATTTTTGTTTAAGAAGGATTACAAAACAGGAAACATTACATGATGTTGTTTATTGATTGTACTTGAACTGAATGTTTATTGATTGTACTTCTGAGGAATAAAAGCAATCGATTATTTACCATGCGTTCCATTCATAAATACTTTAACAACTTAAGGAATATATCTAGTTTAAATTACTGAATTGAAGCCAAAGAAATTATTACAAATAACTGATATTAAATGCAATGTTTATGAATAAAATAAACCAAAATGAAATGAAACAGAAACAAGGGCAATAAGCACAAAAAAAAGTGTCTATAGTATTGCAATCGTAAGGATTCGCTAAGGCCTACATGGTGAACAGGCTTGTGTAGAGTTGCTTATTTTTATTCGCTAGGCTTTTCTCCCACGCCAACGGTACACTATTGAGCATGTGCAGTAAGCGAAATTCGTTAACATTGATCAACTCAATGTGCGGTTTGCCATTACGCCTCGCGGGATGGAGATAACAATGTTTTATTCCGTATAGTGTTGCCACTGCTCGCTTATATCGTTTAGTTTGTTAATCAAAAATTAATTAAAGTTTTAAAAACTATGAAATATAAAATTCGGGCTTCCATGTGCACATATTCGCGTCGAGGGCTATGTTTTTCAAAATTTGTTGACTCTAGGCACTATCCTTTTTCAAAATGCAATTAATATACATACACACATACATGCGAACTCTTCATTATTTAATTTCTTTAAAAATAATACAGGGCAATATTGGTAGCAACAATTTGAAAAGTGGTACATCCATTTATAGTGGACGATAATGAATCCTGTTTTGAGACTAATACCCCATTCCGGATAACGCCCTTTTAGGCTAACAATAAACCTCGATATTTAAAGCGACAATCCCTAAGAGCTATAGAGAGCTTTCACTCTATAGATTAAAAGATTTCTTTTAGCTTTCAGTAAAAAGTAATATTTTAATTTTTTTACAACAATTTGGCGGATTTGATCGTGATTCGCACTGCTATACAACGTACGGGTAATAACACTACGAAACATGCTTTTAAATAAAATTACACAGAATTTGAAAGCAAATATCAACGTCCGCAGGTTAAGAAAAGTGTTTTTAGGCATAATTTACATAAAATACCATTGAAACTCCTTCTAAGTTTTACCATTTTAGTGAGGAATATTAGATGATATGATGGATTTTATACAGAAATTTCCGTATTCGAGATGCATGAAAGTTAACATATTCGGAAGTACACCGTAGTGTTTGGTGAAATATCTCTTACTCTTACTTTATTTGGTTTCTTCTGTAAATATATGTATATTGGCTGTGATATGTTAGGTAAAAGTATAGTAGTCTTTAACAAGATTTTATTCATAAGAAAATGAAGTGGCAAATAAATTAAGGGAAACTGACGTTCATGAAAGAATGTCCTAGTATAAGAAATTATAAAATGGACTAAAAGCGAAGTTGCTAATGAATTAGGTTGGAAGTGAATTAAGTTCGGATAAATGTGTTAACGTTATGTGCTAGAAATAAAAGTATATCAATCAAACAAAATTTCCAGAGCTGAAATGGTACTCAATGGGTAAAATCCTTGAATACTGGGTAATTCATCTAATTCATCTCTGATTCGACACTGGGAATGTTGATCTCAGGAATTTCTTTGCACATGGGGCGTAAATAATTGTTAGTTTGTGAGGTATATTTTAATTTTATAACAGTCATTTTAGTTTAGTTAACCGTTCCTATCTTGCTTCGTTTCAACTTGCAACTGCCTACCAGAATGAGCTTTTAGAATCGCGTTGAATGCAAATGAGGAAGAAATAGTATTAAAGGAAAGTTCAGCTTACTTCGTGAGAGGGAGCTAGGAATCCTGAGTGACGCGAGTTTGCCTTTGGGCTAAGTTCTCTCTAAGCTGCTGTTACGTTTACGTATATTACGTGCCTTTTGAAAGTTCACCGGCTAGTTTAGATTACGAGCCAACTACGTTAGAATTGCGTTAGCTTCGACTAAATATATTAGTTTGTTACAGTTACTAAGAGATTTAGTCGATTAGTTAGACTTTAGCTCCTTATTTCTTATTTTTAAGCCCAAGTAGAGGCTTTGTTGTAAGCCCGAAGAAAGGGGCCGACTGCTCATCTTATTTTGAACGAATAAAGGATAATTAACCCTTCTTGAGTTTACGATTCCTGTTCCTTGAACTAAACGATAATTCGTTTAACAGTTCACTAGGTTCCTCGACATTTACTTTACTAGAATAAAAGTGAGGAATTCTGCAAGTTTCTCTTGAAAGTAGTACATGAAAGAGAAATTGTCCTTTAACTAACGCAAAAAAAAGTAATAAAGTAAAATTTGCATAGCCAAAGAATGTAAAGTTTTAAAATAATGGTATGAATGTAATAAATTAGAAAAAAGTAGTGAACTAAAAGGTATTAAAAGTAAAAAATGAGAAAAAGATTTATGTGTGAGTACATGAAACAGTGAAAATGGTTAAAAATTATGGATCAAAGCTAAGATTTTATTCCAAAAGTTCTGAATAAATCAAGTTTGTTATTAAAAGCAATCAAGATTCTAAACTAAAGATTGAAGTGCTTAAAACTGTATGAGGAATAATTGCACACGTTCAAATGCAAATGATATTAAAATCTGTCGTTAAAGTCAAGGGAGAAAACTTACGCATCAAATCAAATAAAATTATGTAGATTGTCTATAGTAAAAAAATAAGACAAGTAAGCTAAATTTATAAAGAAGTATCTATATACGTAGTAAGTTGGTTGGGAATTCAAATGAAGGTAATAAGAGTGTCTAAAGTGAAATATTAGAAGTAGTAGCGATATGATTACCACAAAATGTAAAGTTGTAATAAGAAGTAAATTGAAATAGAACTATAAAATATAAAGTAACTAAGACCGTTCAATGAATTGTATATGAATAATCATTAACAGCTGTACAGTTAAAAGTTAAAATTTAAAATCTCGGTATGATTAGGGAAGTTAAATACATGAAAAATTTGTAAAATTAAGTGAAATAATAAAATAAATAAAATAAAAGGCATTATTACGATCGAAAATTATAAAAAAAAACTAGTTAAAAATTGTAAGAAAATGTCACAGTATGAAAAATTGTATGGATAAATATATAACTGTAAATATATAGTAAAATATACATATTGCAGAATATACATATTGTACAATGTTATACATGTTGTAAATATTTTTCCAGTAGATGGAAAAATTACAGATATTAAAAATATAAAAAGATGGGTCACGCATACGATTAGAAAATGTAAGAAATAAGTTAAAATTAGGAGTATATTGGTTAATAAAAATGGAAAAAAAAAAGTTCTGTGTAAAATGAAATTAACAATAAAAATTAGTTATGTAATTAAGATTACGAATGTAGTTATTATGTTGTTGAATTATGAAAAGAATTATGTTGTTGTGAATCTAAAATATAAGGAATACATTAAAATTAAGAATAATACATATTAAGCTATGAAGTTTAAAATATATGTATTCATGATTTCTGCGTGTATACCGATAACGCGAATTTCAGGTTTTCCCATTCATAGTAACTTTGAAGCCGAGCCGGTAAGAATCTATTACGCTCGTTTTTAGGTAAATAAGATTGCTTTCAACAGCATATTTTCTAAAATTTTTAGGATTCTTGGTAAATAGCTTAAATTCAGTAAAGGTCCCATCCTCATTTAAGTAGAACAGTTATAAGGCAGAAATTAAAAATTTACCTTTAAAATTAAGACCTCGCGAATAAATAATTATATTCTTAAGTAACAGCGGGAATTACTAATGGTATAAAAGACTTAACCATTATATACGTAATAAAACAGATGGAATATGAAGAAAAATCCAAAAAGGCTAAAAATATTTAAATAAAAAATAATCATCTCCGGAAAATCAACAAAAGCAAACCTCTTTTCAAACCCTGACGTTATCTTATCAATTAAATAAAGAATCAATCACAAAACCCTTCTAAAGAAAGCTGGCACGCGGAGGCTTCTTTTCTTCGTCTGCGAATTTCGCCTGCAGGCTCATCGGGAACCCGCTTGCGAGTTTAATACGGTAAAGACTGAGATCTTGCCGCAGATTTATCTGTTTCATACCGTTCATGTGGCACAGTCGTATTGGAAGCACATATCCTCCAAATCATTAACCTACAAATTTGGTCACAAAACATTTGTTCTCATCAATTGATATCTATCACCAGTCACTGTAACTGCATATCCTCCTTCGTTTTGGAAAGAGAAAAACCTGATAATAATACTATGTCATAAATCACATCATACAACAATCTTTTCTCAAAGCAAAAACTTCTCGTGCATCTGCTGCAGATTTTGTTTCACATCAGAGACGACAATTTTGTTTGTTAACTCCTCCATTCAAAAAGAAATGAGCTCTATCTTAAAAGAAAATTTTTTTGCTCCAGACTACGTTTTTGAAGCCTGTATTTAGCCATGAAGAAATAAGACTTAAGCACAAATAAAAATTAGTGACAGTGTGAGAATATTTTAAACATGGTTATAATTTCCTTGTAAAATCAATGATTCTTATTGGAATATCCTTTGTAAAGGAAATATTATGTAAACGAATAACTGTAGTACGAGCACGAAACGTCATATTTAGGAGCTGGTCACGATGCTCGAGATTTTCCGGAGATACCTGATGTCGTAAATACAATCCTATTTTCAGCCCTGACGTCGGTCGGGGAAAGGAAGACGTTAAATCAGTTTTAGCTACAGTAATGAAAGAACGGAAGAAGAATTTTTTTCTCACTCAAATTTAAGAAAAGTCGAATCACTCAGCTATTTCTCGTAATAACAAATTTGGCTCAGGAGAAAAAAATATCGAAATCCAAGAATAAGAAATCTTGCACCATGTAACTCGAAATAGAATTCTAGTTATACGTGTTGCAACAAAAGATGCATTAATATTGTTAATTCTTTTTTAATAATCGTGTTCAACTTCTTTTAGTCATTTTTTTTCGCTATGTATTACATTCTGTTTTTCTAAATATTCAAAATTTTAGAATGAAAGTGATTGTTTTTATGTTTTCGTTGAAATTGACAAATGTATTTCTGTTGCAATAAATAATAATGATAACAGCAGTAATAAACTTATTTCAAACTTTAGTTAATTGCAAGTAGTTTATAATCGGCCGCAAGTGGTTGAGTAGCCAAAACTGCTGAATAAGCATTAGAGTATTTTTATGTTAATTAACCAACTATTATGATTTAAACTTTTGCTATAAGTCCCTTTAGTCCTCACCAGAAGGCAAATTAATTATTTTGTGTATTTAAGCTGCGGGTTTGAATATGGTAAATTAGAGCTTCTGGCAGCCGCATCTTTTTACTTACTGTCGTCAGCTCTGCCTAAGTTGCATTCTTGCTTTAGAGCTTTACTTGTCAACGTTTTAAAATACGGGTCATGGCCCTCAACTGTCTGAGCCAGCTTGAATTGTCTCTTTTACGTGGTCTCCGGTTACGCTACCTATATTTGAATTTAACGTTATCTTACGTTAATTTAAATTCCCGCAGCTAACATAGGTTCATTGTCGCACAAGCTGTACATTTCTGTTTATTTAAGACTTAACTAAAAGGTTATTTTAACCTTCTCACAGCCCTGTCATTTGTTTCAGACTAAGCTATAACTAACTAGCAGTCTAGTGAGGTTTTCGGGACTTTGACACAAGCTTCTATGTTCAACTTCAAACCTTGGATTGCTTAGAGTAGAACCCTGGCCCATATCACACATGCATTTGTTTCATACCAACAACTGTTTCGGACAATTTTTTTGCCTGGTTTACTATTGAAAGAAAGACGCGCGATTTTTTCCTTCCCTTAAAAAAAAAAAAGGTTTCAAGTCAGCCAGCCATCTATCAGATTCTAATACTATCAGCTTGTTTGTAATGGAGAACCAGTTTTCCCTTTACATGTTAACCCAAAGCGATCTGCGTTGATTGGTTGCTCTGACAAAGCAGAAAAATTGTTCCAGACAGTTGTTCTTCCGAAGCAAACGGATAGGTGATAGCAGCCTGAAAGTAGTTTAGTCCAAGTCCTTATCCCAAGCGAACGAATTAAGTGCGTGGGTAGTTTCATGTTTAGGCCATTTATAACTTGACTATGAATCAGTTTTACTTAGAAGGCTCTCAGCTAAGACACGATTCTCCTTAAGCCAATAACACTTGCATAATAAGTGAGGCGTTTCACGAGCTAGTGATTTAAAAAAATAATATAATTAGTTACGAAATGAAAAATGGAATTTTGAAGTCTGACATTTGAGTATAGAAATTTTTCTATATTTTGATATACATTACCTTTGTTATGTTACTCTACATTATGCAACAACAACATTAGTTTTATCTACGATATGTCAGATTGGCATTTCTTACTGCTGATAACAGTTTTGCGGAAGAGGATCTTTATAACTTTTTTATATCTAAACTTGCAAACCTTCAATTTTTACACTATTGCAAAGATGAGACGCTGAATACTGGCCAATTCGACCTGGGTTCAAATCTTGGCGAATGGGATAGTTGCATGAAAATTCCATGGTTTTCCACATGTGTAATGTAACTATGAGCTAGTTTCTCTTACAAATTTCTCCGCAAATTCATCACTTTTTCAGGCAGATAGCTCTTGTAAGCTTTGACATGTTTCAATAATTACAATCCGTTCTTTCAAATTATGAAAACCCAGTACTTTGTGACAAGTTGTGCGATTTATAAATAATACTACTGAGATAAAATATCAGGCACAAGATAAGAAAAGTAAAGCATAAGATTTCAATTCATTTGTAAATATTTATTACCTTATCTCGTATTATTATACCTTATCTCGTATTAGTAATTCTCGCATACTATAATATAGTCACAATGTTGGTAGAGTGATTAAAACTGCTGAAAATAGAGAGTTCGATCCGGATTCGATCCCAGGCAAATGGTCTGGAGGAATAATTTTCATAGTTTTCCTCATGTGGGACGTGGATATGAGCCAGTTTCCCATATAAAGTCATCCACAGAGGCATCCCTTCGCTTAGATAACGCTAGTATACAGGGTGATTCCCAATTCATGGTACAAATTTGGAGGAAGGTACGGAACAAATATACGACTAATATTCACTTAGGAAACCCAGATCATAAATCACTTACTCAGTCATAAATACAGGACGTCTCACTTCAACTGAAACAAGATGTTTACAAGAACTGTTTAAAATTCTGTCCATCAACAGCGATACGTGCTTGACAGCGTCGGTGGAGTGACTGACCTACACTAGCAAAGATGCCAGACATTTCACGCACACTTGCAGCAGCTACTGATATTCGAACAATCAGCTGATTCCTCAGCTGAGTCAACAGGAGTCGCATAAACAAGACTCTCCACCCCAGAAAACGTTATTGAGGTTCGTAAATCGATAATTCGTAATAGTTATTGAGGTTCGTAAATCGATAATTCGTAATAGTTATTGAGGTTCGTAAATCGATAATTCGTAATAGTTATTGAGGTTCGATATCGATCGGGGTGATCAAGAGCGGATGGGGCTATCGGGAATTTAGGAAATTTTCCTAGCTGATGGTGGCCTCGTTTCCGAAGTTTTAACAACGAATGAAACAATGATCATAACTTCAGGATTCAGACAAGAACAACTAAAAGAAACACAACAAACTCATTGGAAGAAAGATATTTAGTGATGTCTGTTAAAAAAACTCGAAAGATAAGATAATGATAAATGTATTAAACTCACCGTCTTAACCCTGTCATCGCGAATTCATAGTTAGTGAATCTTAGTTCTTTACTGCAGTGATCTAAAATTCAAATTGCGTGTGGGCCGAATGCAAGATCTGAATAAAGCTGTCAGGTCAGATTTTTTTCTTAAGCAAAATGAAAAATTTTATTAAAAAAAAGTCTGGAAGCTTTCAGATTTTATATTACACCCAAAGGGGCGTTTCTTTACCGTTTTGTGTGTTACTTTTATTTACTAAATATCATGTTCTTCGCACTTAAAACCTTAAAATTCAATTCAACAGCAATATCGCAAAATAATTTTAAAAGGAGCATAGCTTTAGAATTTCCGATACACAGTCTGACGTGCTTTAGATAAAAGTGTATTTTTTTTCGTACAGTGTTCCATTACTCGCTTTGAAATCGTTGAATTTGTTAATAAAAAATTCTTTAATATATGGCAAAATATGAAACAGATAATAAAACAAATTCCAAATTGGAGTTACCAGATGCCCATATTCTGTGAAGGATTTCGTTATTGAAATTTGATAGCTCTAGATACCGTTGTTTTATCCCAATGCGAGAAACATGTATACATTTATGCAAATTCTTCATTATTTGTGGCAACAGTTTGAAAAGTGAATCAACGGAGAAGGGTAATCGACGCAAAATACCAAAATTAAATTAATAGCCTTTCTGGGTTAACGCCTTTTGGGCTAATAAAACACTTAAAATAAATTTTAAATTTCGCTTGTGAAACATTCATTAAACATACGTAAGCAATAATAATAATAATATTGTTAAGGAAATGAATTAAAATTTATATTCATTTTCAATCTGAAGTTTGTCACCTATAAGGCATTTTTGTGGGTTGGAGCTTGTAATACAAATATATTGACAGTTAAATAAATTCTCAGACTGACATTTCTTTGAAATTATTTTAACATGTTCAATTAATCATTAAATAGCTTACTTTGATTTAAACTCAAAATAAGTATATTATGAAAACTTTTCTAAATTTCAGAGGAAATTAAAAAAAATGGGACAAACATGAGAAGAAATAATAATGACAATCTAGTTTCTTTCTCACATTTATTTAATTTTTCTTCGAAGCACAGATAAAAATGCATATGTTTGTACATAAATAATTAAAAACTTCTTTATTTATTACAACAGCGTGTCACTTGATAGTGTTTCGATTCTGATAAAATTTGCTGCCTCAGAGAAAAAATTACTAGAAGTTATTTTCATACGGGAATGTAGATGCTCAGAGGTCAATCGGTTTCCTTTCTTATCCGTTTTCAGTTGTGAAAAAAATCTGGTCACATATAAGGTTATTAATAAAGAACGCGATTATTCTTAGTGTAAAAATTCGTAACTGAGCTTTTTTATGTTTTGAAAAATACGAATTAAAGTTGATAAAATCTGTATCTTCAAAGCTTTGAATACTTTGTCGATACTTTGAACTTACGCACAGATAAAAATAATTGAACCAGCTTATAGCTTATTTATTTGACGGTGTAATCTTGGACTACTTTATCAACGTTTAAATTTATTTGAATGTTGTTGCTTAATAAACATCACCACTAAAAGTGATTTGTCTGTAAACAATAGCCGTGCCATTTATATTAAACGTTTGGATTAAATAGAAAGGTTATTTAAAACTTTCTCAAGTCTTTGCCTTTCTATTTCAGCAGTAAAGTTAACTCGCTAACTTATCTAGTAGGAGTGTAGCACTTAAATTCGGTTTCCGGATCTGTTCAAGCCTTACAACACTGCAAATTAATTAACTCCATTTGTAAGCTTTCTGGTGAGCTATTCATATTCGTATTTGTTGAAAATGAAAATAATGTAAACTCGGACTTCAAATAACTAAAATCTTGAGAGCTTTGCAACAAACATGTAACTGAAATGTTTCCGCAAACCTCGTAAAACTGCTTCAGGGGGCGTGTGCGAACTGCAGGCCGCTGGTATGAGAACGCTGTTTCATTGCATAGCACAAAAGGGGTGAATCTTCATCGCCCTATGCACCGACGATTTCATTACGATGTTCCATCATAAAGATATCAGCACCTTTACGCAAATCGACGATTGTTCGCCAAGACAAAAGCCATCATAACGGTGTTCTGATATAAAGGTCTGGCAGCTCGACGAAAAGTACTTCCTTCAAGTTATGAATTGAACTTTATAATGGTGAGTGTACTTTTAAGAGTAGATTTCGCCAAGATCGCTAATAAAGATGCTCTGATATGAAGGTGTCAGACAAAAGTTGCTTTCTTCAAGTTGTAAATTGAACCTTCTAATGATATGAACTTTATAAAAGTATGGGTGCCTTTATGTAAGGACATCTTTGGAAAATAGTCGCCCACTGTACCTTTGGCACGGAGATTTGGCCAAGATAGAAAAAAATCACAAAAATATGGCACTTTTATATTAAAAAAATTACTAATTACTTATTATAAAACTTTTATATTAAAATCATAAAAATATGGCTCTGATGGAAGTGTCTCTGTTGAAGTTATAAACTATGAACTTCTTAAGGATACGGGCACTTTTAGGCACGTCGATAGCTATTCACTAAAATAAAGATCTTTACATGGGCATCCCTCCATCTTGATGAAAGTTGCATTCTTTCTGGTATAAACTAAATTTGCTAAATTAACTTAGGGTAGCAGACATTCCTTATGTCTTGATGAACAATGATCAATTTGCGAAAGATGCCGGCACCTTTATTCAAGACTTTTTTCTCTTAAATTTTGCTGGAATGCCCCACAATTTTGAGGATGGTTGCATTTTTCGCCGTGTAAATTGAAAGGCTAATCCTATGGATATTGTCACCTGTATTGAATTTGACCACTATTCACTTAGATCTTCACATGGGTATCTCGGTATCTTGATGAAAGTCGCGTTCTTCACGCATAAATTGAATTTTAGAAAGATGCGAGGCACTTCTTATGTCTCGAAGAACAATGGTTAGCAAAAGGTAACTGTATTCAAGTCGGCGGTTTTTCACTAGCACAAAAGCGCCAATACTTTTATGCAAGTTGGCCGCAATGATCAGATCATGCCCATCCACCTCTGGCTAAACACTAGATCTCTATTCTATGTGTTGCTCATTAGTTGAGGTTTACAAGGGCGTAGTTTATATTTGACACATTCTTAAACTTTTCTAAACATCTTACATTACTTTTGTTTTTGATAAAATAGTTTCCACAAAAAGTATTCTCAAGATTTCAAATAATTCTGTTGCAGAAATTTTATGGTGAAAGCAAATTTAATGCATGATTTTTGCTGAATTGTATTCCCCCTTTTGGGAAATGTCGAAAAGAAAAATTCTTTAACCATTAAAAAATTTCACTTGTAGACGATAAAAGGAGATGAAATACGGATTGTTACCAGATGCAGGTGAAGATTATAACAATTCTGATGAAAATTTACAAACTGTTTCTTGCGCGAGAATTTTAAATGAAGCAGTCCTCCAGTTTTTGATAAAAACAGTATATTGAACTTCTTATTAGTTTTTATGGTTAGCTAATTTTCAATAATATAGAAAACTGATATAATTTGCAATTTATCTAAGTGATAACTTTTCTTAACATTCAGATCTTTAATATTGCTCATAAATGAGCGTTGTATATTGTACGATTAGTTACAAAATTATAGTCCATTTGTTGAATGAAACCACATTTAAAAGGGAAAATTATCTGTCATTTGTGAGATAATAAGCAGAAATTTAAATGTATACAATTTTATTTCTAATCAACTTCTTATTCGATATAAGTTTTCAGGTTATATATCCACCACAACTTCCATGCAATATATAGTGCACTTCTGTTTGCTGGAATACTTTTTCTCTCGCCCCATTATGCTGTTAAACCTTTTAAATATTTTATTCAATGCTTTAAAGGATAGCCAACATTTTTGTGTATTCTCTAAAAATCTCTTTCCCCAACAATGAGGCGGAAACTGCCAATGTACAGATGACTCGTGAGATGGATTGGTCCCGAGTCACGCGAATACTTTCAAGAACTAGGGTGACGGGTAGATTAGCGTCACAGACAATCACTTAGTATACGACGTTCTTCAGACATATTGTGTCACGAAAGTAACCGAATGGTTGATAGGATAAGATTCCCTCACCACAGTTCTTCCGGCAGTTGAGTAAATATGATTGCAGCGGCTGTTGATAGACTTGGCAGTGGAACGACCTTCTTTTTAACTTTGTGTCTATATGAAGAACATGCATAGTTTAGAAAGTCTTCACTGCTAAGACAGTGGCAGATTGATGGAATGTGTTTATAAGATTATGCGCTGAATTTTCGATGTTACTTTCTTTCAACTTTTTCGATACTTGAACAAATATATTCCAAAGGCTTTCAGAACATTTCTGAAAATATAACAGTTGACCTCCGGTGTCCTACAGGAAAAGAACGTTATAATTAGAGGTTGCTATAAGGAAAACGTATTTAGTATATTTTTAATTAATTGCATGAAAACTAATGTTTTAAAAAACTTTTGTTCTTCAGATAAGATAATTAATTATTGATCAATGCATTATCAAATAAGCGCTGAGAAAGAAAATGATGTATCAAATATAAGAGAGCATCTTTTTTCCTTAAAGCAAAAATTAAAGTGAAAATAAATGAAATCGCAAAACGTTTAGTTGCATTTTTTATGTTTATTGGAAACGTTTATTTGTAGCAAATTAATAAAAACGATTTTTTTACAAAAATGAAAGAAATAACACTCTCGAGTGTGTATGCGCTTTTTTTTAATAGTTTAATTTTCCCTTTTAATAAAAAATAATAATTTTTTCGTTGCTGTTGTATACCAACACACCAATACTTCTTACAACATGATTTTTCCTTTTAGTTAAAAATAAGCATTATTTTATATGTTTTCAATGGCATTTTAACATATTTTATGGTTATAGTTGAGGTTTAACGTATAATTTTGTGGAAAGGTGTACTTAATGGTATCTGTAGGTATACTTTAACAGGCTACGGCCTGTTAACATGTACCTACAGACATGTTACACTACATGACTACCTGAAAATGTTATTGTATACCTAGAGACGCTTATGGTTAAGTGTCTAAACCATCAAACTGGGTAGTAATAAATAATAAAAAAGTGTTTCTGGCACCATAATTTCGTGCTTATTCTCTAAAATTCACGATCGATTTTTTGGACTGAAAACATTACCTCCCTTAGCTATGTATATAGGATGGTGGGAGGTAAAAAGAACCGTATGTTGTTTCAATCGATTTAGCTACGGAGAAATTTGTGATCGTAGTAAAATTAGAGAAAGTAGGTATCATCTACTTTTCAAATGAAGTTTGATAAGATAGAACTTCTATCTGTCGCCTCAGATTAAAGAGTAGCTGAGTAGCTAAAAAACTCTCAAACTGCAATTTCAGTCAATCATGGTTTACTTTATGCTAGAGAAACTATTTGCTATCCAATTTTTTTAAAACTTTTTTCCTTTTCTTTCAATTTTATTGAAGCAACGAAATATTTTTTATTATTTCTTACTGCATTGGGGTTGAAATGTTTTGGTTTATTTGACAAATTCTCAAGCGGCTTTAGTCGTAAATCGAATGCAAAATACAGGCAACCAAACCACAAAGGCTTTCTAGTCGAACACGTCAGGAAATTGCATATTTTATCAGATTCTATGCAAGACGGCTAAGACTTGGGAAGTGCATTTTTATCCCGAGATTCAAAGGCAACAGTTTTTTTTCTAACTTAGTCGTTCCTTGTTTTACATTGTCTGTATCTTGTATGTGGATAACGTAAATCAAAGATTATGCCCTTGGTTTTAAGTCCCTGAAGTTGTCTCACTATTGCGTTTTTGATGGTACTGATGATATTCAATCTTTATGTATGGAAGAGAAATATGATTATTTGAATTTCAATTCAAAATTAGGTAAAATTCAAACTATTATTGGCATTTACTTTACAGAAGAAAACTATGCATATTTGGAAAGAAACAACGAGCCTGTCGTTTTCAACTAGCAAAAATACTCCGCATGTGTTTTGTTTGAATTTGGAATTTTAGCAATCATTACTTTCCTAACGTACCATATCTAAGCCAAAATTGCTCTTAAAATTAAATTTTTTTTTATTTGTAGTCGCTAGGTTACAACTATGCATGAGTAACGAAAGTTATATGATTTTGATAGAATCACCCGTTTACAATATGAGAAAATCAGTTCATGTATTTATTGGTTATATTTCAAATATTACGTGGAAGAATAAAGGTTTTTGGCATTTTATGCGAACGTGTACACATCATAAATTTGGCCAAAGATCGATTACATGGGCTACTAAAAAGTAGAAGTTCATGATCCATGTGGTTAAAGCTGCGGATTACTGGTGGTGTTTTTTCTATTCTTTGTCACTGAGGCAATGGCGTAGATAGATCTTTTGCCGCCCGGGAACGTGATGAATTTATGTCACTTTTGCTATACAAACATATAACGACAAGAAGTATTAAAATGACATATAGGAACGTATATAATAACTCTCACGTTTGTTTTTGAAGAAAAATTTTAGTTCTAACATTTTAAAATTATATTATTACTAGCGGAAGTACCCAATGGCAGTTAAGTTAGATCAAGGGTAATGCATCTAACAACAGAGAGAACGATACCGCTGTAATCCTTCTCTAATAGCGATACAAAAATAGTTTTATAAAAATTTTATTAATAGATTTATAGTCATACATTTTTCAATCTCATGCGATATGGAACTTATATAAAAAATAAGCTAATTCTGTTTCATTATATCAGCAAGAATGGCACGCAGTTTTTAATGATTTTCGTCTTTCTAATCAAACGGTTGTAAAATCTCAAATTCCATTCAATATTTCACCTATATTCAATTTTAGTCGATTAAATGTGGCCAAAAATTGATCATAATGGATCAGAAATCAATAATGTGAACAAACACACAAACAGGCATTCTTCTTTATGTACATAGATTTTGGAAAATTAAAAAATTTTTGATTAAGAAACTCTAGGATTTGAAAGCGACCAGTAGCAACACTTTTCGAAATAAAGTATTTTTATCTTCAACGCGCGACACTGTTGCCACTCGGAAAAATGAGTGCGAAAATTAGTGCTTTCAGAATTATTAATTATTATTTCGGCTGATTAAAGTCGTACGAAGATGGGAATAGTCGAAATCGCTTCCCACGAATTTTTGGAATCGGGAATAATGTATTTAATGCTTGACAATGCTATTTTTATTTAATCGTAAAACTTAAAAATTTTTTATTAACAGATTCTAGGATATGAAAGCGAGCAGTGGCAACAACTTTCGAAATAAAGCAGATTTTCACCTCCAGCGAGACTGTTGCCTCTCGGAAAAATGAAGGCAAAAATTATCGTTTTTCCGACTTTTTAATTAATGTCTCTGATTTTAGCTACTTGTTTTGGAAAAAAAAGTGGACGTCAGCCTTTTCCAGGACTCAGAAAAGAATTATAGAAAGTTTGGTAACGATAGCTATAGTAGTGACTGAGTTATTAGAGGACAAACACACAGACTTTCTTCTTTATCTATATAGACTAGCCAAAGTACCCGATGCCAGTTAAATTAGATTGAGAGTAATGCATTTAACAACAGAGGGAACGATACCGCTGTAATCGTTCTCTAATAACGATGCGAAAAATAAAATTCATAGTCATGCATTTTTTAGTCTGACGCGATATAGAACCCACATAAAATTTCGATAGAAAAATAAGCTAATTCTCTCTCGTTATATCAGCAACAATGGCACGCAGTTCTTAATGATTTTCGTCTTTCTAATCAAATGGTCATAAAAACTCAAGTTCCATCCAATATTCCACGTATATTCAATTTTAGTCAATTAAATGTGGCAAAACATTTATCATAATTGATCAGAAATCAATAACGCGAACAAACAAACACATGACATTCTATTTTATTAGTCCAAAGGGATTTAGTCCCGAAGGACTATTACTTTCGTTTTGCGATTTTGCGACGGAAACACAAAAACGGCGTATCACTTTTCAAATTGTTGCCACTAAATGTTATCGCTCTGCATTAAATTTTAAAAAATGAAAAATCTGCATAAATGTATGCATTTTTTTTTTTTTTTTGACGTAGCTTTCTCTTCAAAAATCGTCTTCGTGCGTTGGTTG
>KK112490.1:145557-180260 GCA_000611955.2 Stegodyphus mimosarum
GAATTTTAATTACAGTTCTAAATAAATAGCCAAATAAATGTGAAATTCGTAACAATATTCTCTAAAACTTTAACGAATTTTTCATTAACAAACTCAAAGATTTCAAAGCCAGCAATACCAACGTTGTACAGAAAAACATTTTTATCTCCAGCGCGTGAGAGCGTGTACCGAAATTTCTAAAGATATGCTCAATTTAAAATTATTTTGCGATATTGCTGTTGAACTGAATTTTATGGTTTAAGTGCGAAGAACATGGTATTTAACAAATAAAGGTAACACACAAAATGTTAAATAAACGCCCCTTTGGACGTAATCTAAAATCTGAAACCTTTCAGATTTTTTTTTTAAATTAATATTTCGGCTGATTACAGTAGTACGAAGATGGGAATAGTCGAAATGGCTTCCTGCGAGTTTTTGGAATTGGAAATAATGCATTTAATGTTTAGCAATGCTATTTTTATTTGATCGTAAAACTTAGAAATTTTTTATTTACAAACTCTAGGATTTGAAAGCAAGCAGTGGCAACAACTTTCGAAAGAAAGTAGATTTTCATCTCCAGCTTCCGAGTCTGTTGCCACTCGGAAAAATCAGGGCGAAAATTATGGTTTTTCCGAGTTTTTAATAAATAATTATAAGTAGTAATAAGTAGTGACTGAGTTATTAAAGGACAAACCAACAGAATTCCTTCTTTATATATATAGATTTTGGGGTTTTTTTTGGCTGCAAAGCCATCAGTGAGATTTACTTTCTTTAAATAACGATACGAATTATTATCCATTTCTTCTCAACATTTTCCAAGTTCTTACATTTTAGCTTTTTAGCGGTTTATTGCTATTTGTTGGAAATAACTTGGCAATTTGATAACAGACGGCAACACATGTCGTCGAGCTAATACTGTGATTATATCTTGTAACTAAGCATTTGTTATCCATCAGAACGAGTACCGCATTAGAGCTAACTGCGATGTTGCGAAAGGGTGTACGTAGAGAGCAGTCTAATTAAAAAAAAATATTTTTGTAAATGGAATCTTTTCTTTAATTAACGCGACATGCAGACGGTATGTGCAGACCTGAAATAGTTCTTTCATTTGACGTGGCAGTCGCTTCGTCGCTATTTCCCTTAATAAAGGAGCTACATTCATTTTCTATTTGTTTACTCCATTTATTTCCATATAAGCATGGTAATTTCTCATCCCATCTTTGCTTCTGATGAAGGAAGAAGTATGTCCGATTATTTTCGACATTGACTGACCGTTATCCGAAAGCTACGCCAATTTAAGATTGTTGGTTTCCCTAAGTTTTATATTGGTGTGTTGATCTTTCCAGTCTTTTTGATTTGGAGTTATGCAAAGAAAATTTATATATTAAAAAAAAAGAAAAGAAAAAAAAATCTGAAAGGTTTCAGATTTTAACGGTCGGCCAGAAGGGTTTGTTAAGCTTTTTTACGCTCTCGCTGAGCTCTCACTTCCCCAGTCTACTGTTACACTCCCTCCCACTAGCCCCCCCTTTTTTGTCTTTTTAGCTTTATTATCAAGTGTCATTTTCTTCGCACTCAGTGCCGATCCTAGACTGTCGGCCGCCCACGCGTAAATTAAAATTGACCGCCCTTTATTACAGAAATGTAATATGTTTGATAATCATTCCGCTGCCCTTAAATATGACCGCCCACGTGCTCTGCACCCCCCCCGGTCCCGCTGGAATCAGCCCTGTTCGCGTTTACGCCATATACAATTCAACAGAAAAATTACAAAAATTTTAAAAGCAGCATAACAGTATACGTTTAGAATTCCCGATGCAGCATTAAGTGTTTGCATACAATTTTTTTAATGTCTTTTTTCAGTTCATCATATCAATGTTCTGTTTTCTTACTAAACTGGCTTTACAAAACTTTTTTTATGTCTTTTTCTTATTAAAGTTTTGCGTAGTTACTTTATTTATTAAATATCCCGTTCTTGGCGCTTACGCCACGTTAAATTTGATTCAATAGTAAAATTCCAAAATATTAAAAAACAACCTATCTTTAGAATTTCCGACAGAGAGTTTTGCGCATTGATGATAAAAATGTTTTTTTCTCCCCGTGCAGTGTTGCCTCTGCTCTCTGTGAATCATTGATTTTGTTAATCGAAAATTCGTCAAAGGTTTATCTAATGTGAAATAAAAAATAAAAGAAATTCAAATTGAAAATTCAGGTTTCTAGGTGTCTATGTTCGGGTTGAGGACTACGTTATTCAAAATTCGACGGCTCTAGGTACCGTTGATTTTCACATTGCGAGAAACATGCATGCATTCGTGCAGATTCTTCATTATTTACTTTCTTTAAATATAATACAGGGCGATAATATCTGATGGCAACAATTCGATAAGTGATACCCATTTATAGTGATTTAACGCAAAACGCCGTTTTGAGACTACTATCCCATTCGGGACCAACGTCGTTTTGGGCTAATATAATATTCAAATTAAATCTAAAAGGAATTAAAACTTTAGAAGGCATATAAATAATCTTAGCTCTATCTTTCAAACCGTTCTAGTCGCATCGATAATCAGATAAAGAACAGATTCTGATTATTGTTACGTATCGCTGATATATGGAAGAAGAGGGGAATCGCTTCATTATAAATGTCACAAGAATTGAACTATGCAGTGATTTATGCCATTTTATTTATTTTCTACTAGCTTAAACTATGGAATAATGGTAACTTGTCCTGAGCTTTTTTCCTGATGACCGAATCGGCTGACTGCATTGGATGCTTGTGGTCTTTTCCATGAATACGAATCAGTTTCTCTTTCAATGGTCTTTACGGAAGAATACTTTTTTTTGGCCGAATAGTTCTCGTCTGTTTGCTTGATTAAATCACCTAACCGACACTTTAGTTTTCTGTTCGCTTGATGATTTTAAATTTTTACAATTTATTCTGGATTAAGTGTTCGTTTAATTTTTTTTTTAATTTTTTAGATTGTGGTGATTAGTTTCTGTGAAAATGTTGAGATGAAATACCGTGCATACAAAGTTCTAACTCCCATAGTTCCCCTTACGAACATAATATTGATCTCTGAGATTAAATAATCTGATATTCTCGAACCACTAATTTTGCGTTTATATTTATATATTTTATCTATAATTATTTATACCTTTTTTAATTTAAATATTACGTTTTGACTTATATCTGACAAATATTTATTTAATCCTATATAATTTAACACATACCACGTATATCTGAAAATCTGTGGACTGCTGTTGGTAAATTTTTATTGAAATTTTATAACTTTATAGCTTCATTCACTATGATTTGGATCAGAGCTGTAATACATATCTTGGTACAAAATAATCATCGCCATTCCATCTGATAACGAGGTTTTAACTATTAACGCAGGTTCTGTTGGTTTTAGTGACTTTTTGTGGTTTTTGAATAAAATGAGTTTCAAAGTTCCGTTGATCATTCTCACATTTGTTAGAAAGTAAACCATTTTATTTTTAACCAATTTTTTTAACTTTCTTCTTTTTTCTGAAGTACTTCCTTACACTGTTTCTGTTCCGGCTCTTAACGATGAAGGGACAACACTGAAGTTGAAAATGCCACCTTCACACAATACTTTAAAATGCTTCCATCTGCAATAACATAACTCTAAGCTAATTGCTAGCTTTTCTCATTAAGAATTGCTTTTACTAATTTTTCCCAGGGACTTTACTCCAGTTTGCTACAGCTTCAGATTTTCACCTACTACAGGTTTCAGCTTGTTTTCAATCGTACGCGATTTCGATTTGATCCACTTATATAGCACAGCATATAAGTGGTAGCACAGCATATAAGTGCACAGCATATAAGTAGATCCACAGCATATATTTCAGAGGATAAAGTTTCGATTTTTTTCCTCTACCATCTCTGCAATGCTAGCCGTAAACAAAGATAGGCTTAGAATTGTACGTAGTTCCACACAGGTTGGGCTTTCGTCCTGGTGTCTGGATCCAGTGCCAGTTCTCAGATTTGAGGCTGAAAGAACGAAACTAAAAGAATTTGAAGACGAAAAAACTAAGAAAAATGTTTAAGTTACAGCAAACACAGGAAAGAGAAATGATAAGAATTACAAAGACGTAACTGACTTAAATATATCTTGGTTGATAGAAGTCTTTATTATTACAAAATATCAAAACACAGAAAGGAAACAAGACATTGGAATGTTGTCGTTTTTGTGCAGGATGGTTTTAATTAAAGTGACATTATTCTGACCTATGTAGAGCCCGTTGTGGTTGGCGCATTCCGTTGAAACTTGGTATATAAGTTATATGGACCATAAGAAAAAGAAACATGCAATAAAAAACAATAATTAACATTTCGACCACTAGATGGCATTTTTCATGCAATGTAGAAAGATCGTTAGGCAAATTAGGAACCCTTTAATGCCAATGATCCGAATATCCTTAAAATCAGTCTTCACGGTGTCTTTAGAAAAGAATTATCGCGTTTTACTCGCCAACTTATTTTGCAAGGATTGCAGTAAGAACTTAGCTGCTTAGCTGCATCGAGAAAATATAGACGTTTGGAAGGACTGGGAAAAGAATAGTTTGAGAAAGATGATTTTCTTTGAGAAGAGTAAACTCCTCAGAATTATAATTCTGAGAGTAAACAGGCACAAGTTCCCGTTACCACGAGCTTGTACAGTAGCAAGTCATTTCTGCATTACAAAGCGAGAATGTTTAGATTAATGTCTTCATGCAAGATGCTGAAATACTTCATATTGAACGACAAGTGAAGTTTATGTTCATTACGGAGATGATGGGGCAGTTCGAGAAGTTTTCGAATGCCTGGCCTTCTCAGTCTCCAGATTTGGATTACTGTAATATTTAGTTAGGGGAATTTCTGATTGATTGAGTTTACGTAAAAAAAATGTGGATGCTGCCTGAATACAAAGCCAACGCAACACATGTTACTGCAATTGTAAAAGAAAACTTTTACGCTATTAATGAACATACCAAAACGCGCACTGAATATATAATTGACACATATAGAATGTACCTTGAACTATAAAAGTGATTAAGTAAAATTTTATTCTTCCGGTTTGTGTTACTCTTCTTTCATACTCTGAGTGAAAAACTTGGCGGTCGAAATTTGAACTATTGTTTTTTACTGTGGTTTTCTTTTTCCCATGGTCTGGCTCGTACAGCATATATACTAAATTTTATAGAAATACGGGAACCAGAACGTACGCTAAATAGCTCTGATTGAGGTTACTTTAACTATAACCATCTTGTTCGTTCTGGCAAATTATTAACAGCGGTTAATTATTGTGCTAGTAAGCCGGCATCTATCATCAAACTATCGCTTCAAGAATCGTCATCGTTTCGTCCAAGCCCTTGTTGGCAGTTGTTGGACAGGTTTCTGCCTCTTCGCTGCTGGGAGTTCAAGGGTGAAGGTCGGGCTTCGGCCTGGCTCTTCACCGACTGTCTTTTCACCGACTGTCTCTTCACCTACCACCTCGCTTCTTGATGCACGTTTAACTTTCCTGAAAAGTCCGATGATATGTTTCCTGATTTATAGAAAGCCAACTGTAGTTTTTTTTTTGAATATATTCATTCTACATGCAGTTTCTGAAAATTCATCCAGCAGGGAATGATATTTTTTAAGCAAGAATCATGAACGATCTCATTGTGCAATTTAAGACTCATCCATTGTCTATCGCCACGTGGTGCACTGCTCAAAATTAATTCACTGGTAGAAGCCTCAAAATCAGAAGAAATTTCAAGATAAGTTTATTGCTGCTCTACATATATTTTCGATACAAGGTTTTTTGTGATTTATAGAAAGCGATGCAAATCGATTTGCTCTCCAAGTGTATCGTTAAACGAATGGACGTTCTGCATTTACAGTAGGACTATAGTTATGATCTGATTATTTAATTTTCTTGTTTTATTTGAGTGAGTTCAGCAGTAAAATTTTTGATATGAAAAATAAATAGAGTAAATTGTAGATGATTAACTTGTATTTTCTTCTTCAACTATCACAACGTCTGGGGTAAGTACTTTATTTTGCTATCCTCTGTAGGTCACATATTTTATCCCTATCATTCGGGTTATTGCGGAAACAACGTGATGTACTCTTAATCACATGTCTTAATCCTATACTGGGTAGTTGGATTTCTTCATTCTTATTCGCGGTTCATCGCTGATAAAATTAATATTCAAAATTTTGGTTATCACTTTTACACCAGAATAATTATAATTAATATTTCTCATAACCTACAGAAATTAACACAATTTTAATTACATAAGAAATTAAAATATATTTAAGTATTATTACTACAAATAAATATTTTTTACAACAATTATTCAGCACTTCGTCCATAGATATTCAGTTAACAGTGACTATTAGGCTTCTTTCAGATGCGAGATTTACGATCGTAAGAGGTATAACTGAGCTTCGTTGGTAGGCAATCAAATCTTGCTTCCTCACAAAAATTTATTTAAAGACTTTAACTCTGAATGTTCTAAATTTTTGATGTTATGCCAACTTGGTATAAAAACTGAACCATTAAAGCGAAGCAAAGACGAACTGACATTGGGTCCACGGTTTCTTTGAGCCATCTGCGATATATGCATGCGCAACTTTACCTTCCCTTGTTGGCTACGGACTAAATAATTCTCTTACATAGGCATGAACGAACTTAATGACTGTAAAATTCACAAAGCCTTCTTCTTAACGAAGCCTTATGTAAATGTCTTTTTTGAAAGCTATTTGCGTAGAAACATGACAGAAAAGACAGATTCATTCAAGAAATCGCTAATTATTTAACTGAGTGTTTTAATTGGTAATTGTTGAAAGGGTTACTACACGGGAAACGTTCTTTTCAGATGAAGAAGTGAAAAACGACAAGTCCGCAGTGATGACCCAAAACAGATTATTTTATGTTTTTGAAGCATTTATGAAACGATGTTCTAAAAGGGCAATTTAGTAGGAATGAATCAAATTTCAAAAGAGGATGACTCCAAACTGGCTACTTCGTGCTTTTGAAGCATTTATGAAACGATGTTCTAAAACGGTTATTCAATGTGAATGAATCAAGTTTGAAAATAGATGTCCCAAAATGTGCTTTTTCATGTTTTTAAAGCATTTATGAAACGGTGTTCTGAAAACGCAATGTAATGTGAATGAATCAAATTTCTACAGAGGATGTCCCAAAACAGGCTATTTTATGTTTCTGAAGCATTTATGATACGCAGTTCTAAAAATATAATTAAATGTGAATGAATCAAATTTGATAAGAGCATGCCCTAAAATAAGCTATTTTCTATTTTTGAAGCATTTATGAAATGTTGTTTTAAAAATATAACTAAATGCAAATGAACCAAATTTTCAAACTTCGGGGGAAAAAGAAAGAAAGAAAGAAAACGGTAAAAAAGGAAAACAAGCACATACAGAGCTTATAGCGTGGCCCATCGAAAACGTCGAACTTAATTTCTCACCTTTTTAATATTTAATTTGGCAACCATAATCCTTGACATCTGTTATTTGCAGTCATTGAGCTTAATAGAAATGAAATATAACTATATCGTTCTCGGCCAAACTTTAGTTGTAGATGGAGTGCGACATCATGACATGCTATCCAGTCTTTTGTGGAATGAGTTGGACAATACGTACTTCCAACAAATATAGTTTTAACAAAATGATGCCACATGCTATACAGCAAAAGAAGCATCGGCTTGTTAAGAGAACATTTTAATATTTTCGGGCAGGTGATTGCTGACGTTATTTGTCGGCACAGATCTTGCGACTTGACGCTAGGATTTTTTGCTTTGTATTTTATAAAGTCCAAGGTAAACTAACAAACCATAAACAGTTCTTGAACTAAAAACAGAAATCCTACTAGTTATTGTTGAAACTAAGTGAAATGACTTCAAAAAAGGCTTCGAAAATTTGATCAAAATGGTCACAATATGTCAGCACAGCCGTATGTGTAACACCACAACCAACAGCTATACGTGGCATCTGCTACAGTTTGCAAGTTGTCTTTCAGCACGTTGTTATCGTCTTCGTCATGGTTCAGTTTGTCTCCCGTGCAGTGGTTTTTAAAATCATCAAAAGCGTTAGATATGTAGTTTTTGAGTTCTTCGCTGCTCTTGGTTCATCGACCAGAGTCCATGTACGCGAAATCCATGAGCAAATCAGTCAATAAGATGAAGCAACTATGGACTAATCCCTTTTAAGATTTAGGGAAGCTGGTGTTTTGAATACCTTGAAGAAGGGTAAAATTATGTGAGCGTTAAAAAATGTTCAGAATCTTGTCCAAAAAAAGCTGGAAACGGGGAAAATTACGCGAGGGGCAAAAATTATTGAGTAAATATGGTATTACAAAGCATATCTAAATAAGATACTCTGAACGTTTCAGCCAGGAATGTAGAACTTATTCTATAAAAAAACCCATTTTCATTTAATCGTAAGTTGACGAATGCAATGTACCCTATAATTCTGTATGTGGGCAAAGATGGCGTGCCCAGTTTTAGCATCGCATGGCATCCAGCATACGGAATGCAGAGATTGAAAAGCAAAAATAATCAAAAGTCTAAAATGAAAAACTGTCTTCGATAACCAATGGGAAAACAAACTGAAAGAGTCTGTAGATTTTTCATGTACTGCCGACTCAGAATGATAATCGATATAAGGAAAGAAATGACAAAAAACTGAGTGGGAGATGTTTGGAAATTATTCGCCGTGATAAATCGGTTCGCCACCGGAAAGATGCCTCCGGGAAGAAACGGTTCTTTTCAGAATTCTTCGGGCAATGACGCCGTCACTTGGAGATCGAATGGGATGATTTAATAATCGATGGTGAAAAATTGAGTTTTCTTATCAATGAGTTAGAAAACGTTCTTTGATATAAAAACTTGCAAGAGCAGAAGATCCTAAAAGGCAAAAATTTCGTGGTTTACATTCGATATACGAAAAAAGATTAGGATAATGGAAACTGATTTAGTGATGCCAGTTATGGATAGTGTCTTAATAGACTAGACATGATTTACTGTAAAATATTCGTATCAAAATATTTTGAACTCATGTATAATTTTCTGAATTGATGTAATTATTTTTTACCCGCATAAGAATGTACACAACTAAAAATCATTTGGTAATTTCCGTAAAGTATAAAATTGAACTTATGCCTATTAGCTGTAACGTTTTAGAGTTTACAATAGTATGTCAGCATACTTCCGCTTTGAAATACTTGCAACTTACTATACGCCCGGTTCGGAAGCAAAAAAGTTTGCTCAGTATACAGTATTTGTTCGGAATACTATTCGAGTTCGATGAGTCACGGCCGCGCGCACTATGCTTCTTCACTTCTTTCGAGACAATTCTGCGACAGTCCGTGAGCATCAGTACTCCTGTTGCTACTATTCTGTAAACAAGCCGCGCTATAACACCGAATTTTTAAGTAATTTTGTGTTTTTTCTCTTAATGTTTTATGAATTCGTCATCAAGATTTAGTTTAATAGTTAAATGGGATCGAAGTAATAGAATAAATAAATAGAATCAAGTAAAAAGAAAATTGTTAGGATTACCATGGAGGTTGAATTTGAAGATGGCATGCATATCCAGAACTTGGCTATTGCATAAGGTATGGCGAGCACAATGGTGTCTTCGTCTGTGAAAAACAGAGGCTCTATTAAATCGTCTAACGTTGCGAAGGGGATGAAATCGGTTACTAAACAAAGATCAGAGACTTTAGACCACGCTGAAAAATTGTTTTTAATCTGGATAGACGAAGATTTATGTACAGTATCGCTTGCAGAGGCTTCATTTATGTACACTTCGAAAAAAAAAGGGGGGGACAGTTTTATATCTCCTGTTCTAGTAGGCCGATTGACGAAATTCATCTTGCGTTTTTCATATCTCGAAAGCGCGACTTAGTATATGTATTAGATTTATATGTAGCATTGTTCTAATACAGGTATTTTAACACAAAATAGGACTTTTCCTGAAATGACATGCCAATTTTTTACTATATTTCGATTCTACGATCCAGATTATGCCAAACTGCCAAGTTTTGTGAAGATCGCACGAGTAGTTTTTAAAAAATTAGCTCTCAAAATTTTAACTCCTCAGTATTAATTGAATTTGATATATATTTATTAATATCTCTTTTTTATTAAACTTATTTGATTCTTCTTTTCATACTTCGAAATTTATGTTTATTTCAAATAAAATTCTACTTCTAATTTTTTATGATTTATTTTTAAAATTTATATTTTAAAATACTTTTTATAAATTTTTCGAAAAACGTTTTTATTATAACTAATAATAGTTTTGCCATCACCTTAAAGTAGATGTATTTCTAAGCATACATGCAAAAAATTAGAGTTTTTTATTCACGTATTCCTAAGATATACGTAAGTGTACATTTTGGCACATTTTGAAATTTGGCGTGTTTATTATAAGCAATAACAACGAAAATGTGGTTTACGCACTTTGTTAAAATTATTTGAAAGTGCGAACGGTAATCTTTTTTCCGCTCTTGGACAGTGAAGAAAAAGGAAAGGAAAATAGGTTGCTATAAATTTGGAAGTTAGCTAAGTGAATTATTCTTGACGCAAACTGAAAAAAATTCGCCAAGCTAAATTTTTAAATTTCTGTATAAATTTCTCACCAAAAATTACAACATTTAACAAAAAGGCATAATTTGGGTCATGGAATGAAAATATGAACAAAAATTCGTATTTTCAGAAAAAGGTCCGATTTCGTGTCAAAATATCTGTGTTAGAACATCCTAAGTCGGGCTTTCGAAACATGGAAAACGCAATTAGAATTTTGTCAATTGGCCCAGTAGAACGAGAGATATGGAATTGTCCCTTTTTTCGCAGTGTACATTTTCCACTCACTGCATTTGTATTTTAGTATTAAGCAATATTATAATAATAACAATAAGATTTTTTAATAAGAACGGATTAATTATTTTCTTTTATTTCTTATTGGCAAAGTTCATTTGGTTTGTTTGTTTGTTTGGGGGGAGCAGCCCATTCACCTGACCACAAAAGACAGTATGGCTTGAAAGTTAGTTTGGCATACGTTCAAGGATCTGGAATCTATTAATGAAGTATACCAAGCTACCACTGTATTTCGGAATGGAAAATGTGTAAAATGCGCAGTGTCCTCTCCGGATTCGAACCCTTGACTTACGGAATCCTAGCCAGACGTGCTTCCTATTACAGCAAGAAGGCACGCAGTAATGAAGAAAATTCCGCACAAACTGGATACCATTTTTGCAAGTACATGGAATTTAATTATCACCCGCCTCCTCCTCCACTTGTCTACTATTACTGCGTAAGTGATAACACATCCAAAAAGCAAGAGGAAAATCCGAATCCCAGTGAGGAAAGAATTTACCTTTTTATGTTTTCCTGTCCGAGTTAAATGTTGTCTAGGGTAGCCCCGAATGGTCTGTGGTTTCTACGGTAGCCCCGAACTAAAAACTTAACAGAGGACATCCCAGTCATCGTCTGAGTAAGGGGAGAATGTAAAGGATTATTATATTATCCTATCTGTTCCTTCATTATGTATGGCATTAGCACATTCAGTTCACTAGCCAAATAGTCTCTATAATGTTATGCAAATTTGTGCTCCTGTAGCCATCGAACGGAAGGCACCATATGAAACAGAAACTAAAAAACTTTAGTACCACCAGTAGATTTTCCAATGATTTTTCTATTTCCCAATAGAAATATTTAGAAAAATATATTTTGCCATTTGCACAACCTATTGACTATTAGTATTAGATAAAAATATTAGATTTAAAATTGGTTACCATTTTAATTATCAAAATTGAAGTATAATACTTTAATTCTACGATTTAATCGAAATTTTGGTCTACTTAAGAGAGATCAATTTCTTTTGTTTGATCTTATTTCACTTAGTTTTAACCATAAATTAGAATCCACTTTTAATTTTGTTCTGTGTTTATTTTTAAATACAACATGGAAGAAAATCCTTGTTCACACAAATAGGTTGCTCAGAAAGGGAATAAAAATTTAATAGCTTTATTTGAAATGTCTTTGAATTCTTTTTTTTTTCAGTTCAGCCAAAAGTTAACAAGCGTGTTATTTTTGAAATCTTCAGTTGGATTTGGACTACACAAAATTTCTGTCAATTGTTCTTTTCCTTCACGAGATAAAATTTCAGGTACTTTTGAACAAAATGGATTTCTAATCCAATTTTCGTTTTTATAGTTCTCTAGAAAATACATGTTGAAATTATTTATCAATGAAAAACAATGATTTTAATGTAAGACGCTAATTCTTTTATTTTCAAATTATTTTCCATTAGGAATTTTTCTAAAAGTGGTAAAAGCTTAAAATACTGTTATCCAATTCTTTGACTATTAGCTCGAGTTTTTTTTATTATTGCATTTGTATTATTTTACTATTGCTTTATATCTAATGGTACACAAAATTAACAGTTTATCCTTATAATCCTAAATTTAATTCATTTAACTTTCCGAAAATATCAGCTAAATATGCTAAACGCGAGAACCATAATTCACTAAACTAACCATTTTTGCAATTCATATTTTGAATCACAGAGGTTAAATTTGAATTTCTGATCGAAATTCAAAAAGACGATTTAAAACTTGTAGATAATCATCGAATGTAACAAAAGTGTTTCGTGTTCACTGCCTATCTCTTGGCAGAAAATCACAAATATACTTGAATTTAATGCTCGGCTTTAAATAAAATTAACAATTTTCACAAGCTCGATTCAAAACGATTTTCAGGTTTTCGAAGATTGTTTTGGCTACTTCACGATGAATGAAGCAGTGCGTAAGTTTAGTTTCAGGTGCGGCTTTCTTTATTTGAGAAATGACACCGAAATGTTTCCCTGTTAAAGCCCGAGCTCTGTCATTGCATAAGATAATGCACTTATTTCAAGGAATATCACTCTTAGGCATAAAATTATCAATTACTTTGGAAATTTCATTTGTAGTTGCTGTATCACGAAGAGATTCACAAAATAAAAACTATTCGGTCTTCTTGGAAATGTATGTAAACTAATAATTCAACACAAAGTTCGTTATATCAGTACTTTCATCCAATTGCAATGAGAAATACTCACGGTGTTTTATTTGTTGAATAAGTGTTTCTTTTATGGAATTTGCCATTTCATGAATTCGTCGACTAACTGTAGCATTTGATAACGGAATATTATTAAGTTCATTAGCCGCTTTTTCGTTGAATAAAGAAAACCACTTTTAAAATACTTAAGTGACACTGAAACATTCCTTTACTTCTGAACACACAACACTAGCAGAGAACCGCTTCGTTAAAGCGATAGCTTTAGCTGTTGGTAATATAAGGTTTTCTCCGTTAGTGGGTACCTGCCCAGTCTTCGCAATTCTTAGGCTTACTAGATAACTAGCTTCAGAAGCTTTTTCACTTGAACTAACAAAACCTTTGATTGACAAACTTGATTGACGAATTACTTGTTTACTATTTTTGAACTCCGATAATTTCCTTTTACAATATTCTTCAGATACATTGTTTCTTTGCTTACCACTTATTTTTCTCTTACGTATCACCGGTTGAGAATCGTTGTCCTATAGTATGCCACATATGCTGCTATGTTAGATAAAAAATAAACATGTAATCCAATTTTTAAGTTGCACTTCTAAATTTTTCGATTTTTTATTTTACAAAAAAACAAAAAAATAATTAAATAAAGCAAATACTACATGAAAAGAAATAAAACGTTTTTATTTTCAATGACTTCGCTATACTTGAGCCTTCGAAATTTAATCCTTTCAGTATCACGCACAGTCTTAGGAATTCGAATACTTCTAAAGTCAGTTTATGTATTTGGATTTCATTGCAGTGTAAAGTGAAAAACCAGTCTCGCACAAATGTGTTTTTTAGCTTCAAAAAGAAGATAAAATAAAAAGAAAACTACTTTTAAAGTGACACTGAAACACTTCTTTACTTCTGAACACAGAGCACTAGCAGAGAAACACCAGCAGAAAGGAATTCTGCTTGTATTTCGTGCCAGGGTAAGCAATTTTGTCATGTCACATTATTTAATTTATTACGATCACGATTTGAAACAATTTATTTTATGTTTTCTCTTTAAATTTCTTTTAAGACTTTTTGAAACTGTATTAAATACATAAACAGATTAAAAAACAATGTTTCATTGCTTTGTAACCTTAGTTTTATAAATTTTCGGAGTACTTAGTAACTGCTTCTCGGAGATGGCGAACGTTGCTCTAAAGAACATGCGAAATTAGTAATAAATGGGAAATGAAAATGAGCAATAAACTTGATAAACTGATAAAATTTATAGGTTTCTTTAAAAACTGCCGCATTTTTCGATCTGTTTTTTGTTGTTTCATTGTGAATCGTTCATTAACATTCATAATTCAATATCATATTTGAGTTTCCTTAATTTTTTAAGCACATCATGGATGAAAGTGCTTACTTTATATACATGAATGCATTTTCCATTGACATTGAATTTCTGGAAGAATGTTGTTGCGAGCTATATGTTCGTACGTGTCTCTTTAAATAATCAGTGTCTGGATGAGCAAGAAGAAATTGAAAATTTTTACGATTAATAATGTTACACAGTAAAATAAATGCAGCCGAAGTCTGCTAAAACGAGCTTCAAAGTACCAAAATTTGAGTCGTTATATTCAGTGGTTTGTTATATCCGATTTGATAAAAAAATGGATAATTTCGAAAAGTAATGTAAAACTTGATTGACTAATTCTTACACAAAGAGTGAGTAGCATCATCACATCTTCCAAGTCGTTAACTGTGAGTTCAATTAAAAAATATTGAAAGTTAATTAATGATTATTATTACGTGCACTTACTAAATATGTAGTTTAATTTCTCCGTACGTTATTAATTTTATACGAAAAATTACTTATCTTAAAAGTCCCGGTTTATATTTTATCCTTCAATTATACATTTCCCTCTAAAATACACATTTAAAACTATAAATAAGCATCATGCTTGAACCTGCTTTCTGACTGCTCAGTCAACGATCTTGAATGGAATCAAAGAACCGATTAAAGCTCTTTGTATGAATGAAATAATGGCTCAGTAGATTTTCATAAGGTGTGTTTACTGTGAGTCCTGATTTTCCAAGAATTAAATACTATACATGCCTCAAAAATGTCTTCTGCTTAAGGCACAGAAAAAGATGGAGGTGAAGATAAAAAACTAGTAATCCGAAGGTGTTTTTCATTATTCTAATATCCTAAACAAGGTGAAATTAAGAATTAGTAATTTTTAAGTTGAAAATTCCAGAAACACTGGAAAAAAATTTGAAAAGTACAAAAAACTTTCAGTCAAGATATCCATAAATACATTTGGAATTTCACTAGACGTTTAAATAAAATTGAGTACATTGGAAACTGGATGAGACAAAAATATTCGTTCTTTTTATCCGGAGGTTCGTTATAAGCTGGGATCGCTATAACTTGCTGCAGACAACTCAAGGATATTAGGAAATTCCCTTTTAACACACGAGAAATATCATAGGTTGACAATATCACTAACGCAGCAAACATTAACACAATTACACTAACTCTTCGAATAGCAGTCTCTCTGAATGCGCTCTGACCTGATAAAAAACTGACAGATCGCTAGCGGTAAGAGCCGCATTTATATAACGTTGCAGAGGATTCTCGAAGATTCTAGAAAATCCTTCTCTTAGAGCTTTAAAATTGAGTTTTTCTGAAAAGTTGCAAAATTTGTAAAATATCGACCAATATCTCCAGTTTGATCCCAAAAATTGTCTTCAAAACTCGTTAAGAGCTTTTTTTATCATAATCTCGCTATCTTGTTGAGCCATTTTGATAATCTAAACGTTGTTCGATTCAGAACTGAAAGATCTACAATTTTAAATAAACACTCATCTACAAAACATGTGATCATAAATTCAACCATGCACAAAATAAAATCTAAGAACTATTACATTAAATGCAAAAAATTACGAAAACAAACAAATTAACAGAATGCAAAAAATTATAGTAATACACAAAAAGAATGTTACAATTAAATAGATAGAAATATTTACAGGAATTTAGAACAATACCGAATTGTTCGAAAATGTTACATACTGAATACCATTAACTTTATTCATAAGTGTATTGCTGAAATACAATATTCATAAATCACTAAGTGCATCACAGGTCAAAATAAGAAATCTAACAGTGTTGCATCTGAATGCTTACTTTGACTACCTGGAGTTTATTTTAGGATGTTTATGAAAATATATGGTTTTTCTGCAGTAAAACACTTTATTTTACTTTCGTGTTACCTTCGACTCAAAAGCAGTTCATCTTCATAGCCGTGAAAATAATGCGAAAAGCTCTTGGAGCCATCTAAATTGAAAATTTTTCGACCTTTAAATATGACACTTTTCACATTTATTGAGAAAGATATTCTGATCGCGCTATGGAATTTTGTCTCTAGTCATTTCTGCTTGATTTATTGTCTTGCTAGGAGTGAAAAGGCTCTATTTTATATTGTATAAGAAGAATTGTTGCATAGCTGCTTACATTTACATATCATTTACATATATTTTTGTGCTCTCTCCGTGAATTGTGACTGATACCACGGATTGTACCTCTCTTGTGAAAATGCAGGACACTTTTATGCATTCAGGTTTAAAGTCTTAGATATCTATGAAATGTCACGTCATTCCTCAGGTACAAGGAGTTTATGAGAAAAAGAACATCATTTTGATCTTTGAGTGGTATGCATCTTTTTCACAAAAGAAAAAGAATTTCTAGCTAAAATTATCCAGACTACTCGTTAAATTGGGAATTCATATAGTCGGAATTTTGTTTAAATCCAAAATAAAAACCATTTACGAATTATTTTCAATGACACAAAGTAACATAGAGCTTTCTGGATGTATTAGAATCAAGAATTTAAAAATTATGTGTTATTCTATTAGAAGCTATTACGTTGGAGTTTCTCAAATGGTTGCCTGCAAATCAAAAGTTATTCTGGAAGCTTTCAAAATTAACTTGTTATTTGTAAACGAAATGAACAAAATTTTATATGATTTCTTTGTGATGACATGTCGCTAAGTGTATTGGCATATTTTTCAGACGTATTCTCAAAGCTAAACAAACTAAATCTCTATTTAGAATGTAATTCCTTTGCTTTTAATGCTCATGAGAAAGTAAAGGGCTGTGAAGGGAAACTTGGTTAGTGGGTTAGTGGGTTAGTTGTGTAAAAAAGAAACTTTTCACCATTTCCAACATTAGAATCTTTTTTAATAGAAAAAAGATATTAAATAGTGCTGCACGTATATAATGAAGTAAAATTTCAAATGGACTGTATTTACGAAAACATATTTATTGAATAAAGGAAGAAGAGTGAAACTAAAGGAAAATCACTAAGCCAACGCACGATCACCAAGGCAACAGACGATCGTTTTGTCATCTAGTTTTGAAAATGTGGCCTAAACAGATACAGTTCTTGGAATCTTGAAAAGATATCATGGTAGCATAACACAACGTAATAACCTAAAGGTTTAGAAACAGCAGCTTTATGACACCAAAATTATGAAAGAATTCGGCAAAGAATACTTATGATGTCAAAATTAAGTCGAAGAATACCAGCACCTATCACAGCTTTTGCTTATCTGCGGTATAAAAAATCATAATCTCTTCGGATCAACCCATAGGTGCTGAGGATGAGGTGGTGTAAATATTTTGAAAGATTGTTATTCAATTAGAATTAAACTGAAATAGTGGGCAAGGCTGTTGGGCACTAGTGACCTAAAAGATAATCTTCATTGGTGATCATCCCATAGGTTATCAATATGGGGTAGCGTACTAACATCAATCAGATATTAAAGTTAAATCGAAGAATACCAATGTCCGCAAAACTGGTGGTCACCAGCTCTCGTGATATTACCAGTGACCCACAGGTTGAAGGTTATTTGTAATCAAACAATGGGTTACAGATATGGAGAAATACATTACAATTTAGATATATATTTTAAAATTGAATTTTAATCTGAATACAACTTAACGTGCTTTCCAAATCTGTTGGCAACGGTAAAATTCCGCTGAAAGGCTGTTGGTCATCAGCAATTCCCTTGAGACTCTTTCTCAGTTTGGTAACATTTAACGGCTTTATTTAATTCTCTGGATCTTACTGAAGCAGACACATTTTACGACGGTATTTGAAAGCTCATCTTTTTATTCATACGCTACCTAACATTAACTCTCTTAAAAATGCAATCCACCTATAAATGTTTCGCAGGCCTATGAAGCCTATGAATGTTTTAATAGACACTCTTTAAGACCTTATGTTTATTAACACGTTGTTTTCTTATTTTCATAGTTACTGTCTCTTCTACTTTCGTCGGCTCCCACCAGAATGAAACTTAGGTAACATGCATAAGAACAGAGCTTTTGAAGTTCTGTTTCGTCTTCTGTTTTCCTCCAACTTCTAAATTGATTTCGAGCCGTGTGGCCTTTCTGGCCTAGAGAATACTAGACCTTAGAGCTATGGAGTTTGAGACTTCCTTCAGATGATGGTTTTGTCGTCATAAATAATTTTGGTTAAACATATAAAAGTCATAAAGTCCATTCACACCTGTTTAGCAGGGTTTAAGCCTTGGCCGATCAAGGAAGGGAAGGTTTCGCATGTGGAAATGCGTAGCTGACTGAGCTAAACCATCGACTGATATTTGATTCGCTGTGATTTGTGGTTCTTATATCAGCTTTGCATAAAGTATAAAAGTTAGAACGTTTAGGCAAAATCCTTAAACCAGTTCTTGTGATGTAGCAAGGTCTGGTTGCTTTGCAACGATGCTCGGCTTAAACCTGTCATGACTTTAAAACTATTATGTGAACAAAATGTTGCGCCCAATATGAGCAAGCCGAAACAGACGCATTCGAAAATATCGCAGACAAAAACATCACGCGGAAAACAACTCAAGGGGTAGTAGAACAAACATCGCAGTACAAAACATTGTCGAAACGAAGAAAACAAGATGGAAATGTTGTGGTGTAAAACATCATCTTAAAATATAAGGCAATCAAGAACTTTGCAGTTTTAAAACATTACCATGGAAAATACAGTGGTAGAAAATAAAGCGTTTTTACATTTGCGATTCTTGGATTATAATATGGTGACTCTTGACATTATTTTTAAAGATACAAATATTTTATATTTTCATACTACTTTGAGCCTTCCCGATGCATTGACTCTGATTTACAGAAAATAAGTCGAGTCTTCCAAGCTATGGATTTTACAAAGCTTATTTGGCGTATGGATTCCAATAGTATGTCTGAACTGGGGTTTAATCCTTACAGTGATGCTCGAGGAAACAAGCTTGGAGATTTTTATCAGCTCCTATAACTTATATGTGATCAATGAGGACTACGGCCCTACCTTTTGTTCGGAACAGGGATCAAGCTATACAAACGTCACAATTATGGAAGCTGATTTGCTGGCGAATGTTACCCCCTGGTGTTTGTCGAACTGTGAATCATAGTCAGACCATGCAATGATGGAATTCAACTTGTCTGTTTCTGCTGCTTCTTTTATTGCTGTTAGTAGAATTTTGTTTAATATAAGAAAAGCAAACTGGAGATATTTTGAAAAATGCTGTTCACAGTATATATAAATAGTTTGGACATATCATAAACTGTTTGGATTCTTGCTCAAGTACTGACTCGCTTGATGTGATTATTGATTTTATAAATTCAGTTATTTTTCGGGCATGTATTAAATCTATGCATGTTAGAAGAACTGGTATGCCAAAAATACCTTGGTGGTCACTGGAGATTTCCGTTATGAGAAAGAGAGTTCACGCTGCTAGACGGAGATTCCACAGGACAGCTAGCAATGATATACCGGACTTGTACAAGCGGAAATATCGTCATTTGAGGAAAAAATACAATGAAACGCTTCTTGAGGCCAAATTAGAGTCTTGGAAGAATTTTCTTTCGGACATGAATAACGAGAATATGTGGAAAAAATTTACACTTACGGTATTAAAGAAACTTTTATGAGGAAGATCGAGATCTCAGGCCTTCAGCTTTCAATCGGCAACTTTACGTCTTGCTTAGAGGAAACTATAGATGCTATTCTTGACAAAGCATTTCCTCCTGATTGTGTGAGGTTTGATAACGACTTTCATACTCAGTGCCGCTCATCTGCTCGCAGTGAATATACGTGTCAGATTGATCCTCCTTTTTCTTAGGCCGAGATTGGTGATGTAGTGCGTATAAAACCTTGGCAAAGATCCTGGCCCTGATTCTATTCCCAATGAAACTATAAGATACTTTCATCGTCTTTTCCCACAGTTTTTCATAGATTATTTAATATATGTATGAATCTTGGCACTTTTCCGTGAACTTGGAAGAGTGCCCTTGTTATTGTGGTACCCAAAAAAGAAACTTTCAGTATTCCACATGTGAATAATCTTAGGTGTATCTGTCTTCTTTCTTCTTTAGTTTTCGTTTTGGTGTTAAATCGAATATTAGCGCAATTATTTATAAACAAGGTATTGTGCCCTTTATTTAATATGGATGTAGAGCTTGGGGATTATCCCTAAAAAAGAAAATTAACTCTAATCGTCTGCTTCGAATTCAAAGACGAATCTTACTGAGAGTTATAAGGCGTTATCGAACTATTACAAATCTGTTTTCTCTCATGCCGTATTTTCACCGTTGGATTTATTTATTCTGATCTGTATAGATTACAAGAGTAGTCTTGCAAATTTCTCCAGTTTTCATTTTGATCGTTTATTGCCCTTGTCTGTTCTGCCTTATCCTTCTGTAAGACAACCAGTACTGATTCTATATAGTACAAACATTGATGAAAATTCATTCTCAAATGTGTGCTATGCGGATGGTAGTAAGATTGATGATAAAGTTTTTGTTACTTATGTTATTTTTAAGGATGGCGTTGAAATTGAGTACCACCAATTCCGTATTAGAAATGAATGTACTGTTTTTATTTCTGAACTTCTCTGCATTAATTTTGCAATTAAGTTGATATTTAGCCAGGATGGATATGTTTCCAGCTACTTAATATGAATGGATTCACTCTCTTCCCTCGAGTGCCTTAAAAATATCTCATTCTGTAATCATATTATTGTTAATATACAGCAATATTTTGGAGATCTGCAGAAAAAGGGTACTTCAGTGTTTTTTACATTTGTCCGTTGTCACTCGGGTAATTATGGAAATGACAGAGCTGACTGACTTGCTAAGAATGCAATTAAAAATTATATTAATGTTGATGTAAATATTCCAAAATCATACTTTAAAAAGACATTCAAAGCTAAAATGATTCAGCAATGGAATTGTGATTATATATCTTCTGATAAGGGAGCTGCTAGAAAAAAAATTCTTGCCAACTACTTTTGAAAGACTGAAAAGTAAGAACTTATTGTTCAGTTTTAACTTTACGCAATTTTTGCCTGGACGTGATAAGTTCTACGTTTATCTGGAACGGTTTAAGCTGACATCTTCCAGTTTGTGTAATTGCAATCTTGGCGTTCAGCAAGGTGTTTCTACCTGCTTTCCGATTGTCCATTGCTTCATAACCCAAGGATTCTATTGAAATGCAGATTAAAAATAATTGGAATTCATTGGCCCCCGAAATGTTATAATTTTGTATCTTCACCTTCGGCCTACGGAGCTTTTGATGACTATGTTGACGTTTACACTCTTTTGCAAAAACATAAGCAACTAAAGACGCCATTACGACGATATCGAAGATCTTACAGGCAACTAAACGACTTCGAATGCGGTCGCATTGTGGGGTTCCGTGAAGCTGGGTGGTCATAGCGAGAAATAGGCCGCCACCTGCAGCGTACAGACACTGCTGTGCAAAGATGTCGGCAGCAATGGTTGCTACAAGGAAATTGCCGACGAAATGAAGGATCTGAAAAGCTAAGGAGTACAAATGCTTTGAAAAATAGGATAATTGTTCGCCAGGTCCGAACCGCCCCAAAGGTATCATTGTCGATTATTCAACGCATTACAGTCAAGTCTATACCTCCCTTGGTACCGTCCACCATCTCGCGGCGCTTGTCTGAGGCGGGGTTACGCTCACAGAGGCCTTTAAGACGTTTGCCTTTGACCCCACAACATCGGCGAAGTCGTCTGTAGTAGTGTCGAAGGTGATCATCATTTGCCATCAGATTGGCATCGTATAGTGTTCAGCAATGAATCCTGCTGCACTCTTGAAGTAGATGACCACCGTGTTCGTGTCTGTAAAGAACGGGGCCAGCGGTCCCAATCAGCCTTTGTTTTACAAAGGCATACAGATATAACCCCTGTTGTGATGGTTCGGGGCGCTATTTCTTATGACAGCAGGTCATCTTTTGTCATCCTCCGTACATCTTTAACAGCTCAACGATATGTTGATGTCATCCTGCGGCCAGTTGCATTACCCTTCATGGCACATCATCCTGGGGCCATTTTCCAACAAGATAATGCCAGGCCACATACCGCTCGCATATCTCTGGACTGTCTCCGTGCTGTTGATACTCTTCTTTGGCCAGCAAGGTCACCAGACCTTTCACCAATCGATAATGTCTGGTACATGGTAAGCCGGCAGTTTCGGGCACTTGAAAATATCGGAGATCTGGAGTGACAATTGATGAATACCTGGTAGAATGTGTCGCAGGATGACATTAGGAACCTCTAACACTCCTTGCCTCGAAGAATTCAAGCATGCATTGCCACCAGGGGCGGTTCGATCAACTACTAATTTGAACACTCAATGTGTGATTGTGAGTGAATATGTGTTATGATCTTGATTTTTTAATCTTTTTATTATTTCTGTATGAGTTATACACATATTCAATTTCATCAAAAACAACCACTTCCTTCATGGTGCTTCGATTTTTTTGCAAAAGAGTGTATTTTAAACATTGCAAATGATTTCTTTATATTTTTATATTTTTTTGTTTGTGTTTTTTCCCCTTTGTGTTTGATTTCATTGTATTATTGAAAGTTGATGGTATTACTTAGGACTTTTTTTACGTACGATTTATAAGCCTCGTGTGATACTTTGTGGTTCACGAGGATTTCTTTTTCTTTAAATTAAATTTAAAAAAATAAAGCACCCACAAATTGCACGGCTTTTATAGCATTGCAGATATTTTACTACTCTGTTTTGTATATTTTAAATTAGCTAATACATCTTTACTAAAAATACAAGAAGGAAACTTAATCATTCAAAATCTGAAATTAATGTTATATATAGTATTAATTACAATTAATTTGAAAGATTTCATAATTAATTAAACTACTTTAATACAGATAACCTCTTCACTTACTCATCTTTGTTTTCCCGGCTTTTCTAATGCTATATTTTTTCACGAAAAACTATTAACATATTTTTATAAATGAAATTAACTAAATAATGACTTTTAATAGTTAACTACTTAAGTTGAAAATTCTATCAGCCGTTATATATAGCATTAATTTCCGCATATTTTCAGATTTTGAATGGTTAAATTTCCTTTTTGCTTTTTACAAAGAAATTTATTAGTTACTTAAGAAATATGAAATATTTATTTTTGTTAAGATATTTTGTACAAAGATGTTTTAAAACTGCGAAGCTTTTGAATCGCTTTATTTTCTACGACAAGTTTTAAAGCAGATTCTAGAACTGATGTTTGGTGTTTTTCTCCTTGGTATCTTATTTTCCATGAAGATTTGTATGACAAGACGTTGTTTTCTTCTTGGTGTTTTTGTACGCGATGTTTTCAATGGACACCGAAAAAATGTACAGGGGCAATCTGTGTTATGAATTCTCATATTTTAGAACACTTTAAGGTTACTTTAGGTATACTTCAAGGTTTGGGTTCGGTTAAAACCGCAACCAGTGGACTTTCTGATATTACACAAACTGTGTAAATTGTTAAGCTAAATCTCTAATAAAAAGGCTTGTTTTAAATCTTCTCGTGATGTAGCATTACGTTAGTGAAGGGTTACGGGCGAGTGAATAGTCACTTGGCTGATGTTAATCCTTTTGATAGCTAGATTCCGCACACCTTTAGGACGTATTACAAAAAATGTTTCTGAAAAATAGTAGCAGTGCCTTGATTGTACTCGTAGTAGAAAATATCCACAAGATGTTGTATTGAATAAAGAAGGCCTGTTTGGAAAATCCAAGATACTGGCATGTAATATGCATTTAGTGTGTTTATTTTCGCATATATTAAGTACGCCATCCTCTCTGAGATATGGTAACTTTAAATGCCGCGCTGTGTACTTTATGAAATAATGTTAACAAGATTTGGAAAATGGTTTTTGTGAGGTTAATTTCATTTAAAATCAAACCTTTTGAGTGAAAGAATAAACAGATCTAAGTATGTTAATATAAAAAATGAAATAAGATCTATATAACTGAAAGAAATCGTTAAGAGAATATTATAAAAAACTGTGAAACCTTATGTGAACATTTGTTATCTGAAACTAAGAGAAAGATCGAATGAGCTTTCCATAACCGCTGGAGTTATTTTCTTAATCTAAAATCTTTATCTCGAGGAAAACAATGCTCGACAAAACTTCATTAAAAACTATGTCTATAACATGAAATTTATAAAGATCTGCGAAGAAATAGCAGGCAAAAATAAGAGATGGTTTATAGCAGACAAGTCAAACTCACGACCTTTAACTCATTCTTTTTGTGGCCCTTGCCCCCTAAAAATAATAAAAATATATAACTAAAATATATCGATAAAAACTGAAATTCCTCAACATATCAATGTCTATATACAATTTCGGCTGCTAAAAAGGACTCTGAAAAAGTATTTTATCAAAGATTGTTAGGAAGTGACAGTCCATTTACACAACAGAATCTCAATGCAAGTTGATTCGAAGGGAAAAAATTCAGTATATTCAAAGTAAGCGAAGCAAAAATTCGGTTATCCCCAAATTTTACAAGTACTAGTCTGGATGGCTCCCAGAAAGCCGTAAATTTGCATTGCACGTGATTTCCATGTTCAGTAGTAGGTGTCAGTGTGAATTATTTCCCTTACTTACGAAAATAAAAAAATCCCCAACGTGATCCAAGTTAACATTCCTCGGACTTCTGAAAATCGCTGGTGCGAGCAGCATGTCTCCGGAAATCTAGTTTCAGGTGAAAGCTGCTAGGCGTTGGAATAGAAACAATACGTTTCTCAGTACTACCAGAAATGTTTTATGTTTCTTCTATTTTTGTTAAAGAACTCCAATATTAGATGCACTTTATATATTTATTTACTTTTTAAACACATCATTAAATATGCAAATATCATTCTCTTCTTGCTTACGACCGATATTATTGTTAAATGAGGACTCTTTTTCCCCACTTAAGATACTAAATTTGACATGTCTCTTTAGAGGCAACATGTCTGTTTAGTTGTGTCTGTTTAGACACAACTAAAATCAAGCAGCAGAAGAAATTTAAGATGAGGATATTTAGTGGAAAGGAAAAAGGCCTTTCTTTAACAGTGGTTTGGTTTGGTTTATTTGATAAGGGTAAAGCACGCTGTGGCTAACCGCCTAAGGATGACTTCGTGGATGGCTTTCTAAAGGGAACTGACTTGTATACATTTTACTCATATCGAAACTCATGAAAACACTTATTCAGCCAGTCCATTTGCCTGGAATCGACCCTAAGTCGAAAAATCAAACCTCAGCGACTTTATCGCTCCCCTGCTGGCAGACACCCTTAGCAGCAATGCAAGAGAACATAATAAACGTGTATGACTTCGTATTAATATATTGAGCTGGTTGACCAAATTATGTCCCGCGAGTTACATGTGGCTCTTTGGCTATTAACTGAAGATCAAATTTTACTAAACGTAGTTTATTAAAATAAAATTTGAAGAGAAAATGTTGCTACGGTACACTATTTTTTAATAGCCCACTAAAGTAAATTTTTTATTTACGTAATTTGCATAATAAGTTTAGATATTTTCATACTGTGCTCTTTTAGTTAATATGATAAGTAAAAGCTAAATAATTCCGTTCTTGTGAATAACGGCAGTAGATTTATATACGGTTATAGTTATTCACACTACAAGAAAGTCAAATATGTTAACTTGATTATATGTTTTGGATTCTGCAAACATTCATATTTGCAACTTGCAGTGAAGAAACAAAATGTTTGATGATCCGGTTTGTATCTAAAAAAAGAAGTAAATAATATAAGACTAGATTTAATAAGGAATAGGTAGGTTTAGAAACACGGATTATCATATTTTGTGCAAACAACTGCTACTTGTATTGAAACTGTCAACTTGTATTAAAATAATTTCGGCTCCCTGAATTTCATTTTCTCTGAAGCCCACGCTATCCAGTCATTTTAAAAGTGCGCACATAGATTAAGCGTAAAAAAATTGCAAGTTCTGTTTTCCATATAAAGAAAAACTTTTTATGTTACTCTAGAAACCACTCTGTTTTCTTTCATTTCAGTATACTTTTCCTAAAATCATTTGACAGTTATATTTAGCTGGAGGAAAAAATGGAACCCAGAAGTAAATGCCTGGCTTTTTATCAAAAATCTTTAGCACAAAGTACAAAACTTTAACATTTATGTATTAAAGGAGCATATTTCCAGAGTAGAAAGCAAGGACGACGATATTTACTACTTTTTACTTCCTTGTACAGAGTAAAGGAAGTATTCTAATCACGAAAAATTCCGGGTACCATATTTCAACGAAAATATCCATTTTGACAACTATCGAATGCAATATAACGATGTTTTTGCGTGACGTCTGTACGTAAGGATAGAATAAGGACTCTTTTCCAGGAACAAATTATAAAACTGATTTAAAATGGATTCAGAAGGGATTTTTCGCGGCGTTTGTACGTGCGTACGTACGCATGAATGTATATATCTGCATAACTCAAGAACGAGTAGCCTTAAGGCGTTGAAATTTTGTATATAAGGACTACTATAGCATGTAGATGTGCACCTCCCTTTTTGGTGACGGCTACACCAAAACTATATCTATACATATATACACTTAATATATATGCATATATGCATATTTACCCACATAATATATATGGACTATATATTAACCTACATAATATATATGCACACATAATTTATATGCATATATAGCCACTCTGTTACTCGGCTCCATGAGCTCAGTTTACTCTGTTACTCGGCCCAGTCGCTTTTTGAAAGGGGGAGTATATTTTCACTCTCCTTTCCGCATCCCTTCGGGGTGTAACTGGAAGCACACTGGACGCGAATTCGACAGGTCCAGGGTTCGAGTTCTGGCTTCTGGCGAGGACATTGCGCAATTTCATGTCTCCTGCTTAAAAAAAAAAAAAAAAAAAAAAAAAAAAAAAAAAAAAAAAAAAAAAAAAAAAAAAAAAAAAAAAAAAAAAAAAAAAACTAATGACTTTCTAAGCTCACGGTTCTGTTCTCAGAAATGAATCAACCAAGATAAGATACTACGGAAATTTTAATCGTGTAGTACCATTTGGTAAAAAATATACGACATTTAAAGTTTTATACACATTGAAGCTAATAATAAAAAGCTAATGAAAAATATTTTTTCATAGCTGATTTAATTGCAAAAATACTTCCTGCTGCGTTTGATGAAAATTCGTGGGGACATTATGAATTGAAATTTTAAAGCCTGTATGCAAATATTGCTTTAAGTTTCTGAATACGAATTTTTAAAGATATCTTTATCATCCCTTGCTTTCCTGTAATGAACTCACGATAAAATGCCGATGTTATTGCTCAGAAATGGCAATCAGGACTTTTAAGCTTATAGAAAAAAAGGACATCTTCATATGCTATGAAAATTTAACAAAAAGGTACTAAGGATACCTTTGGTGTAGCATTCAGTAGACGAATGTATTTGGGAAATCAGAGGAAGGCTTTGGGCATGTGCATTGAGATCGTAGGTTGCATCGTTAGCATATTCTGAAAGGACTTTTTGGTTTATGGGCTATGTTAAAGAAATGCATTTAGAATCGTTAGTGTGAAATGTAGAAGTGATAAAATTTGAAATATTGTATTTAAAGAAATTTTATTTTATACAGTCAATAAATCGCTTTGTTTTCTTTTCCTAAAATCTTTTAAGTTATACAACTTTTAAAATGATTTATTCAGGGTCAGTTTCATTTTAAAAAACACAGGAATTTTTTAAAACTTTTTATTAGGGCGAGAATCAACGTAATGACTAGAAACTTACTTTTAGAGACAAAGTTCTATGTCTCGCAAATTTTTACAAATGGAAAATGAATGATCTGACTAGAAGAATATTAGCCGGAAAGAGTTAATGTATATGACTCATTTTTTTAATACTGGAACCCTAACGATGTGACTAACTGCTCAAGATCTATTTAATCACTTATCTTGTATTAAAAAAAACATAGTATCATTTACTCATATTTCGGATAAATGTACATCTGATAGTTAAGATAGTGTATTTCTTAGCTTTCAGCATCTAATACTTTTTATTTCTTTAACATTTCATGCAGAAATTTGCGTAAAACGCAATAAAAGACCAAGAAAGCAAGAGGCTCAAATTATAGAATTTTATTATGACCTTTCTATTTAACCATTTCTAGACTTTTACGACGGAAAAACTGAAATACTGGGCATTTCGAAATATTACTATTTTTACGCATATAAAAATGTTATTTTTATTGGCATTAAATATTTCATTATTATTAAATAGCTGCTTTACTAACAATAGCATGTAATAAAGTTTAATTTAAAAATGGCTTCTAAAATTTTAATATTGCCATGTTTTAAATGATCATAGAAAAATGCAACAAAATCTCGTTACATCGATTTACAATGCATCAAAAATGTACACCTTGTACAAAAATAAAATAAAATAAAATAAAAGGTCAGTTCTACATCTCCGGTTCTACTGGGTAGATCGATAAAATTTAAATTGCGCTTTTTATGTCTAGAAAGCGAAACTTGGGATATATATTAGATTTATACACTGTTTTAAAATACGGATTTTGACACACAACCAGATTTTTTCTGAAATGATATATTGATTTTCTTTCGCATTTCAAATCTACGATTCAAATTAAGAAAAATGTCAAGTTTAAAAAAAAATCGCAAGAATAGTTTTTGAAAAATTGGCTTTCATAATTTTAGCTCCTCAATGTTAACTGAACTTTCTGAAGTTCAATTGAAGTTAAATTTCTGCAGTTTAATTGAACTGAATACCTCTATTAAACTTACTTGATTCGTTCTTTCATGGTTCTTCAGTCCAATGAAAATTGACAAGAATTTTCTGATTTGTTTTTAAAATTTGTATCCTTTTAGTAATTTTTATAAATTTTTCGAAAAGCTTTTTGAACTAATAAAACTTTTGCCCTCATCTTAAAGTCGATGTATTTCTAAACATACCTGCAAACATTTAGAGCTTTTTATTCAAAATTTCCTAAGATACACTTGAATTTACATATTGATGCTTTTTGAAATTTAGTATATCGTTATGAGGGATAATAACGCCAAATGTGTTATACGCAGTTTGTTAAAATTATTTGAAAGAATGAATGATACGACTTTTCTTCTCGCTCGTGAACGGCGAAAGGGAAAAGAAAATAGGTTACCATAAATTAAGAATTTCGCCAAGTGAATTATATTTGGCGCAAAATGAAAAAATTGCGCCGAGATAAATTTTAATAAAATTTTATAAATTTAAATTTTCTAAATTTTATAATTTTAATTTTATAAAATTTAACATTTACGCATAACCTGAGTTTCAGAAAAAAATATGGAAAAAAATCGGCATGTCATTTAGAAAAAAGGCCGATTTTGTGTCAAAATACAATGTTACATAATATTTAATATACGAGGCGTATTCGGAAACTAAGTACCGTTTTGAAAAAAAAATAGTAAAACAATTTTTTCGAATCCAATTTTATTTTTACATGAAAATATATGTCTTAAACTATTTTTCAACATAGTTTCCGCCAATGATCAAACACTTGTCATAGCGGGTGACCAGTTTTTGTATACCATCGTCAAAGAAACTTCCCGCCAGTTTCGATAACCACGACTCCACAGCATTTTTTGTGTCATCGTCAGATCCAAAGCGCTTGCCACCAAGCTCGCGCTTTATGTGCAGGAACAAGTGATAGTCGGACAGCGCCAAGTCCGGGCTGTACGGCGGGTGATCGAACTGCTCCCAATGAAACTGTCGAATTAACGATTGAGTGACACCAGTATGGGGCCGAGCATTGTCATAGAGCAACACAATTCCTTTATTGAGCATTCCTCTTTGTTTGTTTTGAATGGCACGCTTTAGTTTTGTTAAAGTCTCACAATAGCGTGCCGCATTAATTGTTTCACCTCTGGGAAGAAATTCAGTAAGCAAAATGCCTTTCCTATCCCAGAAGACAGTGCACATGATTTTTTGTGATGACATTGTAACTTTGAACTTTCGTTTTTTCGGAGAATGTGTGTGTCTCCACTCCATCGATTGTTGTTTCGATTCTGGTGTGAAATGACACACCCAAGTTTCATCACCTGTCACAATTTGGTTTAAAAAGTTTTCTCCCTCATCACTGTACCGCGTGAGAAAGGTCAGGGCACTACCAAGTCGCTTTGTTTTGTGAACATCAGTGAGCATTTTTGGAACCCATCGGGAATACAGTTTGCAATAATTCAAGCGGTCAAACACAATTTCGAACAAAACAGTAAGTGAAATTTGTGGAAATTCCTCTGAAAGAGTTGTCATTGTGAAGCGTCTGTTTTCATGAATTGCTTCATTAACTTTCCTTACCAAATCATCGGTGACAACAAAAGGCCCACCACTCCGAGGCTCGGCGTGGACATTTGTTCTACTTGCATTAAACATTCTTACCCACTTTCTCACAATTCCATCACTTATCGCGTATTCACCGTAAACTTCTGTCACTTGACGATAAATGTCGGTCGGTTTAACATTCCTCGCGTTCAAAAATTTAATCACGGCACGAATCTCACAGTCAGCGGGAGAACTAATTGTCTTAAACATTTTGAATGTGCACAGCAAACTGAAAACATAACATAGAGCAACCAAAATGGCGACAATTGAAAGTCTTTGAACAAGAAAGATTAGTGCGCATGCGCGGGACGCCTACCACAGCGCTGCGACGGCGCTAGAATGAAACGGTACTTAGTTTCCGAATACGCTACGTATATATCTGCGAATCCCTGTTAGACTCATCGTCCTGTGTCACTTGTCACCCGCCATTATTCAACTATAACAACAGGCCGTTTTCGAATATGTCAAAGTCAAATGCTAACAACAGCATTTAGGTAACAAGTATATTACACACTTTGTAACACTCACGCAGCTTTATTGCAAAGAAAACAGTTTTCGATATGCGTTCAAGTTTTTAGGGAAATTTAACACACATGCAAGAGAAAGATGTGTTCAGGTCCATAAAAATGATTCCCGAAGCTTAGGCTTTTCGAACTCAGGAAGTAAGCTGGACCTTACGAACCGCATCTTAAAAAGGAAACGAATAACCGTGCCTTGCGGAGGTAAACTGCACGACGGAAAAACAAACAAAAAAAAAAGCTTTATATTTCCCGTTCTACTGGACCGATTGACGAAATTTAACTCGCGTTTTTCAGTCTCGAAAACGCGGCTTAGGATATGTATTAGATTGATATATAGCATTGTTCTAATACAGGTATTTTGACACAAAATCGGACTTTTTCAGAAAATGACATGCCAAATTGTTTTTCGATTCTACGACCCAAATTCTCCCAAACTGCCAAGTTTTGTAAAAATCACACGAGTAGTTTTTAAAAAAATTAATTCTCAAAATTTTATCTCCTCGATGTTAATTGAATTTTGATATATATTTATTATATATTCCTTTTTTTTATTGAACTTACTTGATTCCTTCTTCCAGAATTCGAAATTAATTTAGGCTTAATTCAAATATAATTCGTTCATTTTTATGATTTACTTTTAAAATTTGTATTTTTAAATACTTTTTTTAAATTTTTTGTTAAATAAAATTTTAACATAATCTTAAAGTACATGCATTTCTAGGAACACCTGTAAAAAATTAGAATTTTTTATTTAAAATTTTTTTAAGATATAGATGAATTTAACGTATTGGCGTGTTTTGAAATTAGGCATATTTGTTATTAGTGATAATAACGCCAAGTGCGATTTACGCACTTTGTTAAAATTATTTGAAAGTATGAACTATGCCCTTTTTTCAGCTAGCGTTCAATGAAAAAAAAAGAAAGGAAAATATATTGCTATAAATTAAGAAATGTTTCTGTTTTTTCTATTTGCGCCAAGCGAGTTATTTTTGGAGCAAACTGAAAAAAATTATTTTAAATAAATTTTAAAGAGATAAATTTTTAAATTTCTTCATAAATTTCTCACCAAAAATTACGAAATTTAATATCTAGGCATAATTTGAGTCGTAGAATCGAAAAAAAAATTGCCATGTCATATCAGAAAAAGTCCGATTTTTTGTCAAAATACCTATATTAGAACAATGCTACATATAAACCTAATACATATCCTAAGTCGCACTTTCGAGAGATGTAAAGCGCAAACTGAATTTCGTCTATCGGCCCAGTAGAACGGGAGATATAGAAATGTTCCTTTTTTTTTTCTTTTGCGCAGTGTTCATGAATACAGACTATTATTTTTATTTTTATTTATTTATTAATTATTATTATTATTATTATTGAAATAGAGAAAACAAGCTATTAACAAAATTCTCATAAGAATTAGAACCGTTTACATTACAAGAGAGCGCTTGTGGAAATGTAAAAATTCTGTAACCATACATCCAGTATTTATGACCTTATTGGGTATATAATTCGAATATCGAAAATGAGCTGCTGGGCGTTTGAAATGAAACTGTTCAAGTATTATGGAAAAAAATACAGAAAAAAACAGAATCGATGGTTTTAAAAACTGCTAATTTTAAGTAATTCTAACAGATATGTCTTTTTCCTGCGTGGCTATTGACCATATGCCACAGAAATCTCAAGTTGGTTAAGAAAGTTAAGTTAGCTGAATTTATAACACGAAAAAATAATTTTGCGCTTCCGAAAGATATTTTGTAAGAAGAAACTGTCCCGAGGTAGCGGAGGAGAAATGAACCGCAGAAAACAGGAATACAGAAGAGGACATAAAAGAAAATAATGGAAAGTGGTTATGATAATTGTAGTTTTTAAATGGAAAATAACTCCGAATTCGGGAATTTTTCAAGAAATTCCTAACAATGCAATTGCTATTGCTTTTATTACGAAATCTGAGTGATGAATAATAGTTGCGTTTTCAGAATGATAAATTTTCTTAGGCATATTGAAGAGAAACATTTATGAAAAAGGAAAATACATTATTGCTGTAGATTCGTTTGAAATATTATTCAAGCTTACCTAAGTGATTTATTATCCTTAAAAGTTTTTAGAAGATGAAGAATGGAGAAATTTAATAAAAATTTAACTTTGGTCTTACAGGAACGCTTTCCAATTTTGTATAAACAATGGATGAATAATGCCATAAAATGTCCAAAAATCGATAAATCACTTTATGTTGCTAAAAAAACTATACCTTAAAAATCTGATGTTGCCAGCATATGATCTCCCAAAAATTTCATATTTTTTTAAACAGCAGCGACTTTTAACTATATCAATTCAGATTGACTGTTTGTAAACAAAATGTAATCGGTTATTCCAATAAATAGTAATACAAAATGTAATAAAAAGAGTAAAATAATATGTAATAGGAAATTTTTGATTATATTTTACGAGGTATAACTGACTATATGTGAAAGCTGATTTTTCTAAATTTATGCCAGTACAATCAAATGCTTATCCCTTTATTTTTTAATTAAAAAATCATATGGGCAGTTGAATGACACATAATTTAAATGAATTCAATTAAAGAACATTAACTGTTGATAACATATTTAAAATAAATACTTTAACTTCAAAGTAAAGTGACAAAATTTAACTTTCTTCTATGTTAAGTTTTAATTGTCAGTAAATTACGTTAAAAAACATGACTACTCCGATTAGAAATCAGTTTGCCAAGTTCGAAATCCGATATCAAAGGAAGTAATGAATTGTTTTTTAAATGAATTGAAGAACGTTGTTCATTCCTGTATCTATGATTAAAGGAAAACTTATGAAATTTGCCATCTGTTAGTTTTCAACTCTTTTGTCAGTGACCCGACTACAGCGAAAGTCGTTTTTCCCGAACTTGGCTCCTTTTTCGCAATAATGTTACTGTTATGATATCATTAATTGTTGAAAAGCTAAAGTAAAGGTTTTGTTCTTATTTACACACATAAATGAAAAAGCGTTTAAACAAATTCGTGCCATTCAATTTTTACTTCCTTGTATGAAGTAAAAAGGAAGTATTGTAATAGCGAAAAATTTCGGGTACCATATTTCGACGAAAATATCCATTTTGACCGCTATCGAATGCAATTTAACGATGCTTTTGCGAGACATCTGTACGTAAGAACAGAATAAAGGACTCTTCTCCCCTCAAAAAAATTATAAAACTAATTTGAAATGAATTCTGAAGAGAGATTTTTTTTGTGGCGTCTGTACGTACATCCGTATGTATGAATGTATCTCACATAACTGGAAAACGAGTAGCCTCATAACGTTGAAATTTTGTACATAGGATTGTGGTAACATCTAGACGTTCACCTCCTATTTTGGTGGAAATCGGCCGCACCAAAAGTATATAAATATATGTATACA
>KK112491.1:4597-58355 GCA_000611955.2 Stegodyphus mimosarum
TTCAATATCTTCACTCTCCAACAGCTCTTCGACAGTAACTGTGCGATGAGGTGGAGCGTTGTCGTCCATGAAGGGGAACTGAGGATCCATAGCCCTTGTGAAAAGACGCATGTAAGGAAGAAGAACCTCGTTACAATAGCAGTCCCAGGTGACGAACCTCCTTGGGAGATATGAAGGTCGGTTCGGCTACCAAGCATTATGTCTGCTCGAACGAGAACTCCGTGACCTCCAAAACAGTCCCTTTTGGTGATGTTGAAGGGGTTATTGCGTGGTCCCCGCTCTGTCCAGATGTGTATGTGTCTAGAAGTGCAACTCAGACTAAATCTGCTCTCATCTGTAAAGAGTACTCGTCCCCATTCATTGTCTCTCCAATTCCAGTGTTCCTGGCACCACAGAGAATGCCTTCTCCAATGGGCAGACGTTAGGGGTACACACCGTACAGGGCGTCGTGCAAACAGACCGCCACCGTGCAGTCTTCTGGCCACGGTAAAACGCGATATCGGTCGTCCAGTCGCCTGTGTCGTGTGTCTAGCGATTTCTCCCGCTGTCTGCCGCCTGTTTCTTCTGGCCTGTAAGGCAATATACCGGTCATCTGCGGGTGTGGTTCCTCGTGGACGACCACTACTAAACCCCCGGATAGCTGTTCCTGTAGTTTGAAATCGTCTCCAAAGTCGTTAAACGATGCTGTCAGCAATTCCGAACTTTGCAGCCACACTTGTCACACTGCGGGCTTCCTCCAACTTCCCAATGATTTGACCTCGGATAAAAGCATCCAGATGTCGTCTAACAGATTGGTTATTCGCCATTTCTCGCTGAGGCAGCAACTCGGTGTGATTTTAACTGCTATACGGAGTGCAATCTCTTTGCCAGAAATTATTAGACAAATTTTCAAAGATAATCAACTGGTTTGAATATTAATTAAAAAGTATAACATGTACAAATGTTTTCTTCGTAATAAGTTATGAATGTTTTCGTTTCAGTAGACTGAAGTCGGAAAGTACAAATTTGGTAATGAAACACTCATTTCAGCCTTTAAGATTTTATTAAAAATGCAATAAATACATGTGTGCGTTAGTAAAATTCGACCTGAAAAATGAGCATTTAGAGGGAAGCATGACTTTCTTCATATATTCACTTGATACGCAATACAATAAGTTATAAGATAACCCTGGTTCATCAATAGAATCTATTAGGTACGTACGGTTAATTGTTCATTTCGAATATGATAAAGAAGAAACTTTTAAGTCAGAGAGAAACATGTTTACAAAATTTCGTATAAATTCTCGTAAAATTTTGTTGGTTCTTATTTTCGTAGAAACTTAAATCAAAGGATTGATGTTTCTTATGAAGATGAGATATTTCTTACACATGTTTCTAAAGAAAATAGTGTATGAATTTCTTTTTAAGAAACAAATAGACGCCACAAGAAAATCTATCACAATGCAAGTCAGTGATCGTGGTGACTTATACAAAATATTGAATGTCTGTATGAGCTGGGTTAAAAGCCTCCGTTATCCACCTGCGAATACATCAGTGTCAGAAAAAATTAATCTATCCCTATAGTATACTAAGATAAAAATTCCATTTCTTTTCTTAATTTCTGGTTCAGCGTGGTAGTGTTCTTGAAGTTAAATCTTCCAAAGTTTAACAAAATTATTAAATGAAACAATATAAGTATTTAGTAAAAATTTGTTCCCAAGTCTTTACAAGGCATCGTAAAAGATAAACAGGAAAAGTATTTGAAAATTAAATGATTTGCAGTCGCAGTAATGTAAAAAATGGTAATATTCAAAGTGTTCAAATGGTTATAGGTAAGGTACTTCTCATAAACGGTTTATGAAATCACGATAACGTCACAGTCATTCGTAAATAACCTTCTTCAAAATTGAAAATTTTATGATCAAAATTTATTTGGGATGCAGGAAAAGAAACATTGAAGGATTCAAAATGAAGATACTTATGTAAACTTTCCGAAATGAAATGTACAATAGTATTTCAGGAAATATTCACTTTACTTCTAACTTGTTTGTAATTTTGTTAAATCATATGTAATGAACATATGTGAGACACGAATGGTGCATTTGGATGCGAAAAATAACAAACGTATAGCTATGTGGCAATGAATCAAATTTCATTGTAAATGTAATGGTATGAGAAGCAGAAAAATTAGAAATGAACTACTAAATTCGGTTAATTTTCATCAAAAACGCATTAAAAATTCTGCATACTGATAAAGTATTACCTAAATTCTCTAACTTCTTGACTTCCTTCAGACACTGGGAAGCCCAACGGCTGTCTGAGCATTTAATGGGTTACTTCAAAGATATTAAAGAAATAGCGTTTGGTTATTTTAAAGAAGAAAATGTTCTCCTAGGTTCTTTCGGTATTATAATTGTAAACAAAAAATCCGAAAAATTAAGTAAATACGTGGATAAATCTCAGGATAAAACAGTAAATTAACACGAAATGCTTTTTTAAAGTCTATATAAATGGAAAACAGTGACCGTAATGTTACAGTGACAATTAAAAATAATGAATAAAAAGGGTTAAATAACTAAAATAATAAAGGAAAATAATTGGTAAATAAGGAAAATAATAAAGTTGACGTCACAGGGTTTAAGCGATCGTTGCTATAAACATAAAAAATAGTGTCGTTGCCACCAAAAATGAAAACTTGGAAAATATCGTTGCCACAAAAAAAACGAAACTTTGATGATGTCATTTCATCACGTGATACAAGATGGCAATGGTGTCTTCACTTCCGGAAAAATCCAAAATGGCGGAGACCACGCTTCTTTTCTGTGACGTCACTTCCGTTCGCCGGTTACGTCCGCTTAGGATGATTTTTATAGCAATCTGGAAAGAAATAAAATTCTCTTAGACAAAACATAAAAAAAAAATTTTGTTAATTTTTATGTCTTAAGACATTATAAAAATTAACGTTTTTCTTTCCGATTTCCAAGAATTCTATTTTCTAAGAAAATAGATTTTCAAGAATACGAAAGAAGGAAACGTTATTTTTATAATGTCTAAAGACATTATAAAAATTAACAAAGAAATTTTTTTTTAAATATGTGTTTCAGATTTGAGAAATTTTTTACCAGCTTAAAATACGAGGGTAAGTTGAAAAATATGTTTCCCCTGTCGACTGTGGTCAGAGTTGTGTATGAAAGTCAAAAAGTAGAATGAGATATTAAAGATATCATTTAATATCATTAACATTTAAATCTAATTGCCAAGGAGTTTAAATCGATCAACGAGAAAAAATTTAAACGGTATGTGTTAAAACCTTTCGTTTACTATGCAGTTCCCCCGAAGACGCATTATCTTATTCTAACAACACAAAAGAGCCTGTTTCTTGTAGACAGGTGCCCATTAATTCTTTGGGAGCAGCTGAAAAGGGCCTTCAAAACCCCGACATCCTATACGATATTTTAAGTGGACGATCTCTATAATGAACAGACCCCCCATTTAGATAATATATGGAAGGTTAACAAGTTTCTTCCCAGCAAAAGAAAAAGAGACACTGAAGTCATCACTATCGAGGATGATAATGAAGATTATAAATTAGCCATCAAGAAGCGGAGGAGTTACCGAAAAATACCTTGTTTGATGAACCCAGAAAGTCAAGAAAAGCCTTTTGTGGAGGATGATTTTATGGACTTGGAGATGGACAATTGTTTAGATCACTTAACTTCAAATGAGACAGAAATGTTATGGAATTCTATATCTGTAATTATATCGGAACTACCTTAGGAATTTTGGTTTCTTTGTATTATATGATTGTGATAAAAAATTAATAAAACAATATATGTATTTCCAATCTTGAATGACCCGTTATGTTTCAAGATGGAGGGTTCCGTTCCCCCCCCTTAGTTCTAAAATAGTTTCAGAAAGATCGTCCAAGATTGGACGGGGCCAAGATTGCGGGGATCCGTTTTTTCCAAAATTAGGTGGGTTCCGTTTTTCCAAAATGGGGGAAAAGAAACGCCATCTTGTAATTTTCTGATAGGGTACCGGTGTTCAAATACTTTTGTGACCGGCTGTACATCCACTGCGATCTCAAAGTAGACACAGTCCAAGATTATATTCAAAAACTTGCTAGAAATTTCTTCTATTCTGTTCTCACTCATCCTAACAACTGCATCAGCTCTCTTAGATGCTTTCCATTTCCCAGAGAAAAACACAAATATCCATCTGACATTCTCCATCCTTAGCATCTGTTACCCATACTTGACTCTTCAGTTCACTGATTTGAACCTTCTACCAGCAACTCACCTTATTCGTCGACTAATGGCGGCCACTTGTTTTATACTTACGTCTTTTTGTTCATACTAATTATTTTGTTCTACCGATGCTCTTCACCAGATGCAGAGTATCAGGAAGCAATGCTTTCTGAAACTTTAATTCACATATGAGAAGAGGAAGAAGAAGATAGATCTGACCGTCTTCATAACCGTGGCGGCGGTACAGCTATTCTCATGAAAAAAATGTCTACACAGTACCCTCTTTCCTCTTCCCCTCATGAGCTTTGAAGCAAGTGCATGTATTTTGAACAGTGATAATAAAGAATATCTCATCATTGCTGCTTATAAACCACCCAACAATAGCTTCAACACCCAAGATCTAGGCTATATTCTCAACTTAGGTCACCCAACTATTATTGAAGACCTAAATTATAAGCACGTTAACTGGAACTCCAGGCGAAATAACCCTGATGGAATTATCATTAATAATTACATCTTCAACAATCCTGATATCAACATTTTTGGTCTAGATGAACCAACGCATCTTCATCAAATCTCTGATACTTCTGATGTATTAGACATCTTAATTCCTTTCAATGTTCCTCAAACACCTTTTCTCCAAGTGGATGAACTTTCTTCAGATCACCTACCAGTACGCTTCACTTTATATGGCTTAAAGCATGGTTTTCCACCTATAAAGTGTCGCATTAATCGGCAAAACTATGCCTATCACATTGAAGAAAACATATATGCTACTGTCGAAAACGCCCTGGAAAGAAAAACTATAAAACAAATTAATGAACAGACGATTTTGTTTTCACTAGATGGCGCGCGATGAAATGTTATGACTTTAATTTTTGTTATTAATTTTTTGGCAACGAGAATGAAAAGAACAGTTGAACGGACGAGATGTGAGATGTTGGATGTAATTTCTATTTAGTGTGCTTCTGTATATCTTAACGTTGAAATATTTGAAATTAAAAGTTTTTTCTTTCTTGAGATGTAGATTTCCTAGAACTTCGAAATTATCTTTAGGCAAGATCACCCGGGCACGACTTTTAGAAAGAAGAAAGGTAAGTGAAACCTTTTTCCTTACTTTTAGAACTTAGAAATTGAAAACTAAGAAGTTAACGTTCTTAAAAGGTTTTCATATATGGCATCCCTGCCGGGATTTGAGCTTGATTAATTGATCTTGGAATGAAAAATTAATGTTAATGAAATCGAAACTAGAAATAATTTGAAATAACTTGTGCTCATTTTATCATTTTGAAACATTGAAGCTTAGCATATAGAATTTTTATTTGAATTAATTGACATTGATAAGGTGAGCTGTGTTGTGTATACTTTAAAATATAGACATTTACTGAATCTTTTCATGTTCTGAATTAATTTGAATTGATCGCATTCTTAGAAATTTGCACATATACTTTAAAATATGGCCGAAGCACAATCATATGAGTTATTAAAAAGAAAACGTAAATCGCTGAGAACAGCGGTTACGAAGGCAGTTAATGATTTAGAAGCTGAATTATCAAACATAGATTTAAATACTGGAAAGATAGATGAGCTAATAGAAATTCTTTCCATTAAATTTGAACCTCTAGCTTTAGTTGATCAGCAACTTGAACCGCTTTTGAAGCCTGAGGAGTTTAATACAGAATTCAAAAATACACAAGAATATAGAGAAAAAGTATTGCTTTGACAGTTTCGTGCAAAAAAGAAAATCGAAGAATTTGCGAAATCTCAAATCATAACAACCTTTGAGCCTCCAATATCTCATCGATTAGAACAAATTTCGAATTCTGATAACCTTCGTATTAAAGTCCCTAAATACCATATTGCCCGATTCTATGGAGATGATGGCTCAAAATGGCTTACCTTTTGGAATAGTTTCGAAACAGCTGTGCATAATAATGAGTCCCTAAACAAAATAGATAAATTTAATTATATAAAGGCTCATTTGAGGGGATCTGCTTTGAACACTGTGGAAGGTTTTCCTATTTTGGCAGAAGCCTACGATAAAGTTGTATAATTATTAAAGGATAGATTTGCCAAGCCTGAAATATTGATTCAAGCACACATGAACAAGATTCTAACTATGCAGCCATTAAAACATTCTAATGATATTAAATCTTTTAGGAAGTTTGTAGATAACTATAATTGTAGGAATACAGGATCAAGAGCACGAGATAAGTATAAAGTAAATTTATTACGAAATTACTAGTATGAATGAAAGATGATAAAAGATGGGATGATAACATGATAAACTGACATAACTAAGGATAACGGTAACCCCACGACTAAGTCCACGAATTGTTCATGTAATAATCAACAGTTCACAGTTTGGCTTATCTTGTCGAATCTCGGGAACAAGATCATGATTCACAAATGCTGGTGGGTTCTGTAAGACCATTGGGACATCATCCCTCCTCAAACTTCCTGGAAGGCAAGTCAACGTCAGCTTACAGAGAACACGTCTGTTCTCGTCCACGTTTGGAAGTCGTCTGCTCCACACCACCTCTGGTACTCGTCTGAGCTGTTTTGCGCTGCGCTAGGCTGGCGGCAGATGACGTCACCTCGCTGGCGGTTCTAATTTCCCACATAATGTGCAATTAAGAAGTTTAGAATCATTAAACGTGTCTACCAAACATGGCAGCATTTTATGCCCTATGCTATTAAAATTTATTCCGACTGATTCGGTATTAGAATATAATAAATCACAAGAAAAAAAATCTGGTTCGGACATTCAATGTTTGCTTTCGTTTCTTACTCTTGCTTTGACAGTACGTGAACAGACATATTCTAATAACAAGTCGTCATTCGAATTAAACAATCGAAAACAAGACTCCAGACATCATTTTCCACGAGAGAGGAATTTGAATAAAAAACAAAATTTAATGGATGTTCCAACCGCGAATGAATTATTGACGGCTTCGATGCCAGTGCGATGCAATATAGAGAAAAAGAATTGTGTATTTTGTGATTCCATGACTCGTAATGTAGTGCTGAATCTTACTTTGGAAGAGAAAAAAAATATCTTATTGCGCAAAAGAGCCTGCTTTAACTGTTTACAAAAAGCAGAGCATTTATCGCGGAACTGCCCCATTAAGAAACCTAAATGTGAATTCTGTTCTGGATTACATCACAAACTGTTTTGCTTTGAACAACAAAAAAAGGAATTAATAAATAATATGAATTCAGAGTCTACCGATCTAACTAATCAAAGCAGGGGAGAGGTTTTTTTTGCAAACGTTAACTGTTTACATAAAAAATGAAAATTCAAAGCAACTGGTGAGGGCGATTATAGACACTGGGAGCCAGAAAAGTTACATTTCAAAATATGTTGCAAAAACCCTGGGTTTGAAAAATTGAGGAAAAGAAACGATAACTCATGGGCTTTTCGGAAATAAAAAAAGTGACCTCAGTTCATGATAGATATACGATTAAGTTATTCAGTTTTGATGAAAAATTTTAATTTGTTATGGAAGTCAATGGTCAGAAACATATTTGCTTAGGCATACCTAGAATTAATGACCATAACATCTTACAAGAATTAAAAAGAATCAATATTTTTGTAACCGATTCTTATATGAATAAAAAGCTTTGTCTTTTCGAAAAAGACGTTAATGAAATTCATATCTTATTGGGCTCTGACAATGTGGGACAATTATTAAATGGTAATGTAAAACAACTTTCTGATGGACTCACCGCGGTAGAAACGCATTTAGGATGGACAATTTTAGGAAAATCTGAACATGAATCTGACTTTGAAGCAAAAAATTTGCTGTTGGTGCACTCTTTGCTTACGAATCTTGAAAAAATATCAGGTTTATGGGAATTAGATTCGCTAGACATAAAAGATCCCAGTGAAAAGAGAACAAAATTAAAACTACAGGATCTTGCTTTGAAGCATTTTGAAAACACGGTAGCTATAAATAAAAAAGGCAGGTACATTATCTGCATTCCTTGGATTGAGGACCATGAAAAACTTAAAGATAGTTTTGAACTGGCTAAAAAACGATTGAAGAACACTGTGAGATCTTTGAGAACTGCAGGAAGATTAAATGATTATGAACATGTATTTGATGAATGGGAAAAAGGAGGGGATTATCGAAAAGGTCGATTTGAATGAGTCTAACAAAACTGGGAAATTTTATTGCTTACCCCAACTACCAGTGTTTAAAGAAAATCCTGCAATTAAGATTCGACCTATTTTTGATGGTTCTGCTCGGCAGAGAAGTTTTAATTCACTCAATTATTGTGTAGGAAAGGGCTCCAATCTCATTGAAATGATACCTTCAATTTTGAATCGTTTTAGATAAGGAAATGTAGGAGTCATATCGGATATTCGGAAAGCCTTTTTGCAAATTGCTCTACATGAAAATGATAGGAATTTCCTACGCTTCTTGTGGTGGTTAGAAGGAAATCCTGAGAAGTTTGTTATATATCGACATTGCCGCCTTGTTTTTGGCCTATCGTGCAGCCCATTTTTATTAGCGGAAGTTCTAAATTATCATCTAAAGAATGCACCTGAACGTTTGAAAATGGCAGCTGAGAAATTGAAAGAATGTGGACAACTGCGTTACGAGTGTAGACTCAGTTGAAGAACTAGAGTCTTTCCAACGAGATGCCAAAGAACTGTTAGCTATGGGAAAGTTTGATTTGCGTGGCTGGCTTCACAGTGAAGTGTGCCGTCAAAATTTTGAAAAAAAATGTAACATCAAAAATCAGATCTACCTGAAGTGGTGATACTAGGGCTTGCATGGAATTTAAAAGAGGATTTTCTGCCTGTCACATAGAGAGAAACAGAGACAAAAGGAGAATTCATTACAAAAAGGAAAATACTTTCGTTAGCACATCGAATTTTTGACCCGATCGGAGTCACCTGTCCCATTACTTTAATTTCCAAATTACTGTTGAAGGAATGCTGGAAAATAGGAGCTTCGTGGGACTCTAAACTGCCTTTAGACATAGAAAAGAAATTTGAAAGTTGGAAGAAACAGCTTGTAGATCTAGAAAACATCAAAATTCCTCGAAGGCTCTCGAGCCTCGACCTTAAGAATGCCAACGTATCTTTACAAATTTTTTGTGATGCATCTAAATTGGCTTATGCTACTTGTATCTTTCTTCGAACCGAAAGGGCTGGTGAAGTAACGTGCCAATTGATTCAAGCGAGATCAAAAGTCGCACCGTTAAAGGGAATTTCAATTCCAAGGTTAGAGTTATTAGCTTGTACGATTGGCGTAAGGTTGGCTACGTCAATAAAGAAAGATTTGCACATGGAAGATGTAACATCAGTGTTTTGGACAGATTCGATGGACGTTCTTTACTGGATAAAAAAGGAAGGTCCTTGGGCGATTTTCGTAGCCAATAGAGTGGAAAAAATAAGAACACTATCTTCTAAAGAAAATTGGAGATATGTACCAGGTATACTGAACCCTGCCGATCTTCCCTCGCGAGGATGTTCTGTGAAAACTCTTATCAAAGAAAGTTGGGGGGAAGGACCTTCTTGGCTCATAAAAAAGGAAGAAGAATGGCCAAAATTGGAACACATGCCAAACATGGAGGTAGTTAATTCAGAAAAGAAGAAGACTATTGTAACGGCAGTTTCGGTGCAATGCAAAGAAAAATATTACTATCGTTATTCATCTTAAGTTAAACTTGTAAGAATTACAGCGTGGATAACTAGATTTATAACAAATATAAAGAAAATAAAAGATCATAGAACAACAGGGAATTTGATGACTGAGGAAATCAAAAGGGCTGAACGCATTTTGCTAAAGCAAGTACAGAAGGATGCGTTCAGTAATGAGACTGACAAGAGATTAAATTCTTTACAAGTAATTAAAGACTCGGATGGTATTTTGAGATTAAAAACAAAAATATGTTTCAGAGAAGATCATTAAGAATTCCGTTTGCCTATTATACTTCCATCCAATCATCCAGTTGTGAAAACTCTCATTATTTATAAGCACGAAAGTTTAGGACATGCCGGAATCCAAATGCTTATGAGCCATCTTAGAGAGAATTATTGGATTCTGAAAACTAGAAAAACTGTTAAAGAAGTAATCAGGTCTTGTATCATCTGCAATAGGTTTAAAACGAAACCGGTAACTGCATCAGAAGGACTTTTACCTCAAGATCGTGTAAGAGATGCCGCAATTTTTGAAATTATAGGAGTGGATCTCGCAGGTCCTCTTATTCTCAAAGGAGGAAAAAGGCTTGGATTTTGATCCTGACATGTGCAGTATACCATGCAGTACATCTCGAATTATTAACCTCTGTCTCGACTGAAAATTTTATTCTTGGTTTGAGGAGATTTATAGCACGCCGTGGAAGACCAACTATCATTTATTCAGACAATGGTTCTAATTTCAAAGCCACTTCTACGCTGTTAGAGAAAGTGGATTTAGAGAAACTGAAGAACATAGAAGGGCTAAATCCGATCACATGGAAATTCATACCTCCTAACGCCCCCTGGTGGGGAGGCTTCTGGGAGAGGCTGATTGGACTGATGAAGAGAATTTTAAGGAAAACTTTAGGAAAAACGTCTTTAACTCATGAAGAAATGAATACTGTTCTGTGCGATTGTGAAAGCTTTATTAACTCAAGACCGCTGACTTATGTTTCGGAAGATCCCGAAGATTTGGAACCTCTGACTCCTGCAATGTTCTTACAAGATATTAGAAAAATCGGTGTACCCGAGTTTGACAGTATTGAGGCAAATAAGATAAAAAAGAAATTTGCATATCGTGTTAAAGTGAAAAGGGATTTAAGAAAGCGTTTTAGAACTGAGTATCTAGGGCAACTGAGAGAAGCATATAAGGTAAAAAGAGAAAGGATTTTAAATGAAGGAGAAATAGTTTTGTTAGGAAATGATCATACCAAAAGACTGAACTGGAAAATAAGTGAAACTCATCCAGGAAAGGACCATCGGGTTAGAGTAGCTCTTGTAAAAACAGCATATGGTTCCTTTTTACGTCCTGTGCAAAAATTGTTCCCTTTGGAATTGCAGGAAAAGGAAAAAAACATCTTTATACCCTACTAACTTTCCTTCGTTTTCAGATTTTTATGAAATACATTCTGTATCCTCTAATTTAGACCCAGGTACAGGAGGATGTTCAAAGGAGGGAAACACTCCACGCCAATCCTGTTCCAATGATGGAGCTGTGCTGGAGAGAAAAACTGAAGATTTCAGAGTATCAACTGATGATCCAACTCCTACTCGACCATCGGAGCCTCAGCGTTCATGTTATGGCAGTCTAATAAAACCAAAGAAAGTGACTACCTAACAGTTATTTGAGTTTTACCAAGAAGTTGTTTAAAACTCAAAGTCGGGAGTGTCGAAAACGCCCTGGAAAGAAAAACTATAAAACAAATTAATGAACAGACGATTTTTTTTCACTAGATGGCGCGCGATGAAATGTTATGACTTTAATTTTTGTTATTAATTTTTTGGCAACTAGAATGAAAAGAACAGTTGAACGGACGAAATGTGAGATGTTGGATGTAATTTCTATTTAGTGTGCTTCTGTATATCTTAACGTTGAAATATTTGAAATTAAAAGTTTTTTCTTTCTTGAGATGTAGATTTCCTAGAACTTCGAAATTATCTTTAGGCAAGCTCACCCGGGCACGACTTTTAGAAGGAAGAAAGGTAAGTGAAACCTTTTTCCTTACTTTTAGAACTTAGAAATTGAAAACTAAGAAGTTAACGTTCTTAAAAGGTTTTCATAGCTACCACTAAAATGACTAACAGCAGCGAAATTCATGGCGCCATAGTCTATCTTAGTACTAAAATCAGCGAAACCATTAACCACGCCAAATTTATTCCAAAAACAAACGAATTATACGCTCCCACACAATATTAAACAGAAAATTACAGAGAAAAATAGACTAAGAAAAGTTTATCAACGTTCCCATTCCACGCAAGACAAAAGAAGATTTAATGCTGCCAATCGAAACCTCAGAAAACTTATCCAAGAGTACAGAAGCAATTGCTTGAATAACTTCATTGAAAGTCTTTCGCCCACTGACCACTCTGTGTGGAAAGTTGCTAAAGCTCTCCGAAGCACTCCCTCCAATATGGAACCCATTCTACATGATAATATTACTAAAATTTACGATCCTAAGAAAATTGTCAACATCCTTGCTGATAACTATGAAAACAGTTTACTTTAAATAATTTCCCACACCCGAATGATATCAATATAATCAGTCGCTTGGCCGATTTCCTCTGTAAAGAACCTGAAAATATAAACAGCCCGACTTCTCCCAAAGAAATACAGAAAATTATAAAGAAACTTAATCCAAAGAAAGCATCTGGATATGACAATATCACTAGTAAGGCTCTGCAATACCTCCCAAGGAAAGGCATCGTCCTTATTACAAATATTTTTAACACATGTTTAAGACTCAACATATTCCCAAAGAACTGGAAACACGCCATTCTAACTGTCATTAAAAAGCCAGGCAAAGCTGGAAATCTCACAAGCAACTTTAGACCAATCAGTCTTCTGCCTGCGATTGCCAAACTTTTTCAAAGGCTTATCGAGTCTCGACTCACCACTTTTATTAATGAAAATAACATCATCAAAGACTATCAGTTTGGATTTCGCTAGGGATTCTAAACGAGTCAGCAGATCGCCTGAATCATGGAATTCATAGGTGAAAATTTTAATAAAAAGGAAGTAGTTGCTGCTATTTTTATGGACGTAGAGGATAAAGTTTGGCATCACGGTCTTATCATCAAGGTGATGAACTATAATTTCCCACCTGCCATCATCCATCTAATCGCTGATTTTTTAAAGATTAGAACTTTTCAAATTAAGATCCAAGATAACTATTCCATCACAAGAAAAATTCACGCCGGTTTACCACAGGAGTCGGTAATTTCCCCGTTTCTCTATAATTTATATATTAATGATCTACCTAATATTGAAAATATTCTCACAGCGTGCTATGCCGATGAAACAGCACGTTTATGTGACTCTCTTAATCCATATCATGCAAGAAATAAACTACAGAATGCCATTCATTACATTTCACCCTGGTTTAAATTGTGGAAAATAAAAATTAACCCCGAAAACTCAAAAGTGATTTACTTTAAAAAAGGAAATATCCCTCAAGACTTAGAAGAAATTACGATGAACCGACAAATCGTGTCACGTGACCACCAAATACACGGGTGTACAAAAATTAAGGACGAAGTCGAAAAATTAGCATATCAGCGGAACGAAGAGGCAGAGCGGACAGAAAGACCAATCAGGAGATTAAGTAAGGTGATGTACGGTAGCAAATGCGCATACATGCAGGTAGACGTCATGGGGGAGTGTCTGAGTAGTATAAAACATGTTGGCTGTGTAAGATCAGTATTTCTGGCAAAGAGATTGCACGCCGTATAGCAGTTAAAATCACACCGAGTTGCTGCCTCAGCGAGAAATGGCGAATAATCAATCTGTTAGACGACATCTGGATGCTTTTACCCGAGGTCAAATCATTGGGAAGTTGGAGGAAGGCCGCAGTGTGACAAGTGTGGCTGCAGAGTTCGGAATTGCTGACAGCATCGTTTCACGACTTTGGAGACAATTTCAAACTACAGGAACAGCTATCCGGGGGTTTAGTAGTGGTAGTCCACGAGGAACCACACCCGCAGATGACCGGTATATTGCCTTACAGGCCAGAAGAAACAGGCGACAGACAGCGGGAGAAATCGCTAGACACACGACACAGGCGACTGGACGACCGATATCGCGTTTTACCGTGGCCAGAAGACTGCACGGTGGTGGTCTGTTTGCACGACGCCCTGTACGGTGTGTACCTCTAACGCCTGCCCATCGGAGAAGGCGTTCTCTGTGGTGCCGGGAACACCGGAATTGGAGAGACAATGAATGGGGACGAGTACTCTTTACAGATGAGAGCAGATTTAGTCTGAGTTGCGATTCTAGACACATACACATCTGGACAGAGCGGGGAACACGCAATAACCCCTTCAACATCATCAAAAGGGACTGTTTTGGAGGTCGCGGAGTTCTCGTTCGAGCAGACATAATGCTTGGTAGCCGGACCGACCTTCATATCTCCCAAGGAGGTTCGTCACCTGGGACTGCTATTGTAACGAGGTTCTTCTTCCTTACATGCGTCTTTTCACAAGGGCTATGGGTCCTCAGTTCCTCTTCATGGACGACAACGCTCCACCTCATCGCACAGTTACTGTCGAAGAGCTGTTGGAGAGTGAAGATATTGAACACATGGATTGGTCGGCAAGGTCTCTGGATCTAAATCCCGTCAAGCATGTACGGAACTTACTAGGGAGACCCGTGGCAGCACGTAACTTATCGCCAGTAACGATTCCGAAACTGCGATTGGTGCTACAAGAGGAACGAGCAGCAGTGTCTCAACAGCTCATTAACAACCACATATCCAGCATGCACAAATGATGTGAAATCTGCCTAGCTGTCAGGGGAGATCATATCCCCTATTAAAGACCGGACGTTTCTTGCTGGACACCCATCACAGGGATGTTTCGGCCTTCAGTCGCATTGCGCTCCATGCTACTTTTTCAATAAAGCTTCTTTTTATCCCTCTGATTTCTCTTTTAGTAAGTGTTGCTTACATTACTCATGTCCTTACGTATTGGGGATCTTACGGTATGAAATGTGATGATTTGGAAAGCTTTTGTACAAAGTTATATTGAAAAAAATGGCTCGTCCTTAATTTTTGCACACCAGTGTAAAATACTTAGGTGTTTATCTCCACCAGAAATTAACTTTCATGTTGATTATATCAGAGAAAAAGCACAACGTGCCTTGATGAGCATTCACCCTTTAATGTGCAAATGTTCCAAGTTAAATATCAACACTAAAAGAACACTATCTACAGGCAATCCGACCCATAATTCTATATGCCGCCCCGGCGTGGGCAGCTATTGCACGTTCAAACAGAACAAAGCTTCAGAGTTTTCAGAGTAAAACTCTCAGATTCCTATTAAACTCTCCGTGGTCCGTTAGGAGCACTGTCATCCATAATTCTCTAAAGACTTTATTATTAGATACCGAATTACTAAAGATTACGTTCAAATTCTACGAAAAATGTGATTCCTCCACTCACGAAGTTATTAAAAACATAGGGGAGTACGACTATCTACTCGAATAACCGCATAAACGGCCCAGAACTATACATCATAATGTTAGATGGTAGTCGTTGTATTCATTTGATTATTTTCAACTATTTAATCTAGATTTCTTTTTCATCTTTCTCATCATTTTAATCTTATTATGGGCTTTGCCCAGTACCAAGGCTAGTGACTTATCATCATTAAATTCGTATATCACGTTACAGTCTACTTCCCTATGAGCATTAAGATATAGATACTTTCGCCTCAGACGAAAGCACAAAAATTTCTGGGACTTGTATATATTATTTTCTATTTTTACTGTACGTTACTGTGTCAAATCTACGATAATGTGTAAAAGATATGCCATTGCGAAAAGATACGCCTGAAGATATCTGATTGCTATTATTGCTTATCCAACGAAGACTTCATCCGTGGCCGATAGGTGGCGCCTCTCCTGATCAACGTCTACTGAAGACTTTGCACTTTTATTATAAGTGCACAGGATTTTTCCATTTTTATGGAATTTAATGAACTTTTACGGGTCCTCAGAGGAATGATAAACATGTAGCGGTAAAAGCCTTCTTGTGAAACACCACTTAACGAATAATGATCTCCGATCTCCGGGTCTCAGATATCAGCCAGATTCAAAGAAGAAGAAGGAAAAGTACTTGAAATACAATTTCATCCGTGAGTGTGGTCGAACTGTGCTAATACGTGATAGTATGTGTTTTCCAGGTGTATGTGGTAAGTGGTATAGATGAATAGATGAGCCGACGGGAGAAGATGTGATTAAAAAAGAAAAATAAATTTTGGTACCAATATCCTAACAGTTTAAGCGTGGATGAGCTGACGGGAGAAGATTGAGCAAATGGAGAAAGTTTAAAAAGAAAAAAACAAGTTTTGGTACCAATTTCCAGACAGTTTAAGCGCGGTAGAGAAGCTAAGAGAGACTGCTGTAGCATAGAAACGATATATTGCAACATTTTTTTGACAACAAGTGTGGGATGCAGGGCTATGTGATGGCCATTTACTATAAAAAGAGAAAACAGAGTTAAGTAAATAAATCTAAGGTAGCATTTAAATTTCCAATCATAACTTAATTTTCAGAAGGTAGGATCAGACGAGAACATAAATACATACTCAAGCGCTAAAGTATATCAACATAATTTATTGAGTGGAGAAATTGCAGTTTCAATTTATATTTGGTATGTATTTTTTGCATAAAATTTTATTGTTTATTTTTATTTATTTATTTATTTATTTTTGTATTTGTTGTGTACTAGTAAAACAAGTGGTGCCATATACCCAGTTACACGTGCATCTAAATAGGAATGACAAAAATTCTAGGTACACATGAAATGGGGAAATGGAATAAGACAGATAGAGAGACAAACAAAGAAGACGGATGTCTTCTTTGTTTGTCTCTCTATCTGTTATTAAACTAAGAAGACATCGTCTTCTTTGTTTGCACCTTTCTTCTTTGTTTGTTTTGTTTTGCACCCGCTAAGACTTTTTGCACCGATCGGCAAAAAATCAAGCTAGAGTGCGAAGGAAATGTATATAGAAAATGGGCAATTCCGCATTTCAGAGGAGAGTAAAAAGGAACTTCGTATATTTTACACAATATACGTATATACGAGTTCTAAAGGCCAGGAAAAAAATATGGGATAAAATAAACTTAAAAATAAATGGCCCAAACGTAATGGAGAGGGAAAGAAATGAAAAGGGCCTATAGAAAGAAAAGCAAAGGAAGTAAGAAAATGTCCTAAATACGATTGTGTCCAAACAAAAGTATATATTAAGTAAGGTTGTGAGGTTTTAGTTTAAACTAACAAAATTTTATGTTAATTTTCTCTTTCCTGTAAATTCTTATTTCAACTTCCCGTTAGAATGAGCGCGCGTTTCAGCTGTATGCTAATTTGAATTGAAGCCCAGTTTTGGTATTTAAAAGGTTAGCAAGGAACTTTTCGGGATGAGAAAGCTTTTAGTCTTATCACTGCGGCTAGTATTTAAGTTCTAAGCCTTAGCGCTGTTGCGCTATTACTTATTGAAGAAATCTAGCTTAATCTTATTGAAGAAATCTTAGCTTGTTAGTATTAGCTAAATCTTGATACGCACCATTAATAGTTTAGCATAGAGGGCAACCTCGCGTTTATAGCTCTGTGAGCAACGACTACTTAATTTCTACTTAGCTTTATTTTAAATTACCTGATTGTGCGGTTTAGACCCAAGTGCGGTCATTATTTTCTGTTATCCCTCCCGAGTTGGGAAGTGGCTGTAAATAATAGTGGTTTAATAAAAGAGGATTTTAAATCCTTCTTACGTGCAGTTATTCTACCACTTAATCACAGTATTCTACCACAGAACATAGCTGCATTCAGCTCCCTGTTCAAGATCAGGACTTGAGAGGATGGCCTGAAAGACAAGAAGATGAACCTGAGATACCTGCAGTACCTGGGCAGAACCCCGAGATATCACCTCCTGCTCTAGAAGGATTTGGCTACATTGTACAAACCATGCGGGCAGCCATGAAGGCAGCGGCAAGTTTTGACGCCAAGTCAGCCGTAATTAATTTCCTGGAAAAATTGGACGCCCACTTCATTTTATATCAAGTCCACGAATTTCAGAAAGTCACTCTTGCCACCAGCGCTTTGAAGGGCCAAGCGCTAAATTGGTTCAAGTGTATTGGAAAGAATCTTTTGGGGAAACCGGGAAGCCCCACATACGAAAATTTTAAAAATTCCTTGGTGAAAGCATTTCCTGTCGTACGAGATAGAACCAGACTGAAGGCGGAACGTTTTAGTCGTTACCAAGAAAAGATAGAAGATTTGTCAAATTTTATCTTGAGAAAAATCCAAGTTTTCATGCTTTTGTGTGGAAGTCGCCCGGATCCTGAAATCATTCAAATTATACTTCCTAGGCTACTGCCCCAAGTTCAAGATTTTATCGAGCTCAGAAACCCAACGACCATGGATAAATTATTCGAGCTCCCCGTACAATTTGAAAGTCGAAGAATTGCAGACAATGAACGACGTCGCCAACTTGAGCGAAGAGGTCAGTGGAATACGCCAAGACCGCAACAAAAGCAACACCAGAATTACGGGAACAAGGCGAAGCAATGGACGAAGAAAGATGGATCTCCTAAGTCGAGCGGCGAACGACGAGATTTTAATTGAAAAACGGGCAAAGATGCCGAAGGTAACCAGAATAAGAAGAAGGATTTAAACTAAGATGGATTTCTTCAAGGCAGGTGAAAAAGTCCGAAGCCTCTCAAAATCCTTCCACAATCAGTTTAAACATCATGGTCGTAAAAAATTTAAGTTTACCGAAGATTGAAGTTTTAATTAACAACATACCGGCGACCGCTCTTTTGAATACAGGAGCGCAAAGCAGCATTATCTCAGAAAAATTTTTCAAGAACTCTTTCACCGTTATAGAATTTTTAGTGCAAGAGACACGAATGTCATAGCGGCCCAAGGAGAGAAGTGTAGATGCCTAGGAAAAGTTTCACTTTTTGTGCGTATCAACGACGAGCAGGTAAAAATTTTATTTTATATTGTGCGAAACCTGCAAACGTGTATAGAATGATAAGCCCCCGCAGCTGGAGTTACAGCACTTACCGGCGCAAGAGAAAGAAAAGCTGCAAGCACTGGTAAGTGAGTTTTCAAATTTATTTAGCGATGTAACGGGTTTCATGCAGGTAACGAATCATGAAATACAAACAGGGGACGCCCTACCAGTAAGGCAAAAGCCTTATCGCTACGATAAGGTAAAAGAAGAAATTGTTGAAGCTCATATTAAGGAAATGTTGAAAAATAAAATAATTACCCCGATTTCTAGCACTTATGCTATCCCAGTAGTTTTATGCAAGAAAAATAATGATTATCCGATTACGCACCCGAAGCGGTGGCATTTTGCTGTAGATTACAGAAGGCTAAATGCCGTCACAAAGTATCTTGTATATCCTTTGCGATAATCGAAGAGATAATCCAAAATATTACCTCTACGAAGTATATGTCTACATTAGATCTTACGAGTGGCTATTTTCAGATTGGGGTAAAACCCGAAGACGTCCCTAAGACCGCCTTCATAACGAAGTCTGGCACGTACGCATTTCTTAGGATGCCTTTCTGTTTATCCGGCGCGCCGGCAACTTTCCAACGATGCATGGACATTGTCTTAAGACCTGTTCTTGGTAGGAGTACGTTCATTTATTTGGACGATATTATAATTACGAGTAATAGTTCGGAACAACACCTACAATATTTAAGAAAAGTGTTTTTATTGTTAAACGAAGCTGGTTTGAAGATAAATGCATCTAAATGTAAATTTGCCGCAAAAGAGTTACGTTATTTAGGGTTTTAAATTTCTCAATCAGTCCAAGATTATAGCTATCAAAAATTATCCTGTTTCTAAAACAGCGAAGAAGTTAGCATCGTTTTTTGGTATGTGTTCATACTATCGGTCCTTCATTAAAGACTTTGCCAAAATAGCTGAGCCTCTGCTGAAATTGAAGAGGAAGAAAGCTAGGTTTTCGTGGTCAGCAGAAGCCAACTCGGCATTTCAAAAACTGAAAGACGCCTTGACTCAAGCCCCCGTCTTAAAATTCCCAGAGGGGGATAAAGGATTAGAAATTTCAGCGGACGCTTCAGATTTTGAGATTGGGGCAGTTCTTTCTTAAAATGGGCAACCAGTGGCCTTTTTCAGTCGAACGTTAAATGAAACCCAGAGAAACTATTCGGCCACGGAAAGGGAAACTCTCGCAGTGTTATCAGCAGTGCACAAATTTCGTGTTTTCTTTGGAAGTTCTTCAGTAACTGTGTACACCGACCACACTGCGGTCACCAGACTCTACTCTGGAAAAAATTTATCACCCAGATTAATAAGGTGGGCACTTAAATTACAAGAATATAAACTAGTAATTAAACACACGCCGGGAAAGGAAAATATTGTGGCAGATGCTTTAAGTAGAATTAATTTGGATGAAAATAGGAATACGGTTAGACTAGACATGCTGACATCCAAAGTATTAGATTATCATGAAACAGTAATACCCGAACTCGGAAAAGATTCCGAGTTCAAAAACATATACAATTATTTGGTCGACCCTGAGAATTTCAGTCATCCGGATATTGTGCCGATAAGAAATACGGCAGCAAATTACGAAATAATTGATAGACTTTTGTTTTATACCAAAACGACTAATGAAAACCACGAGTTTAGACCGGTTATCCCAGCTAGCATTAGACTTATGTATTAGAGGAATTGCACAATTCGGCCATTTCTGGCCATTTGGGCATACGAAAAACTGTCCAAAGGGTTCGCGAGGCAGTTTTCTTTCCCGAACTGCAAAAGTTTACTAGGGCGTATGTCCAGTCGTGCCCAACATGCCAATTTAATAATTATATTAATTTCCGCCTAGCCGGGTTCTTAAATAGTGTTAAATCAGAGTTCCCAAATCAAATAATAGGCATCGATTTACTGGGACCTTATCCTAGAAGTAAAGTTAACAGAAGCCGATATCTTTTAGTTATAGTGGACCATTTTAGCAAGTGGTTGGAGCAAATTCCGTTAAAACGCGCCACTGCTAAAATTATAGTAGATTCAATTTTAAATAAGTATATTTTAAAATACAGGGCGTCCCTAAAAGTTATTTCCGACAATGGTCCCCAATTTGTTAGTAATATTTTTGAGGAAATGTGTGCAAAACTGATCATACGTCACCTAAAGATGGTCCTGTATCGTCCGCAGTCAAACATAGCGGAACGGGTTAATAGAAACGTAGTTAAAATTATTCGAAGTTATATTAAGAATTGTCACTCTGCCTGGGATAGCCATATAAATGAATTTGTATGTGCCCTTAGAACGGCCAAACAGACACAACGCAAAAAACACCCGCGGAACTGTTTCTTGGAGAAAGAGATTTTGACACCCTTAGACAAACTTTTCTTTGTGCAGGACAGGGCAGAAGAATTTAAAATGAAGGATATTCAGAACTTGATACGGGGAGCGAAAGGAAATTCGGAAACAACAATATTATTATGATGAAAAGAGAAGAGAGGTCAAGTATAAAGTCGGAGATGAGGTGTTGAAAATCAAACACGCTTTATCAAATGCCCCAGAAGAAAAGGTCAGGAAATTTTTTCCGCGTATTGAAGGCCCTTTCCCTATCGAGAAAATCACCCAAACGGTGGTAGTATTAAGATAAAAAAATGGCGAGAAAATTACTGCCAATGTGAACCAACTGAAACTCTACTGTGACCGTAATAAAATGGAAAAGTTTAAAGATTTTTTCCAGGATCCGGGGAGACGGACTTCCACGGAAGATGTACCTCAGCGGCAACAACAGGAACCAGCAACAATTGCGACGAGAGGTCAGAAACAGAAAGCCCCCCCCTCAAGTAGAGGAAAGAAGAAAAGGAAAAATCACCAGGGGAAATGGATTGAAAAGAAAGAACACGGATAATAGAGGTTCAACAATTAACAAAAGACTAAAGCAGAATGGACAAGGCCAGCTCAAAGTAGTCAAGAGGAGAGCCGAAACGTCGGAAAGGAGCCTGAGAAGCAAGCAGCCCCGGTTGCAGCCTGAGGGTCAACGTCCGGAATACAGCAGGAGGCCAAAGCAGCGACGAACGAGGGCCCAAGAACAGAGAACTCTGCCGAGCAAACGTCGAGCGGATCAACCTCCTGCCCAACGCAAGTATCCCAGAATGGAAAGAAGGATCTCTAAGAGGAAGGCTGAGGAACAACAAGAGGGCAACGGCCAGCGACCAAAATCAAGGAAACTGGCCCAAGCTACAATTTATCCAACTTTCAAGGATTGGGCCAAGAAAAGAATGGCTGACTACAACAAGATAAGTAGTATTTCTTATTCTAACGTTTAGTTAATTTTCGAGTATTACTGCAAGTTGCAGGGTCTCCTTTTACCTCATGCGAGATTAATTTTCACGCCAAGTGGGCGATAAATGATTACTTATCTTGAAAGATGTTTTTGTTTAAAATTGTAATTTTGCAAAGATTTAAAATTACTTAATGTTTGTAAAGTAGATTCTGAAGCATTGTGAATATATTAGTCTTGTAAAAGCAATGAATCGCTGCGAGAATGTTAACTAAATGTTTTTGTATTATGCTTTGTCGAAAGACTTATAAATTTCTAGAATGAAAAGTCGGTAGAAGGAAACCACGATTTAGTCTACAGACCATTGTTTCAATGTAATGCGATTTTTCAGAAAAGAACTTTGAAAAAGAATGTGAAGCACTTGCTGTAAACTTAGAAATTTAACGCATTTATTGTATCTTGTGATTTGTATGCAATTGTTAAAAGTTTTATGAAATGTAACAAAATGAATTTATTGCATCAATGCACGTTAGGTGCAAAGTTAATGCACTTGGTGCAAACTACGAATTGTATGCATGAAAAGACGAGATAGAAGTTGTAGAGACATTAGGTTATTTCGAAGCAGGAGACATGAAAAATAAGCAACGCCTTCGCCGGGAATCGAACCACGGACCTCTCGGTTACGCGTCGAGCATGCAGACCACTACACCACGAAGGCATGCGAAGAAGGCGGGAGAAATACCTTACAAAGTAATAGAATGCAAATATTAGTAGGCTCTCCACCAAATACACTTGAAGTGATAGACATGAAGCTAGTTAGAACATCAGATTTAGCTGTTTATAGGGTGTCTTTTGAGATCTCGATATATCAAGTTCTATCTAATGTTAGTCGGTCGTAGGTGGTAGAGTCGAACACTCCCCGAACAAAAAAAGAGAAACCGCAACGGCTGTTCGCTTTTCATCCAACACCGGTGGAGAGCATTGGGGGAAGAATTTAATTTTGCTTGAATGATAATGTGCGTGTGAGAAATTACAAGTGTAAAGAAAGAAGTCTGTTACCTAGAACTTAGCGTTATTATGTTATACTAAAATTTCTTTCCTTCCAGATTTTGCTGGAAGGAGTCAGAGGAAAATAAAATAAATACGAAAAACAGATGAAGAGCTATGTAAGAGCCAAGGTTTCGTCTGTAAATGGCCAAGAAATTCTATTTTTTCTGTAAAGGTTGGCCTAAGTTAGGAAGAGTTAAGGTTTGAGTATTTCTAGAATCGCAAAGTTTCAACATGGCCCATTTGGACCACAGTAGTTCAACTTTTGCCAATTCTGGCGGGAAGTATGTAAGGTTTTAGTTTAAACTAACAAAGTTTTATGTTAATTTTCTCTTTCCTGTAAGTTCTTATTTCAACTTCCCGTTAGAAACAGCGCACGTTTCAGCTGTATGCTAATTTGAATTGGAGCCAAGTTTTGGTATTTAAAGGTTAGTAAGGAACTTCTCGGGGTGAGGGAGCTTTTAGTCTTAAATCACTGCGGCTCTGTTCGACGTCCACCTGACTGGCTAGTATTTAAGTTCTAAGCCTTAGCGCTGTTACTTATTGAAGAAATCTAAGTGTGTTAGTATTAGCTAAATCTTGCTACGCACCATTAATAGTTTAGCATAAAGGCCAACCTCGCGTTTATAGCTCTGTGAGCAACGACTACTTAATTTCTACTTAGCTTTATTTTAAATTACTTGATTGTTCATTTTAGACCCAAGTGCGGTCATTATTTTCTGTTATCCCTCTCGAGTTGGGAAGTGGCTGTAAATAATAGTGGTTTAATAAAAGAGTATTTCAGAACACTCAGTCCTGACACGTTAACATGTAGTACTGTAGTTTCCAAACATATTCATAGATTTTTTTTTTTTTTGCAAACAACATCGGATAAGATCATAAAACCATACACGGTGCGAGAGCATATCAGCAAAAATAAATAAATATCAGAACTTTTTTTATGTCAAATTATTTTTTAAAAATTATATTTATTTATTAATTTAACCATCATAGTCTACTGTATATTTGTACTAGTCTAACAAGTTGAGGCACACTTTATTAGTATATACTCATAATTCTAAGAGATGTGTTCAAGGAAATATAAATTAATCTTATTGTTTCCTTTATTTGCGAATTGAAAGAAAAAATTGCAGTCGAAAACAATAAAACTGAAACCTTTTACATTCATCGATGCCCAAAATCCCCTTTCTCCGTCTCGAGAAATTCCTCAAAGGGGCCCAGATGGGGAGTGCTGACAGACGGCGTCTACTGATAAGGATAGCGTCACTACAGGTTACAGTAAAAATAAGTATATAATATAAAGCAATTTCAAACTATTATTTAATGTCAGAGGCCTACAACCATAATAAATAAATGAATTTGAAGTCACTCTTATAATATATATTTGATGTAGTTTAGAGAAAATAAGGCTATTTATCTGAAAGCTTCTGTTTGCTTTCGGATTGCAGAAGAATGAACAGCGAGGAAGATGAGACCCCTTTTGCATAGGAAAACTGTTGAGGTACGTGTGGGTAACACGTGCCTAAGAAAGTAACATTAACACTAACATTAACTAGAAAAACAGCAATCTTAGTTAAGACAGACATGTTACAATTAATAATCAAATTTAATAAGGAAATATAACATATTTTCCAGATACATTATAACAGCTTAAGAAATTCAGAGTACGGCACATATCCGGGTACCCAAGTTCACATATCCCGATGAAGCACAGACGCACACAGTCTGAAGTAGTTACGCAGAACTGCCGGAGAAAATTCTTCTCTCCCCGTCAGCCTGCAAGTTTGCCAAACAGGTTTACTGTTTCGCCAATTGGCGCTTTTCTGTACAGTTTTTAAGTCCGTATCGCCTGTTTGGCGCTGCCGCTGCACTGTCACATTTGAGGGCGAGACACTTCGGAAACGGTGAAAATGATCTTGAACTCGATGATAAACAATGCTTTTTAAGACTTTTGTTCTTAACAGACATAATAAACCATTATAATGATTTCAACGTACGACTTCAAGGAAATAACCACACAATTTTGAAAATGTATAAGGAATGGAAGAGTTTTACTTTAAAATTGATATTACTTGAAACTGACATTAAAACTAAAAAATTTCATTTCTTTCCCTTGTTAAAAAGGGAACATGAAAAAGAAAATATCGATGAACGCAATCTAAATATGTTCGAAACTTGGATTTCGGTCATTAAAAGTGAATATGAAAGTCGGTTTCAGTCTTAAGAAACATGGAGAAATGTTTACATTTATATAATAAAGCCCGATGAAATAGAAGAACATATTATAAATTTGCAGTATTTTGAATATCTAAGAATTGACAATTTTAGTTTAGAAATGATTGATTTTAAAAGTTCAACATTATGGACGGATAAATTCAAGAAATTGAGGAACGATTTGGAAAATACAGAAGATAATCATTTTTTCATGACATCAACATGTTGGGCATAGCACATGTTAAGTATTAGTAGAAAATATTAAACATTATAAATAAAAGAATTTATTTTACATTAAACATTCTAAGTGAAATATTTATTTAATATTACAAATTTAATATCCTTCTCCTAATTTTTCCACAATGTTACAGCTGATTTCCATACAATATCAAAATTCTTTCAAAATTAAAGTCACAAAAAACATTTTCCCTTGGTTACATTACGATTCTAATCTCCTTTTCCTCTGATTTTTCCACAAGGTTACTGATCTTTCAAAATTAAAATCACAACAAAAATTTCCCCTTTGTTCTTTGAAATCTGGGCCTTGCTCAGATATTCTCATTAGAATTTCCAGTTTTTTCCCCCCTAATCTCTTTCTTCTATTTGATTTGATCCTATTTTGAGTAGAAAATCCTCTTTCACAAACAGCCGTTGACAAAGCCGTCAATGCCAACCAATTCATTGGGGAACGTAGTTTTTATGCTATTTAAGTACCCGGTCGGGTTGTAATTAACGTCGTTAATTAATTGAGACAAGTGACATGACCTGACATACGCCGTCACAACTTTGTATAACTGCGGAAAATATACCGCTTCGTGGACCCTTTGTAGGGTTTTCCTCACACCCAAATGGACTCCTAATTTTGAGTCATGCAGCTCCTCTAATATACTTAAGCGTAGACTCGTTGGGACTACCGACCGCAAATTCTTAATTATCGTTGGTAGTTTTCGTATAAAACAGTAATTTATCTTTAATTTCATAATGAGCTGCCCTATTGCGAATAGCCGTTAAGTCTACATTGTCAAAATTTTCTGGATCTTCCAGATACGCATAAATATCTTTAAATTCTGGGTTCGTCTTTAACTCGGCAATTATTGTTTCTCGGGATTCAATTATTTTCGCAGTTAGCCTCTCACATTTACTTGTATTTCCGTCTTCGTCGATTTTAATCCGGGACAGGGCGTCTGCAACTACATTTTCTTTCCCCGGGGTGTGTTTTATGTTTAAGTTAAATTCTTGCGGTTTTAGTGTCCAACGCATGAGCCGAGGCGAAAGATTTTTTCCGAAGTATAGGCGACCAACTGCCGCGTGATCTGAATACACAGTTATTGGGGCACTTCAAAAGAACACCCGAAATTTTTGCACCGCTAGTAGAACTGCGAGTGTTTCCTGTTCTGTTGCCGTATAATTTCGCTGAGTTTGGTTAAGCGTCTTGCTAAAGAAAGCTATTGGCTTCCCGTTTTGGGAAAGAACTGCGCCAACTGCGTAGTCTGAAGCGTCTGCTGATATTTCCAAATTTTGATCCCCTTCCGAGAATTTTAGAACAGAGCGTTAATTAATGCGTGTTTCAATTCTTCAAACGCCGTGTTCGCCTCCGCTGTCCATGTGAACCTAGTCTTATTTCGTTTAAGCGCCAACAAAGGTTCAACTATTTTAGCAAAATCTTTAATGAATACCCTATAATAAGAACACACGCCCAAGAAGGACGATAACGTTTTAGCCGTATTTGGCGGTGGATAACTTTTGATCGCTAAAATTTTTCAATTGTCATTTCTTTACCGTTTTTCGAGATTTTATAGCCGAGGTACCTCAATTCCTTGGCGGCAAACTTGCACTTTTTGCGGTTAACTTTAAGAATCGCTTCATGTAATAAAGTGAACACTTCCTCCAAATGTTTAATGTGTTCCTCTAAGGTTTCGCTTGTTACAATAATATCATCGAGATAAATGACAGTACTTTTTCCTAAGACTGGCCTTAACACAATATCCATAGCTTTTTGAAATGTAGCCGGAGCTCCGCTTAAGCCAAACGGCATTCTCAAAAAGGCATACACGCCTGATTTTGTGATAAATGCTGTTTTTTCTACGTCCTCGTGTTTTACTGCAATTTGAAAATAGCCTGACGTCAGGTCTAAGGTTGTCATATATTTAGTTTAACAAATTTTTCTTATAATTTCATCTATTATCGGGAGGGGATATATTTTGTATTTCGTTATACTATTTAATTTTCGATAGTCAATGGCGAATCTCCATGCGTTCGGATCTGCGGCTGGCAGTCCATTCTTCTTTCTACATAAAACTACAGGGCTAGCATAGGGGCTGGTACTTGGCTTAATTATTTTGTCTTCGAGTACTTTCTTAATGTTTTGCTCGAGAATGTCTTTCTTCACCCGATCGTATCGTTATGGGTTTGACCGAATTGGGGGCTCATTACCCGTATCTATGCTATGCGAGGCAATCTGGCAGAAGCCAGGTTTGTCGTCAAATAATTGAGAAAAGGTTCTTACCAACTCTTGGATTTTTGCTTTTTCTCTTTCTTCGAGGTGACTTAGATTCACTTTTGGGACTGCAACGTTTTCTTCTTGAATTTTGTCCATCTTGACCTGTAAGGTAGAATCTTTAAAATTAATATTTGCGCTAGCTGCGCGCAAGAAATCAACCCCCAATATGACTGCGGCTAGCAGATTTTTTACCACACGAAAATTTATGTTTCTCATTTTTTATTTGGATTTGCAGTCCCACCTTTCCCAAGCAGATGCATTGATTCCTTTGGGCAGCAATCACACTGCCCTGTTGTTTTGAACAGTCTATATCGACAAAAATGTTTTTTAAAAAAATCCTGAGACAGGAAGCTGCATTAAGCTCCGGTATCTAGTAAGGCGGTCGTCGGGGTGTCGTTTAGTAATATTTGAATTTCTGGCAAGGCCAAATTTTGTACGACTACCGTATTCAGCTTGATTTCTGAGGGATTTACCTTCTCACACGGTGACGTCACCCTCTTCCTAGTCACCGTGATTAGTTTAAATCTTTTCTTTCGCCCCCTCTGTCCAACTGCTTTTTATTTTGTCATGCTTTGTTCTGACCGGCTTTCCTTCCCTACCTTTCCCTCTTGTCGATAGGAACTCTGCTGAGCCTGAGGTTTCGTTTGATTGTGAAACCTTGAATACTGCATAGAAGTCTTCGCTCGCGCGTTTTCCGCCGTTCGCCTACTCTGAAATTGAACAGCTAATTCAAATAAGTCTTGCAGCGTTTGCGGGTTTCAAACTTCCAGAAAGTCCTGTATTGACGGAAGCAACCTCGGCAAAATTATTTCGATAATTTCATTGTCGGGTCTTTTTCTATATAATAATTTGACAATATGAATTTTCCTTAAGATAAAATCCGTTAAATCTTCCCCATTACTTTGGTATTTACTATATAATTCTGATTCGAGTTTCGCGCGGTCTTTAATGACGGGAAATGCTTTCTATAGCGAATTTTTAAAATTCTCTTAAGTATAAGTTTCGGATCCTGGATCCTCCAACAAATTTTTGCCAATATTCTTGTACCAGCTGAGGTCTTAACCTTTTAAATTCGTCGTCGCGATGACTATTCTCTGTGGTTGGTTCACAGGATATAACGTGAAATGTAGATCTAGCTGTTTCAGAAAGGTCATTACGGATCCTTTACCGTCGACTGTCGCTGTTGGCTTCATTGCCGCTCTCATAGTTTCTAAGATGAATCCAAATCCCTCCATCGAGTTGGGTTGTGCTTGAGGGAACTGAAAGGTTGGAGGGGTCAACGAGAATTCTTCCGTGCCCAACGGCATAGTTCGTTAAGTACAATTTCGGGCGCTAGATGTGAGGTTCAACTATTTAAATCTAAAGTTCTAGCTTCGAACCCCACGAACACTTTACAAGCGAATAATCGCTTAAATGTGAACAGAACAGGCGAGACTTAAGGAGGGTTTAAAACCCTTTATTACTCAGTATATTTACAATCAGTTCTGACTTGGAACTTTACATAAAGCCGCCCCTCGGACTTGAACTTAATACTAATAATTTGAACTAAAACTAGCTCAACTGAAGCTCTTAAAAAATATCGCCGAAGCTATCATAATCTAACTAATTGGCTCCTAAGTATTAATTAAATCGGCGAAGCCTAGCAAGGGCCTAAGATATGGCCGAGCATAATAACAGCTACGAGAGACGTAGCCAGAAGGCAAACGCGCGCTAGTCAGGAAATCAGACTCTCTCTCTATTGAAGTCGGTTAAATCACGACTTAAATAGTACTCTTTCTCATTTGCATTATCTGCGTTTCTGAATTTACATTCTAGCAGGAAGTTGTAAGCCGAAATTAGAATAAGATAGGAAAAATACAAAACTTAAAATAACTGTTCATTAACATAAGGGAAACCTTAGAAGGTATATTTTGAAGCATAACTACTTACGAACACTTTAAAAAAAATGGAAAATTGGAAATGAAATTTTAACATAGTTACATTAACATTTTTCTTTCACTAAAAGGCAATTCAGAAATTACGATTTTTAACATGTTACTATTTTAATTTCAGTGTCAAGGTATTCTGAAACTGCCAGAATAAAAGATAGAGATATTTTAATACATGCATTAGGGAATGAAAAATATTTCAGGTACTCAGTTGTTATCAGGACCAAATTCAGAACAGAAATTTGTGTATGTATCTGTGTGTATATATATATATATATTATGTGTGTGTGTGTGTGTTGCATTTATTAGATTATTTGAAATTTATTAATTACGAATTAAAAAAAATGTCGTCTTTTTAAAACACTAGTTATATGAACATATACACCCTAAACACATATATCCATACATTTCTGTTTTTGTTTATGTGATTACGGCAAAGCTTCGAGGCCTATCTGCCTAAGGCGAAGAATGCCTTTGTGCTGAACTTTTTACGGTAACTGGCTCGTATACACGTTACATATGGGGAAAACTTTGAAAACGTCCATGCAGCCAGCCCGTTTGCTGGATTTGAACCTCGGACCAAACTACCAGTGTTCAACGACTTTACCGCTCAGCCACTGGTGGGCCATAGATTTCTGAATCCGGTCCTGATAACTGAAGAGTGCTATATTTTAATGTTATTTTTATAAAAATCATCACTCTAAAATATTATCCATACTTTTATGATAAGGTAATAACATTATTACATTTGTTAATGAGAACTGATTCATATTCACATGATGTAGGAAGAGAAACACAAAACATATATAGCATTGTATCTTTGTAAATATTTTAACATATACAGTTTATTACAAAAAGCAATTACAATAGATTTACTTATAAGACTCCAAGAAATAATTAAGTGAAACATAGTTTTGAGCAAGTTAACTTTTTTTAAGAAGAAATCCGAAGAGGAGTTTTGCTTCAACAATTAAAGGCAGTAATGCAGATTTCTTGCAGAAAAATTTACCATATTACAGAATACTTTAGATACTTACATTGATTGCAGACTGTGCACATATATCATAATTTATGGATGATTTATGATAGCAGACTGTGCACATATATTATAATCTTAATTTATTATAATATTTTTATCATAATTCCCCACATGTATCGCCTATCAATGACAAAACCTTTTCCTCAATGGAAGTTAGTTTTTCTTTGGCAGGAGGTCCCCCTCCTGTACAAAAATGGTTATTTTTAATCTTTGCCGCTTTTTTTCTTGTGCGGCATTTCAAGTCTGTCCACTTATTTTTTACTTGCATCCCGGTTCTCTTAACTCCTAACACTACGGAGCTTACAAACGTAGCTATTTCCTCTCATGCCTCTTTTTGTTAGTTTATGTTGGCATATGACTTGCCCAACTTCCCAGCAATTAGCTCTTTGTAGCTTTCTAGCAATGTCACCAAAACTTCCAACTCTTTCATAGAAAAATTCGTTGACCGCTGCATTTTGATAAACACACACAAATCTATATACAATATTCAACACACAAAAACGTTATTCCTAAGCTAAAAGGGACTATGGGAACAGATGATTGTGTTTACATCGAAACGCAGTCTCATTGGATAACTGACGTAGTTCATCGTCTATTCTCTGCTGGCATGACCGCTGGACGGCTTTCGATTGCCATCAGTTGCAATACCGGTAAAGCGTTGCAGTTAAATTCGGTTTTACCAGGCGATAGTAGGAATGTCTCTTGCCAGCCGAAATTTGCAAATTGCCAGAGCGTTGCCCTTGAATTCGTCCCTAAATTGTGTAATTCATTGTACTAAAAAAATGGCAAAAAAATAACGAGTGAGACATTTCAAACGTTAAATTCTTGGGGCATGATATTTGGCGTGTTGTAGTAGCATTGTTTACTGATGCTAGTCTAACGTAATAGTACCTAAATATGTTCTGATGATAGTTCAGTTAAATCCACTGATAAAAGTTTCGCAGAACATGTCAGAACTTCAATTTTCCGTTTCGTGCTGAAAATACAATAAATAAAAATACAACATAATCTCAAATTTTTTACAGGACGAAGAAATTTTGATTTTAAAAAGTAAATTCATATTGCCTTAATGCTATTACAATAAGAAGTAAAACTTAGTTTTGTTTTCCATGAAAGGGCTGAAACTGATTAATTATGAAAATACTGTTTTAATGCTAAATTAAACGTAGTTTTGTTGGTAATTGTGCTTTTGCATAATTTAGTATCATTTGTGAAATTAATGCTACCAAATTTAAGAACTGATAATATTTAAAGTTTTTTTCTCCCCCGTAAAACCTAACTCCAATTTTTTCTGAGTCTTAAGCGTTGGGCATTCGTTTGTTTCTTATTTGTGAAATTTGTATCTTATAATACTGAATTTTCTCCGCTCCCAACTTCCCCTAAACTTGAACGGTTACGGTTGACACTTCAGCGATTATTTGTTTGTAGCCTTCCGGAATTTTTCCCCTACTTGTAATGAGCTGTTGCTGTGGTTTCGCCATATCTGGAGGTATCAAAGGTAAATTTACCGATTGTGCCAATTGATGAGTTTTGATTTGCACCACTTCTCGAATAAGTATACATAAAAAAAAGCATTGTTTTAAGTATGCTGACTTATTTTTCCATGGCAGATTATAGTATTGATAATTTCAAGTAATCTGGGGTACATATCACAAGGAAAACTAATTTAGTTTTTATCCTTAACTATGTTAGCAAATTCCTTATTTTGTTTCTGTAGTTTTTAATAAGTTTTATGTTAGTAGGAGATAATTGTATGCTTTCATCTAAACTAAAGATATTTATTGTTTCTCTTTAAAATGACTTAAATTATGGTTTTTAATACCCTTCAGCATTTCAGTCTTAGTGTATTAATTCGAATACTTTAAAAAAACTAAATGTAAATCGTTGAGAAAGTATTTTAAATACTTCAGAAATGTAATTAAAAGTGTGCTGTTAGATAGCGTAAGCAAAAAGAAAGCACGAACTGCATATATGCCTTGCTATTTTCATTTGTATGTACTCGACTAATTTATTTGCTTTTTATTCATGAATTACATTTATAAATCAAAGAGACAAATTGCTCGTACCGTATTCCTTTTAAATTTTAATCCGGTGTTATTAAATTTAAGCTGTACGAAAGTATGCGTTGTTGTTTATACATAATCGTGTATACAAATGTACCCCGTAAACATTATTGAATTTATTATTACTTTTCCTCTGACCAATTCCACTTATGTTTTTAATTTAAAATTTAGATACAAGACGTTCTTTGCGGATAATGATCTTCTTTTTTTCATTCTTTTCAGCTTGTCATGTAATTTTCGTATTTTAAATATCAGTTTTGTCTTTCTATATTAGCGGTAAAATTGATTGTTCTTTTGTATATTTTAATATGTGTCTAAAATAATTATTTGTTTTACTGGGTATTTCTAAAATAATGGTTATGGCAATTTTTAGTTGTAATAATTTCATTTGGTGCATTTTGAGCTCTTTCCTCTTATGTATAGTTAAAATAATTTATTAAAGTGATAAACTCTGCTTTTATAGACTAAAGATCTGCTTTTATAGATTATTGATCACTTGAATTGTTCACTTTAATGATTGAATTTTTTGTTTATGTTTCAGGTGAACAAAAATAAAGAATTCTCAATTCTTTTTAAAATCTTGGAAGTTAAGCTCTCTTAATATGAAATTGCAGGATATTTGATTTTGTTAAACCAAAAAAAAGTAAAATGCAGACAGATATTTTTTCCTAAGGAAAATAAAATTCAGAAGGGAGAAATTACTAATAAAGTTTTCATAAAATAGTAAGAAAATTAAAATAATCTAAATTTAATAAGATTAATTATGTTTTTCTGAAATTATGTGTATGTTTATCTAAGCAGCAGTTCTTGTAGTAATAACATTTTTTGCCTCTGAATTTATACTATTATGAGCTTTCCTTGTGATTTTAGTTGTGGACACTAATATATTTTAAATGAGGCTTTAATAAAGATTAATGCTGCAGCATTGAAGATTGCAATTAAAATACGGCAGTTTTGTTGACATATTTAAATGTTAAAATACTGTTGTAAAGAATACAGTAACTTAAAAACAAACCAATAATTTTATTGGTTCATGAATTTGGTGATTGTTATGTTAAAAGTAGTGTCTTTACTCCAATAATTTGATAATTAAAACCTATATAATAATTTATTAATTATAAGGTTTTATGATGGTTGTAGAACTATTATCTTAAAAGATAAAGCAACTAGAATATATGGTAAAAATTTATTTCAGGGTCTCCCTTGGCAAAAATTATTGATTTTTTGACACCATTCCTGTTTATGTCCAACGTCCCCTCCTCAGTAAAATGGCATCAAAAACATAATGCAGTAAAACATAATTCAAACAAAAAATATATAATCTCAATAAACTGCATTTTAAATCAAACAAGGAAATAACATACAAATGGAAATACGTGTTATCGAGTATACACAGTACAAAAAGGAAATATTGAGTTACCTTATTTAAAACTTTCTGTATCTTCAATATATGTGACACACAGAATTCCTTAACAGCATCCGAAAACTATTTAAAATTATCTAAAGTAGAATCTGTGTACTGTAATTGCCACATTAATTCACAAAAGTAAAAATGAAAAATATCTTCCAGACTGTCAGTAGCATTTCTTTTGAAAATCCCTTTTTATTACATCCCATATACCTTTCATAGTTTTGATATGAGCTCTGGTTTCGAAATCCTTAAATCTCATTGCTTTATAAGTTATTTGTCCCGCCTTATTTACATGCCTTTGTGGTGTAGCGGTCAGCATACCCACCGCATATTCAAGAGGTCTGTGATTAGAGTCCCAGCGAGGGCATTGCTCGTTTTTCATCTCTCTTGCTTCGAAATAACCTAATGTCTCTACAGTGGTGCCTAAACTAAAAAAGGTGGTGGATGATGATTCTCCACAACCAGGATTTGGCGATTGGGTCTCCTAATCCTTAGTCGTGCATTAAAAGGGTGAGTATATAAGGTATTTCTCCCGCCTTCTTCGCATACCTTCGTGGTGTAGTGGTCAGCACGCTTGGCATGTATTCGAAAAGTCTGTGGTTTGAGTCCTGGTGAGGGCATTGCTTATTTTTCATCCCTCCTGCTTCTAAATAACCTAATGTCTCTATAGCGTAATCTACCGAGAGGTGAATGAAGCCGTTTAAATCTTCATTTACACAGCAGTCAATCAATGTTTTCTTTCCCAATCATTCCAACCTGCACTGAAACTTCAGGTTAATTAAACTGAAAGGCATTTTATGGTGTAAAGCATAAACTAAGCAACATACTTCCTAACCAACATCCATACCTAAGTAAGCCCTTACAAATATTTTCTCATCAGTCAAAATCGCCGCAGTCACGCATTGCAACCAATCACATCACGGTTTTCATAACAGTCAACTGCTCAGGTTACCATAAATGAAACAACTTGGTGATAATCCAAGGGGTACTCTAAAATATAGACTAACCAAATATATTTCTGTAATCATCTGTGCTTACTGATTATTTACCCCCCCCCCAATCATAGAAAGCACTCAACTCATTAGTGACTTTGTGAATTGGTTAATACCATATACTTATCTATTTTTAAAGCTCATAGATACTGTTCTTTTCATAAATAATAATGATATATTTATCATGTTATTTATTATTTATATATATCTATGTATTTTTTAGATTTTGATAACCCTTTTGCATGTGTTTTAAATATATATAAAATATTTAAGGCATTTCAACCTTAATTTTTCAAGTTATGATTTTTCAGATAAAACAAATCGCAAAAATGCTCATTTTGAGAAAACCAAAAAGTGCCCATGGTAAAAATATATTTAAGGGTGCCCCTTGGCGAACATTGGCGATTTTTGGTGGTACATGGACACCAAGTGCGTGCTTTCTTTGACTTGTTATTTTGTCTTTATGTAGTGGTGATTTTTGCCCCAAAATCACTCTACACAAAGCCAAAATAAGTCAAAGAATTGCACAAACTCAGTATCCATGTACATATCGACCTATTTTCACTTAAAAAAAATCAGAGAATTTGTCACGAACTTGGCATTGTGCACTGACTTGACGTTGTCCATGTACACATCAATCTATTTTCATTTACAAATCGGAGCACCCGATTCTACACTAGAGCCAAACAAAAAAATATATAATCTCAATAAACTGCATTTTAAATAAAACAATGAAATAACGTAAAAAAGCATTACACACTACTGTCGCATCTGTGCTCTACACACAAGAAATATGTACTTACCTTATTTAGAAATTTCTGTGTCTTCAGTCTGTAGCACACAAAATTCCTTAACCGCATCCAAAAACTTTCCTCAAACCATGTTCTGTTCCTAAGGGAATGCTTTATATGGTGACTATTTGAACCTGTCTTGTGAAAAACCCATTCAAAGCCATCTAACGATCTTTATGTTCGACCATACGCATTTCCTTCATACAAACAGAACACTTATAATTCCATTAAAGTACACCCAACAAAGTTTCTTTTCTTCTGTCCCCAATCACTTCCAAGAAAGGAAAACAAAACAAACAAAAAAAAAACACCTTTCTCACTCTCGTTTTATACCGAGGCAGTGTCTGTGTTTGGGGTGGCATCTCTTTGGGTGGACGCACAGACCTCCATGTGTTTCCAAGGGGAACTGTGAATACTCAGGTTTATAGAGATAACATCCTTGATGCTTATATGTGTCCAATGCCAGGGCAATAGGTGATGCTTTCCTGTTACAGGACGACAATACAAGACCACACAGAGCTCTCATCGTAGATGATTATCTTCAACAGGAAACAATTATGCGCATGGAATGACCAGCTTGATCCCCAAACTTGAATCCTATCGAGCACGTTTGGGATGCTTTAGGGAGACGTCTAGCTGCTCTCAATCTGCCCCCTCAGATCCTTGCCGTGCTTGCAACTGCTTTGCAAGAGCAATGGCTCTCGCTTCCTATGGAACTGATAGACCGAATAATTGAAAGCATCATACATCGCTGTATGTGCTGTATTGCTTCTAGAGGTGATCATATTCCATATTGAAGGTACTTTTCTTATAGCAAACTGACACCTTCGATTTGTTCATTTTGTACATGAGCTAATTTCTGTACTACCATAATTGTCTGGTAATTTCTTTTTGTGTTATTTGATACCTTACTATGTGTTGTATATTGCGGGTAAGTTTCATAAAATTCTACATGTAACTATTTCAGTAATCGTGATTTTTCCATAATTTATGATAACCAGTGCAAATGAAGTGTGAACTCCATGGGGTAGTTTTCTAAATCTTATGTAGACAGTCACCTTCCTATTGTTTTGACAGTCAGTTGTGCAAACTTTCACCAAGATCAGAATAAAACTAGATTTATGTGAATGACATGTCTGCAGAGGGTTTTTTAGTTCAGCAAAATGCCGTCCTGAAGGGGTTAATATATATTATATATACGTAAGTGATAGTATAATGTTTAGAATCAAGATGCTCTATTACAATGTAGGTGTTTTTGCACCTTTGATGAAAAAATTGTTTATTAATTTTCAGCACTTTTGTAATGTATAAGTAACCCATGTTAGCTCAATTAAACTGAATAGCAGCATCATAGGTTCCTCATTTCCTAATTTTAAGGCAAAAAAGTGTCTCTTTTTTTATATTTTCCATATATAATTTTATTAATATAAAAATTCAATTAAGACTAGAACTTTAGTAGGAATGATATGAAAGGTAATTAGAAATTTTTAAGTAAAACATTTTGATCCATTGCCTGTTTTCTATTACTCTTTGTCATTTCTGAAGAACTGATAATATTCATTTCTTTCATAATTCTTTCACACTTGAAATTTTTTGCAAATTGTTTTCCATAAAATTGTTCATCCAGTATTTATCATCATTTTCTCTTTGAGGGAACAATTTTAAAGATGTAATGAGTAATATTAGCATTTTAAAAATTTAGAAAAGTAAATCAAATGAGCAAGAAGCAAGCTTTAGGGGGAAATATTTAGCTGTCGGTGTTTAAGTAAAGTTTAAAAAATGCAATATGTAATTTAAATGTCTTTAAAGTTGAAAATTTTATTTAAGAAGTTAAAAAAATTATTTAAAATATTCTAGGTTGACATTCTGAAACCACATTTAAACATAAATAGGAGTTTGTGCATTGTCTACTTCATTAGCTGGAGCTGAAATTTGATGGTTTTATCATGTTTGCCTTCTTTTCTTGCTTTCTGCAGAATTACTACATTCATAACATTAATGAAATCAATAAAATGTTAATGTTTTGGGTAAAGCAACTTTGCAAAAAACAGCAATGAAAATAGTACATCTTTAGTTAAAGTATTCTCCAAGCATCCTTACTGAATGGGACAACACCAAAATTAATACAAAACCCTGGCATGAAAGCAGCCTCGATGTTATAGAAGCATTAAAAATTGCACCAAAGTGTGCTTTCCAAGACCATCTCTTACACCTTCATCAATACATCTGGATGTCAGTTTTGAGTACAACAGCTCCTGCAGAAAAAAGGTCAAAGAAGATGATCTTAATTAAACTATGTATTCTGATGCCAGCTTGTGGAACAAATGGGTTATCTATAAAATCTGCTACATTTACTTATTGAACAGAATCAATACTGAAGTACATAATACAATCTTGTATTCAGTACTGAAGTACTGAATACAAGATTGCTGAATACTGGTAGTTCAACCTGAGTTTGGATGTAGATGAGTAGGGTGGCTGCATGGTTGGCTTTTGTAGTATTCTCTCTTGTGTGGAGAAATTCTGTCATGAAGACACCCCTTCCCTTAGGAAGATAGCTCCCTGAGCTTTGCCATAGTCAACCTTTTTTTGCTTATGTTTAAATGTGGTTTCAGCTTGTGAACTTAAAATATTTTATCTTATTTTTAACTTTTTTTTAACCTTGTGTGGTAATAAATTCTTCAGAAATTTATTTTTGAATTATTCTTTACTGTAGAATTGGATATAAGAACTGAATTTAAAAAAATAATCATGTAAATATAATTATTTTATTGAATTGATAACATGCAAAATACATTGTTATCTGATTTCAAATTGCATTGCTAAGTAATATTAAAACAGCTATAACTTTGCTTCATGTTAGAAAAAATGATTTTGTCAGTTTTTTTTGGGGGGGGCAGGAGTTTTAATACTACAGTTGTACTTCGGTATACATTTGCTTTTAAAGAAAGTTCAACTTGATTATGTTCTGTTGACTAAAAATTTTTATTTTTAATATTTCTTGAGTTCGAGGAGTCACAGTTGTGTAACATTGTTTACACTTTTTGAGATAATGCTACAACCAATTTTGCATGAAAGCATGAGAATAAACATACAGCAACCTTTAATACTAAATTTGCCATTCCCATCAGTTGCCTTTGGTGTTCATTGCTTTTCTGATTCTCTTGTATGAGTATGATATTTTTTTAAATTAATTTTGTTTAATATTTGCTTTTTGAAAAACTTTTACCCAGACATTGTACATTGTTTAACAACCAGTATTGACACCGTCACCTTATATTAATAGATTTAATCATTTTATTGGAATGATTATCTGCTTCATTATCATTTTCTTGAACGAGGTCCAAGTAGGGACCTCACGAAACAAAAGAAGTAGAAGAGATATGAATATACTTGGTAAAGTTTCGTTTATGTATGGTATACATTTCACACCGCTGTTAATAAAAATAACATTTTTTATAAGGAGGGATTATTATTTTCCTTTATTTTTTATAAGAAAAGTGTGTTTGGTATAAGTTCAAGTATCTGGAACAGATTAATGATATATCAAGATATCACTATATACAGTACAGAGCCCAGGATCTTGAATTGTCAAGACTTTGACAATTATGGATTTCAAGTATTTGTGGATTTTAGACCATCAGTTTAAATCCAGTAAGATGACATGTTAGCATTGGGTCTTCCTTTATTGTTTAGGTCAGTTTTTTAAAATTATGCTTGCCTAGACTCTTTTGAGTATATGGTACCTTGCAATCCAATAAATATAGGAAATTTTAACTCTGAAGTTGGGAGGGTCATAAAGAAGTTCAATGAAAGAACATCTTGCAAAGCAGTACAAGAAAAAGATGTTTTCCGTATTGGAACAGAGGCACACAATACAGTCTGGGCAGTCAGCAAGTCACACCAGTAGCTCTTGTCAGAGAAATGCAGACCTGTTTTTACAATAAGGAGCACCAATTCTTCACAGTTGCAACAGCCCTGTAATGACAGTCTGGTCTTAAGGATACCCTGTCTAATATTCCGTTTGATATTTCTAAGAGGAACATGTAATTCAGGTTGTTTAACTCTTTTACATCAGTAGAAGCCAAAATCTCTTTCACTCAATCATCTGAAGCACTCTTATCACTCTATCTATTATATTAAAATCTGTGCATGTCTGTTTGTTTGTAACACTCTGGGCTTAGCGAAGCACACCGTTGGATTCCAAATGGTCGTGGCAAGCCATTTTGACCATTCCCATCTTCGTACAACTTTAATTAGCTGAGATATTAATTAAAAACCCGTCTGTTCTAGCCGTTTTTTGTTATTTGTTCTTTTAAAGGTTCTTTCCCTCACTAGAGGGTGCCAGCTCATTGCTATTATGTTTGCATAAAATACTGAAGCAACTCGGAATGTAAAGGGAAATTTCAACTCCATCGCTGTGATTCTTGCCTTCTACACTGGATTCCCAGCAAAATTTTAGTTATTTGCTGCAAGATCGCATCTACTTACATAAGAAACTTTATTTTTTTCCCCAAATTTCGAGCAACTACAAAAAATTTGCTATTCTGTTTACATAAAAGCTCGCCCAGCGCAGAACGTAAACAAACATTGCTTTTATGTTTGTGCTAAAAACTCACGACCAAATCAGAAAATTTAGCAGAAATTAACATTTCTAAAGATCAGAAAACCCTCTGTCTTATGAAATCAATTACCGCAATAGTTCAGAGAATTAAATCAGCTAAATCACATATGCAGAAACTTTGCCTAGCTTTTCAAGTTGTCGAGGTTATATTAAAATTTGCAGATCAAGACTAATTCGCAACTCTTACCAAGACGAGGATAGCCGAGCGGGCAAAACCATTGAGCTACAGTTCATGCCATCGTGAGTTCGGACCTCGGCCATAATTCTTTTCACCAAGCGCCATTTTTATCCAATATTTCTTGGACTTGGAAAAATTGCCGCTTTATTTTTAAAGTTTATTTTACCAGCAATTTCTTAGTCAGTAAGTTATTGTTATCTAAACTTTATTTTGAAGTCCGATTAAAATATAATGTTTTACATTAAATGTAAATAATGACGTCATATATGTTATCTGAAGAATAAAAAGTTTTGTTTCCTGGTTTGACAAGAAAATATTTATTTACAATTTACAAAATTATAAATAATTTATTTTTTATAAATTATTTAGAAAATTATTCATTATTTGATTTTTTTATGTGTCATTTCTTAGTAAGTTTTTGCTTTAAAAATATTATTTTGAAGTCTGATTGAACTATAGTTTATAATTTCATTTTCTTTTTATGTGCACTGTTTTCAGACTTGGCTGAGTCAGCTCAGTTTCTTTATTCTTAGAAGTTTGTAAACTGTGCATTTTTTGCTTTAAAAATGATTGAATTGTGTTATTCTTATCTTTCGGTTAAGATTTTTATGCCCTTAGTTAACCTGCATGCAATAATTGTGGAATTAGCAACAGTTTAAAAGTTTTTTAAGTGCGGCTAAGCCTAATTCTTGATTATGATAGCAAACATATTTGTTGACATTTAAAGCTTACAGAATAGTGGATTTGTTGCCAATTTGTAGAAACTAAACTTCACAATAGCAAAGTAACGTCTTCTTTTATTATTGCAAATTAAATTACACTTGAGTCATTCTGGAATTATTATTCAAGTTATTAGCTGGTTTTTGCATACAAATCGGAGTTTTAATTGAGAAAACTCTTTCTTTAATTGTTCTAGCTGTACTTGGTGTTTTATATTTTTCTATATCTTTCACCTTTTTAATGAAAATATTATGAACTATTTTGTATTTTTGCCTTACGGCGAAGTGAGAACTGAATTAATTAGTAGCGCATGCGGTAGTAAGCGGCGCTTAATCGTCTGTGTTTAGCACCGAAGTGTGGCTATTGCAAATAAATATACTGAACTTTAAAGAATGCATTTATTCTGCTGTGGTTTATGCGCTATTGCCGAAGTACATTTAATTCAAAATTCATTAACTGTTAATTCAATATATTTAAATGAAGTGCAGGAAAATTGCATATAATTTAATATTCAGTACAAGGAAGTCATGCGGTGTACACAGATTTTTTAGTTGAGTTATAATTTTTTCTTTTCATATGCAAATATATTTTTCATTCATTGTATGCATTTGTGCACACACATTAATATATATATTGATGCAATTTTGTGTGTGATTCTGTTGAAGTTTACTAAAAGGAATTTTAATAACGAATCAACTGTTGGAATAATAAATTCGAAGATTTTCGCGATTACACTTTGTACAATGGCCCATTAGCAGCTGGGCGGCAATGTCGCTGAACACTGGTAGTTCGGTCCAACTTTCGAATCCCGGTAAACATGCTGGCTGCATGAATGTTTTTGTAAATTTTCCATATTGTTAACGTGTCTACGAGCCAGTTTGCCTTAAAATGTCCTCCATGAAGGCATTCCTACTCTTAGGCAGATTGCCTTAGAGTGCTTTGCCATAGCTAACTACACTACACCACTGCTTCATGCAAGCACACAGAAAGTGACACTTCCTGTGCTGGTTGCCATTGGTACGAGAATTCGACCACAGTTTCATGTTATGAAAGAAGAGATGTTGGGTATAAAATTTATAGATAGGACTTGAAGTTTACCCAAAGGAATTTAAATAAAGGAATTTGATTAACGAATCTACTGTTGGAATATCATACCCGAAAATTTTGGCGATTACACTTCGTACAAGACCCATTAACGGCTGAGCGGTAAAATCGCTGAACACTGGTAGTTCCATCCAACTTTCGAATCAAGGGGAACACCCAGGCTGCATGAATGTTTTCATGATTTTTTGCATGTGTAACGTGTATGCAGTATCTTGAGGATGCATGCGTGAACAAAGCGGGCGCAGCCTGCTCTCACTTAACACTGGTAGTTCAGTCCAATTTTCGAATCCTGGCGCACAGGCTGGCTGCATGGGTATTTTCATAGATAAAGTTTTACTTTAAATTTAAATAATGATGTCGTACATATTTTCCGCATGTGGAACGTGTATGTAGTATCTTGTGGAGGTATACGTGAATAAAGTGGGCAGGCTTGCCCGCTAGTATAAATATTTTTGTTGGAAAGGATTTTTTCCCCCATGCGAAGTAGCATGCTAAAGCGCTAACAATAACCTACTTAAGTGAAGCAAGAACTTTTCTCTTGGTGTCTTCATACGCTTTCATCACTATGTGCAGTTTACCCTTAGGACAGGATTGCAATTTCTGGCATCAAAGCTAAATATTGATGCAAACAAAGGAGAAGAAAGTTGCACTCAAATTTTAGTCACTTCAAAAGAATGATTGGCATGTCACTAAACAACTCCTGAAAGCAGTTAGCCATAAATTGATGTACTGGGAAAATGGACCAAGTAGAAAATGATTCGGGCGACCTGCCGATGTCTGAATGGTCAGGGGTTTTGGGCGACTTCGATACAAAAGAATTAAGACCGCAACCTGCCTTAGTGAGCTCATCTGCCTGCTCATTGCCTGGAATATCTCTATGACTGGGAATCCATTGCAAGACAACATCCCATCCTGACTCAGTTAGAGAGCTAATCAGTAATTTGCACTCAAACTCAGTGGATGTTATAATGCTCACTCAGTGCATTATAACCAGTAATAGTTTGAATGCAGTCTGAGAATACACAAATAAAATGATTTTTTTATCAGCTGTATTTTTAATGACATAGAGAGCCATCAGAATAGCACGCAGTTCAACATTAAAGTTGTTACAAAATTCCCCAGTTGCCTCACTCAGTCGAAATAATTTTCTGAAAAGACACCAACACCAGTCCCTCCAATCATCACAGAGCCACCAGTATAGATAGATTAAATCCAATGCACTGTAGGATATCTCTCATAGATAGTAGCCATCGCTAATTAATTTAGTCAGTCATGCCATTGAACACAATTAGCCAAGAGAAAGCAACAGGCATGCAGAAGTTGTTAAAGAATCATCTATCCAAGTCCTAATTGTGCACAATGCTGCTTGAGCAAAAATGCTTGCTGCATAGTCCCTGGGCTGCAGTAGGAGCATTCAGCACATGGTGGAAATGGAGTAGTATCAAATTCCAGTCAGGAGCAGGGAAGAATGTGAGGTACAAAAATTCACTAAAAAGGGGTACTAACTAAAAACTAACTTCACTTTAAAGTTGTACAGGGGTTGTGTAAAACATTTATTTGGTTGGCGTTAACAAGTAGAGATAACTTTTAATTAGTTACTATCTTGTTTAAACAGGTTGAATAGCAATATGAATATCTCAGTTATTTTTTGCTTTCTTGATTTCGTCACAGTGGTCATAAAAAGTTTTAATAAATTTGGTAATATTAGATTCTTCAAAAGTTTCCCGTATTTATTTAAGTATGTTGAATAATTCAGAGATTTCATTGGCCATGGTGTGTTTATGTAGAGGACATTGTTATGCAAGGACATTGCTAGTGACATTTTTGTAGTTAATTTTTAAGTTCGTTTTTGGCATGCACAGGTTTAATCATAGCATCATAATTTTCCCCAGGTTAGACTTCAGATTTCTGTACAAATTTGTTGAGGGACTTGTGCTATGATAGAAACTTGCATTACGGCATAGGCAATTATAGCAAGTTGAAGTATCCGTTTTCTGTAGGTCGTAGAAGGTTGAAAGATGAGATTTCTCATACTTGTCATGATGGGATTATAGCTTAGATTTTTGAAAAGAATGGCCGATGTTTTAGCTGTTGTAACATTGTGGAATAAAATTTGACTTCTCAATACAAAAAAATGCAGTAATCTGTCTACGAATTAGATATTATTGATACTGAGAGTAGCAGTTAACCGAGTCTAAAAGATGCTTTTAAAATTTCTCAGCTTTGCAATTTTTGGGACTTTTAAAGTTATAAGAGGAAAGTGCAACCAAGAATTGAGCAGTTGATGGAAAGGTCCTTAAGCACAATTTTTGTGAGTTTGTTACTCTTGTGCTTAATTACATGGTAGCCATTTGTACTGTGATCCTGCTATTCAGTAATTAATTTAAGGTCCTAATAGTTTCAAGGATAAATCTCAAGTCATCAGAATGAAATTTGTGAATGAATTTGACTGCTGTCTTATGTCTAATTTCAGTGGTAATTTTACTATGATCAGTCTGAGTTTTAAATATCATGTGGAGAGATATTCAAACTGGTGCTGGTGAATAGACTCAATACTTTGAGAACTATCCGATGTAGTTTCCATATTTTCTACACTTTCTAATACATTAAATTTATTACAACTAGGGATATTAGAAGTGGGAATGGTTTTCAGTTTCCTGGCAAATATTTTGCTGAACTCATCAGATGGTGCATTATCATGCTTAGCAGATTTATGTTTTTATGTATGGAGGTTTTATGATTTGAGGAAGATAAATGCATACCACTAACTTCGTTATTCATTACAGACCGGTCTAAGGGTTGCAAGAATTTGACTTTTAATTCTTGGGGAATTTATAGTAGATCTTGTTCGTATGGTTTGAGATATATCGGCCAAACTAAAAAAGCATTCAGGTTTCGCATCAAAGAACACGAATCTTGTTTCTGAAAAGGTGAAGTTAACAAGTCTTCGATAGCTAACTATAGTTGGAAATCACAATTTTGAATTTGGGTCTGAAAAATTTATCAAAAAAGCTTCTTCCATTGGTGAATTGGATTTTCTGAAAGCTTTTCACAAATCAATCCAGTACTTCTTAACACTTTTAAAATTCTATTTTGTAAAATCTTCAGTTTTTATTACTATTTCTGCTGACAGATGCTCTACCTTCTTGTTCACTTTACATCTTTCAGGTATAAGTACAACTGTGGTTTAGCCTTCGTTGCAGATTTCTTTGCTCCTGATGAAGATGGACCTATACATGTTTGCCCTAGAAATCAATATAGCAAATCTATGAACACAAGGTTGCTTAACCTAATTTTATGATTTGCTTTGCTGTGTTTCTCTACTGTCTTGAATTAGTAACTGATATTCGAAAATAAATTTGAAAACACGTGTTCCAAAAACAAATGTGAGCCATTGTAATTTTGTGTGAATATTTTAAAATTAGTATTTAAGTTTTTATATTTTTAGTCTTACGTATTTTCTAAGTATGATTTGGAGTAAAATTCTAAATAAACATTTAGAGAATTATCTTTACTTAATTATTTTTCATTTGTTATGTGCATGAATTTGTTTCTGAGTGTGAAATTTATGTTTAACCCTTTGACTGCTAACGGGACATATATGTCCCACTAAAGGTTTAAAAATTAACCGCTGGGTCATGGCCGTAATCCCAAATGTTTTTTAAAATATATATATGTATGTGTGCATAAAAGTCCCAAATGCTAAATTTACCATATCCGTGACATATTTTGTTCACTTGGATAGAAAACGATGTAAATTTTTTTTTAAAAATTCGTAGTCAAAGGATTAAATAAAGATTATTTTTTTTATTTAAATACTCATAAAATGTATGAAAAATCAGAGTAACTCTGACATAAAATTTTGGATCTTAAACAAATTATATTATAAACTAGTGTTTAAAAACAACAAAGTTGGAGCATATTTTGGTAGAAATTTATGTGTAAGCACAGTTATGATATCTTCCATGCTGAAGAAAAGAAAGAGTATTTGTGTGTTATAGAAATTTAAAAAACGAGATAAAATATATCTGTTTGGTATAATATTTGAGCTTTTGTGTAAGATTTCTTTTGCAGTGAAATTATCAATAAATAGAAAAATGTGTTAAATTATTATTTATTGTTATTGTACTAATCTGTGATACTTTAAAAAAGTGCTGTTGTATTTAAATACATTTGAAGAAACATACCATGTGGCTTTGATTCTAAAGTATCATCTGTGACTGATGATAGCTCACTCAGTGCGTATTAGAAGATAAACTAATCATTTGTGTTCAACATTCTTCTCTAAAATTTGTTGTGCAAGATGAATTAGTTATTCATATTTGTAAAATAGCGTATCTTGAGGGTATGTGCAAAATTAAAAAAATTCTGGTTAAACTGGAAATATAATACATAACAAGCATACAAATAAAGTTCGAAATCCAAATGTCCAGTATCTGGAATGACCTAAAATCCAAAAATCTGATCTTCCAACAATTTTTTTTTAGGGTAATATTTTTACCCATTCTTAATTTCACTTCGGCACTAAACATACCTTTAATTTCATACCTACCAATAGAGAAGACTTATTGTAAGAAAACAAAATTAATAAAATGAATTGCTAAAAATGCATCTATGAAGTATTTTTTAATAGTGAATTTAATTTAAAAGTTATGGTATTTTTGTTAGCCCAAAGAAGCAGTTTGCCCAGAAGGACTATTATAATTTCGTTTTGGCATTTTGCAACGGTTCACGTTTCAAATTGTTGCCACCAAATATTAGAGCTCTGCATTATATTTAAAGAAATTAAATAATGAAGAATCTGCATGAATGTTTGTATGTTTCTTGCACTCTGAAAAAACAATGGTACCTAGAGATATAAAATTTTGAATAATGTAATCCTCCAACCGAACATGGGCACTTAGAAGCCCAAATTTTTTAATAACAAAATCAAGGATTTCAAAATGAGCAATGTCAACACTGTACAAAAAAAAATATCTCCAGCGTGCGAGACTGTGTATCGCAAATTCTAAAGATATGCTGTTTTCAAATATTTTGTGATATTGCTGTTGAATTTTATGATTCAGTGTGAAGAACATGATATTTAATAAGCAAAGGTAACACATAATGTGTTAAAAAATGTCCCTTTGGCCATAAGATAAAATCTGAAGGCTTTCATATTTTTATTAGTCCAAAGGGGCTTTGTCCTTGAAGGACTTTGTGTTCGTTTTGCGATTTTGTGCTAGATACATTAAATGTCGATTTACTTTTCAAACTGTTGCTATCAAATATTGCAGACCTGTATTATATATAAAGAAATTAAATAATGAAAAATGTGCATAAATGTATGTATGTTTCTCGCAACGTGATAAAACGACGGTACCTAGAGCCATCAAATTTTGAATGGCATAATTCTGCTGCAAATATGAGAATCTGGAAGCCCAAAATTTGGAATTTGTTTTATTATCGATTTCATATTTTGTAAACTTTAACGAATTTTTGATTAACAAACTCAAGGATTTCAATGCAAGCAATGGCAATGCTGTACAGAAAAAACATTTTTATCTCCAGCGTATGAGACTGTATATAGGAAATTCTAAAGGTATGCTCAGTTTAAAATTATTTTGCGATAATGTTCTTTAACTGAATTTTATGGTTTAAGTGTGAAGAATATGCTATTTAATAAATAAAGGTAACACACAAAATGTTAAAAAATAAAACCCTTTGGATGTAATTTAAAATGTGAAACCTTTCAGATTTTTTAAAATTGGTTTTAGGACAGCATTGAATTTAATATGCGCTCTGTGAACACACTAAAAATAAGTGTTGATTTTGTAGGAAAAAAGCTGCTTCTTAGATTCAAAGAAATGAATTATTTTAAGTTATAACATTATTACATTTCCTCTTTTTAAATGATGTATGAAATATTTTGGATCTTATTTACTTATTTTGTTTCAGATGATGCTTTTGTTTAAGAAGTTATTCATTTTTGAAATGGATCCTAGCTGAGCTGTTAACATTGCTCCACACTTTTGTATATGCTGTTGACATGTTTGCTTCAAGTCGAGATGTTGATCAGATCTATGATTTTGATAGTGAGGAAAATGCTGGGAAGTGGAAATGCCTCCTTTTAAGTGCTTTAGCAAAGGTATCTATTTCAGCACATTTTAAATAAATGAATAAATTATGTCTGCGTATAGATAATAGTTTAGTGCAGTGTTCCATTTTTTCATTGAAAAAAAAAAAGTAAGACTGATTTTCATAATATGGTATATTAGCAATGTTTTGAGAGGCATTTGGTTTTATTCACAAATATGTCATCAGTCTTGAATGTTAACCTCCAATATACAGCATGAAATGCTATCCTTTCTAACAGTTACCTATTCAACAGGGTTGCCACCCTACCTGGAAAACTCGAAAAAGTCAGGGAATTTGAAAATTGACCAAAACAGTTGGAGAATTTTAAATATTTTAGTCAAAATTCAGAAAAGTTGGAATTTCATGCAGCAGTCCCCAAAAAAGGGATTTTTGTGCCAACGTTGGAAACAATCACTTTATTGGAAAATTATGTATTGCATTCTGACAATTGGCGTAGAACCATATTTTTGCAGCACCAATCAGATTGTCTTTTAGAAAGGAAAAGCAAGTTTTCAGCATCTTTGGTTTCCAGTAACCTCAAGAATCCAGAGATTTGCTTGTGTTTGTGCAGTACATGTTGAACGAACGTAAATTCCTTCCTTATAAAACAAAATCTTTTAAATCTTTTTTTCTTTCTTAAGTTTGTCAATTGCCTTATTTGTCATTTTGCTGTAAAATAAAAAAAATAATCAGTCATCTAGGTTAATATGTCTATATTTGCCAAAATATTGTCAATTTTTGTAATTAAATTTTTTATCATTAAGTAATTAACTTTATTTTAATGGTATTCATATTGTTGGGTTTGTAATGGATTGAATGCACAAGTCGATAAAAAAATGAATAAAATTTATTCTTATCCCAAGAAATAAGACAAAATGCTGAAATTTCCTCAGAGATATTCGTACAATATCGCAATATCTCACAGTAGTTATGTTTTAAACTACTAAAATACAAACAGAACTCAAATTCAAAGTATAGAGAAAGCTAATCAGATCTCACCGCAAATTTGCTACAGTCAATAACAGCACTAAGTAGACAACTACAGTTCACTTAAAACAACTGAATGGAGATGTTTGTGTCCGGCTTTTATAAGTTTTTAATTATGCACGAGAATATTCTTCTGGATTTTTTTTTATTCCTCTGGATAGCAAAATAGTGCAATTACAAGATATCTATTTGTTAAAATGTTAAATGCGCGTGCTCCTGTATTTTTACTTTTGGCGTACCTTTCTCTTAAAACTCATTGTGTGCATCATTGCCCGGGAAATGAAGCAATTTAATTACAGTTCTACTAAAGATAGCTAAATAAATCTACAAAATCCATAACACTGCCTCCTTCCCAAGCACTGCATATCCTGGGCAGTACAATCCCTGGACAGAAAGCCAAACTTAACACTAAGACAAATGCAATAATAAACATTGCATTACAAACAACAAAAACAAAAATTGCAATTAGTAATTTAAAACAAATTAAATACGAGATACAAATCAAATCAAATACAAAACAAAAAGGACCATGGTCTTTATACTATTTACAGTTATATACACTACATGCTATGACCATAGTAAGGAGCTAATCTGTCATAATGAACGACTTTAGATTTAGAGTTTGATGACTTATGGATCTCAACCACGACATTGTTCATCCTGTTTAGGACTCTGTACAGACCATCTCAAGGTGACTGTAGTTTTGGACAGAGTCTTTCCACAACCGCACCTTGTCTCCTTCGTTGAATCAATGTACAGTAGCTCTCGTGTTGTATCGGGTCTTCATCCTCCATGTTGCCATGTTGACTTGCTCTCTTTCAAAATTGTGTATCGCTTCAAACTGGTCCTGGAAATCCTGAATATATTCCTCAGGAGATGAAGGTGCATCCGAAGGGCTACCATACAAGAGATCACAGGGCAGATGAAGGTCACGACTGATGAGCATCTGAGATGGAGAATAGCCGGTAGTGTTGTGTTTCTCTTCAACCCTAGTAAGATTTTGGCAGCTTTTGGACTAGAGTCTTTCAGAAAAGGCATCGGCATTTCCAGGTGAGGATCCTTTCTGATGGTGGGTAGTTGTGTCTTCTGATTCTGAAAGCTGTTTGTTGTTTTTGAAGTCCAAGGAAAAATTGTATTTCTTTAAAAAATCCAAGCCGAGTGTGCAAGGATCTGTAATATCCACCGCATATGCTGGGTGATAACGTGATGTTCACGATTAACTTCCCATCAATGTCAATTTTATCACCAGATGCAGTCTGGTGGGGAGGTTTCTGGGAGCGTTTGATGAGAAGCATCAAAGATCCTTTGAAGAAAATTTTAGGGAGAGCATTACTAACTCTCGAAGAACTCTCTACAATGTTAACTGAACTCGAGTGTGTATTAAATAATAATCCTTTAACATACAAGAGCAACGAGCTGGGTGAACCCCACCCGCTCACACCTTCACAGTTTTTACTGCCAGGACGTGACACATTTAACTTTCCTGAGCATTTTTTGGAAATTTTCAAGAAGGTATCAGACAAGGAAACTTTAACTAGATGGAAGCTTTACCAATCTAAGCTCTTAAAATTAACATGGATGAAGTGGAAAGAGCAATATTTACTACACCTTAGAAATGCTCATAACTTTGCTAATCCTTCAACTGAGCGTAACCTTAAGACAGGAGACGTTGTGTTGGTAGAAGGACCAAAACAATTAAGCTACTCTGGGATATGGGGGTAGTTGAAGAAGTAATTGTGGGACGAGATAGACATATACGAGCGTGCATCGTTCGCGGACCAAAAGGACAATTCAGAAGAGCTATCCAGCTTTTATATCCTTTTGAAATTTAATTTAGGACATTTGATATCATTTTGAGCCTTTACAATGTTTATATTATTGTTTGTTATGTTCATTTAATTATAGTGTATCATTTGTGGTTTTGATGTAAGTTACTATGTGTTATTCATTTATATATGTCGTACTATTTAGCATTAAGCCATTTTAATTAATGTTAATATTGCTGTGTAAATTTTGTATACTCTTATTAAAGAGTACAGGTGGGGAGTGCTGTAGAAAACATTATAGAGGGCGCTGCACCGCCAATCTATACAGTTAATTAAAATGTTTCAGTGCTGAGAGAGAGAGAGATAGTGGATGGGTGTGGTCACATAGAGGTGTTATTAAATCAGCTATTGTGTAACTCCCACAAATCTGTAAATATTTGTACATATATTTTGCTTCATAAAGTAGAATTAAATGAAAGTAAGTGTCTTTATTCATCTCAGCATGACATTAAAAAATACCACCGATGCAACAAGTCAACAAATTAAGTTTTTATTCTCAATAGTCGAAGAAGAGTACATTAGACACATTATGCTTTATGAGTGTAGAAAAGACAAAAATGCACGAAAAGTTTAAGAAATATATGGTAAAGGAATTTTGAATATTCGTGAGAACGAACAATGATTTGTAAATTTTAACAAGGTGATCTTCGCTTAAAGATATCTACTTTGTGCACTCTGTCTTTTGTGATAATGTTCATTTTGTGATAGTGTTCATTAAAAGCTGCAGTTGAAAGGAATCTATATACAGTTGGAGACAATTAATTATCATCATCTGCCCTTCACCATTTGAAGAAAGATGGAATGATTAATAAATTGCACAGATGGATTCCACATGATCTTAGTGACATTAATCGTAGAGAATGTGTAAGCACTTGTGCTGTTTTTCATTAAGGTGAAGAAAATTCTGTTTGTAACCATCTTGGTGACGGGCATCTTCTTTCTTTTTTATTAGTTCAAAAAATGACACTACATTTGGGATGGTGTGGTGATACTAGAATAATAAATGCTGACAAAATTCATGAATTAATTGGTATTTTATCCATTATGCTTAGTACAAACATTTATTTTGTAAACCATTCTTTAATTTCATCTTGAGTGCTGTTTATTCTAATTTAATGGAAATTCCCTTGATTTCTCTAGGGTAATTTTTCATTTATTTTGTTATGATATAACATGTTAGTTATTAACTTTGATACTTTTCAATCCATAATTTTAGAAAAAATTCTGTAGGTATTTGATATTGTTTATTATGTTTCTAATGTAGGAATTTTTAAAAGATATAGCTGTGGCCATCTTTGTTTGTTAACAGATATGCATTCTAATAAACATGGTGAAAGAGGGAATGTATTGTCTTTTGAGTTCTCTTTTTCTGTTTATCTAATTAAAGTGATTTATTGTAGTTTTTCTTTAAATAGTAATTGTTATCAATTTTTATGTTGATTGCTTTTCATAACACCAGACTTCTCTTATGTGCCAAGTCTAATTTCCATTAATAAAAGATTTTTGGAAAATAGTTTTAATTCATTTTTTGTTCATAAAATCTGAGACTTGGGAATAAAATGTACTTTTAATTGTTTCTAAAGACCTGAAATCTGCATTGAATCTAAAATGTATTGTATTCTTTATGGCTAGTTTTACTGATTCTTCCTTAATTGCTCTTAATTTAATTTTTTTCATAGTATTAAGAGCTATTGAGTCTAAGTTGCAATAAAATTTATTAATGCTACAAGTATGAAAGAAAGAAAGATAGCACTAAATAAAGGTTCTTGAAAGAACTGCCCATTTGGAACACTTGTAGTTTTGAATTGCAGTAAAAGTTATTGTTAAAATCCTTATTTAAAGCAAAAATGCATTTCTTTATATTTTATTGAATTAGTAACTAATCATGCATTTAAGTTTTAAAGATATTTATGTCTATTTGGTGGATATTTTTTAGGTCCAATTTCAAGTTCATCCCTCTTTAACAGCAAAAGATGATGCCTTGAGATATGTCGAAACATTAATATTTCGTCTTTT
>KK112491.1:58419-80426 GCA_000611955.2 Stegodyphus mimosarum
TGCAGAAAACATTTCCACACCCTATCGATAAGTGGGCCATTGGTGACGCTCAGAATGCCATAGAAAAAGGAAAGAAGAAATCTCCTCTTGTTTTGCCAGTGGAAAAAATTCATCCTCTTTTGCAAAAAGTAATGTTTTGATTAAATAAAGTGACTTTTATTGCTCATTAGTAAGCATGTATGTTTGCTTAAACATGAGCATTTAGATCTTTTCTTGTGCTTTAATTCGTAGTTTTAAAATTGAGCGAAATTTCATCTATAAAATGTTATTTTTTGTTAGTCTCATTCTGTATTTCTGTGATCCTTTCTGTGAAGGAAAGCTAATAATTGATTGTTGATGAGCTTTTTAATTTTCTTAGATTTTTTTTTCTAAATTAAGTAAATCCGTACATATTAATGTTTGGGAATGCATTTAAGTAATATCTTATCAAGTCACATGCCTGAAAAATAAGCTTAAATAGAAGTATACCACTCTTGTATTTAGACAAATATTGTTTCATTTGAAAGTAACATAATTCTGCAATCAAATCTAATAAAAATGTAAAACTGATAAAATAATTTAATTCTGAATATTTTGAAAAACTTTACTGAATGACTTACAGTAAACATTCAGTGAAAAGTTTATTGATTAGCACTTTTGTAACTGATTGTAAGTTTTTGGAGAATTTTTTTATATATATATATATTATATGCTTGAGTTTCTGTATCCACATCAAGAATTTTATTTGTAATTCTTGTAGAAAGATTTCAGGGTAAAAAAATACTGTAGGAAACAAATATGAATTACTGTATTTAAACCTGAGCAAACTTAAACTTAAAAGAATTTAATGTTGTTAAGAATGAATGAATGGATTTCAAAATAGCATTGTACAAGTAGTACTATTCAGTTAGATAAGAATTAAGTGATATGGATATATCAAAATGAAAATTGTATGCCAGTTTAGTTATTGTGCCTGCAAATATAAAAATTGTAATAAATGATTTGCATTTATATATGCTGCTTTCTTTTCTTTGATAGAAAAATGTTGTAATTGCTACTATTTATGCAGTACTGACTCTTCCTGTTTTACCAGAGATTGTTTGCAAGCTGACAGATATTATTTGTGGAAGATATGTTTACTAGCCTCCTTTTAGTTTATGAAAATAATATTGCTACGGTTAAATATAGCAGCACTTGGTCCGAATTGTCCACAAGTTCTTTCTAGTATCAAGCGAAATCCAGTCTTAGGTTGATGTAGATGTTATAGAAAAGCTGAATCTTTATGTTTGAAACTAATACACTTCTTTTCCATCCTAGTTGTATAAGAACAGACTACCTGAAAATCTTTCTTTGCGATATCTCAGAATGTTAGCATTATATGAACATTATGTGAATTATATGAATCTCATGTGGCCCAGCGGTGAAGTCGGTGAACACTGGTAGTTTGGTCCGAGGTTCTAATTCCACAAAAGGGCTGGTTGCATGGGTGTTTTCTTTATTTTCTGCATGTGTAAACATGTATACGAGCCAGTTTCTCTAAGAAAGTTCTCCACAGAGGCTTCACTCCCCTTAGGCGGATAGCCCTCAAAGTTTTCCATAATAACATACACCTACAGCTGAATCTCATGCTAGATAAAATAAATCATATAGGACCTACATAAGCTAAATTGTATATGGTTTTGCTTTGTAAAAAGTAGCAAAAGCAGATCTTCTTAGTTAGCAGGTTTACAAATTAAAAATACTTATAGTTATGATCTAATCTTCTGTGAAGTATGAATAATTTTACTAATATGAAATTTTAAAACAAATTTTGAGCTTAAACTATTTGTACTTTAGAGTGCTGTGCTCTACTCTTTAATTAAATAATATATGCTAGACTGATTATTTCATCAAAGAATATATATGAATGATTACTAGGTTATGAGGAAGTTATTACTAAGTTTATCAAGAAGGATTTCTTCTTACGTAGTTATAAAGCTTCTTTGTTGATGTGTAGTGCAAGAATTTTATAATGATATTGAGAAGCATCATTGATGTGCATTTTGAGCAGATGAAGTTATGAGAAAAATCTGTAAAGTATATCTGCATGGAAAGGAGTAAACTTGCATGTGAAAGTAGTACTTATTGAGAAGAAAGTTAATTTAATAAAATCAACTGTAATTGACCTAACCAAATAATTTCCAACAAATATAAGAAGGAAAGCTAGCATTCTCTGATTATTCACCAAAATCTGACAGCAAACAAAGGATTGTCGCCAATGTAGGCAACCTAGAATTTTGCGAAAATGTATTTATTTAGCAACTCACTAATAGTAGTGCACTAATTATGCTCTGAGATAATGCGTGTTGCTTTTAAATTTGAGAATCGTATTTATAATTTCTGCTTGTTATTAGTTTGTGGAGTTTTGTTGTTGTTGCAGCATGTAATAAATTGAAATACCACTGTGGACTTTGCCTGCTAATGAAAAGAAAATATTCCCCCCCCTTTTTTTTCAGAAAAATGGTATTGTGCCCAGTACTAAAGGGTATATTAATATGCATTCCAAGAATTTAATTTGTGCAGTTTTCCAATTTTTTTAAGCAGGTCCATATTTACATGGAGAGCAATCCAAAGTTACTTTGCAATGCCAAGAAATCTGAAATTTTCTCTCTCTCTCTCTGTTTTTTTTTTTTTTTTTTTTTTTTTATATGATTTTTTTTTTAAAGTTAAAACAGATTGCTGTGCCCATGGACAGAAGACCTTGTTTTATAATGGATGTTTCTTGTGCTTCGTTCTAATTTAGTTAATTTGTTACTGTTTTATATAATTTTCATTGTTTCATTATGAAGGTTTCTTGCATTTATAATATCATTAATTTCTTTCTGCTTTACAGGATTTTTTGTGTAGTGCCATTTTTTTTAATGGCTACTGTTTTTCATGTTGTTTCATGTGTTTCAAGTTGATAAAAAATTAGTTGCCAACAATTGAATTGAGTTTATGGGAGGGTTGGACGAATAATCAGAGTACCGAAAAGCTTTATGGCAGGGTGTGATGATTGTTGATTATTCTGGGGGGATGTTTATGGTTACCTCTGTGGGAGTGACAGTAAGGTTACCCTAAGGTGCAGGTAGCATATCTGACCCCTTATAATGATTAGGTAATGTTGAGAGGTTACGTAATTCTTACTGCATTTGAAACTCAAAACACATTTAATACAAATACAAGAAGCTCTTTACACACACACACACACACATATATATAATTCATAGATAGCATAGATAGGTATTTAAATCAATCATAGTCCTTTTAGTGTGAGGAGTCTGCTAACGAAGGTCTCTTTAGTTGAGAGATCAAGAGCATTGCATGTCTCTCTAATCAAGAGTTCTGGAGCATTCTTCTGATGTTATTCCAATTGCAAAAATCTTCAGACTGAATTAGCCATGCCTTCTTAATTTTACAGTAATGTTTTACATCCTCTGATTCGTTATATCTGGAACGATATTACCCCTCCTGAAATCGAGAGGTTTTGAGGACAGACATGGTACAGAATGTTGAAATCTCCTGACACTAGTTTTAAAGTTACGTCTCTGTGATGTTAAAAACATGTGTGACATGTCATTGCAGGGACCACACACACAAATTACTTATCTCTGTGTGGTCTGCCGCAATTCTCATTTCTTAAAATCAACTTCTATGTGTCATAATTCATTGCTCCTCATACTTTTTCATGTTTTTTTTTTTTTTCTTTTTCTTTTTTTTCCAAATATTCCCTCTCCCTTCCAAGGCTTTGATTCAGTTTTTAAAGCTGCAGGTATTGGTGCATGTAATATGTAGTCTTTCATCTAACCTATAACCGTAAAAGGCAAACAGCCTCTGGGTGGTGCTGAACAGCTTTGCTATTGGAGCCTGTGGAGAGGACATTTATATCTGTCTTACTGTTTGCCATATTGATGAACTAGATGTATTTCTGTGAGATGTACTTATTGTGTTTGAAGCAAAGATTTTTTTTGTGCATTTAAAATGACACTATTTTTGAAAGTATTTCATCCCTTGCAAGCGACTGTTTGATATTTATATAGAAAGTAAAAAATGGCGAATTTCTCACTTCCACTACAAATAATAGATTTGCCAATCTTTGTCTTACCAAAATTTCATAAAAATCCTGTAAAATTAAGATTTACAGCCAATAGTACCAGAAACTTAAAGAAGAATTTTGATAATATTTTTACCAATCTACTTAAAACTATTTGTAATATATTTTTTAAACAAGAAGACAAAAACTTCTGGTGGATTATTAACGACAACTTGAAAATCATTGAAGAAGTTAAAAATCTTACAATTTACCTCATTTACAAAATTAAAATTTACCTCAATTTTACAAAAAACCTCTACACGTCTCTGCCACTCAAAGAAATTTACGAAAGTCTTTTAGAAATGGCAGAATTTTTTTCTGAAATACTTAATATTCTGAATTTGCAAAAATGGAAAGAATTTACATTTTTCGCCATACAACAACTGTATTTAAGCATTCCAACTTTCTTTACCTGCAGACACAAGGAATTCCAGTGGGAAGTTCATATTCAACTCATATTTGCAACTTATTTCTTTCTCCTAAGGAATTCAAATTCGTTAACAGCCTTTCTCTTATGATTTCAGTAAATTTGAACACACTTATAGATATATTTATGACATTATTACTTTCAACATTTTTATCTCGTCGAAAACAGCAACATATACCCAAATTGTCTAAAAATTAAATAAGATCAATAAAAACCAAACAGAAATAGTTTATCCTGATCTAAGTATTCATAACCTTATAAAAATTAAACTTTCTGATAAAAGAAGAGATTTTAATTTTTCTACTAATAAACTATATTTGGAATTCCAACATATCTAAAAAAGCTATTGCAAATACTATTATTAACCAAATTAACAGAATTAATAAAGATTGCACTGAAATAGAAACACAGACACACGCGTATGCACAAAAGAAAGAAATTCTAATTCTCATCACAATTTTAAAAGGTAATGAAATTCCTTCAAAATTCAGAATCTTTTAAAGAAATCTGGAGTAGTCTACACCTTATAATATCTTTTAAAGTATGAATTTTTTATCTGAAAGCTTCAAAAGAGAAGAATGCTTTAAAAAGTTTATAGGATTTTTTTTCCCTCTTAATTACTATTCTGTTGCTAAAAACGGGCCATATATATATTCAAACTAGTCATGATAAGCCTATGGTGTGAAGACTTTTTACTTTTCTAACAAAGGTTCCTTTATTAATCTAGAAGTCAAACAACAAAAATCAGCATTATATTTGAAAATTTTCAAAGGACTAGTTTCAATGTTTTTACCGAACCATCATCCTCAGGTGCTAAGGTGCAAATGAGGTAAGATATAATGATTATATAAGATAAGAATGGCTTGAGGGGAGTTAAACTACTGGCACCATCTATTGATGAAACGAGAACTAAAACATAATTTCCTTAAAGGCTGAAGGCAAAGATGGATTGGAACTTAATCCATCTTTAACTTAATTAATTGGAACTTAATTAATTTAATTGGAACTTAATCCATCTTTAACATTAACTAGAACAGAAAGATTTTTTTGAGTGTAAAACGCCTCTAGAAAATCTAATTCACCAATGGAAGATTTTTTTGAATAATTTTGGCTTCGGAAAAATTGAAAGTGGGATTTTCGGTCCAAAAATGCTGTGCAATACAGAATTTCTGTGTTTCCTTTTTTCTAACATATGCCTCATGTTCCTTAATGCAAAATTTTAAGGCTCCCTTAGTTTGGCCAATGTAAATTAAACCACACTGGCAAGTAATCCTGTAAATACCCCAGGAATCCATATTCGGAATGGGGCAGTTGAGTATGGAACTTAGAATTTTATTGATAGGGGAATAAACGACCCAAAAGTTAAATTTCTGTAAAATACATACTACAATTTAATAGTTAACTGACAGAAAGAAAGGAATAACAACAGAATTCTTAAAATCTCCTAAAATAAGAGTATGCCTTTTGCTGTGTTGAGATGAGAATTTTTTAAGTGCTTGATGAATAATGTTGGGGGAAAAGCCTCTGTCAATAGCTATTACTTTTAAATAATTTAGTTCTTGATCAAGAGTCAATTTGGAAGAGCATACTTGAAGTGCACGGAAGACATAGGAATAAAATGAAGCTAACTTTTGTTTAGTCGGATAACATGATTTGAAGTGTGGTGGAAGGCAAACCGATAAAGGTTTACGGTAAACCATAGTGGATGTGTTACGTGTGACCAAAATGTCGAGGAGCGGAAGAGAATTGCATGTCGCAGCTTCAAAACTGAACTGAATAGCAGGATCTGTGGAATTCGTTGTTGAAAGAACTTTGTTTAAATCATTTTTATTACCATCAAACTGAGTAAAAGTATTTTCTACATAGCAGAACCATACTTGGAAGTTTAAAGTTTCAAATAATTTTGATTTATAATAATGCATGTAGATATCAGCCAGGATGGAACTGAAGGGACTTCCCATGGATAATCTCTCAGTTTGCTTTTAATACTTATTTTGGAAAACAAAATGCGTTTGTTTCAAACAGAGTTGAGTGAAGGAAATTACTAATCAGTTTCGATGCAAGAGAAATGGAAGTTCACGAAGTCTGGTTTCTAGATACCTTAATGCACCCTCCTCTGGAACTTTGGTGAATAATGATTTTACATCAAAGGAAACCATGAGTAAATTTCTAGAAATAATCTTGACTTTTTTTTTACAAACTCTCTTCAATTTTTTATGGTGTAAATGTTATTATCTAATAGAGTTGAAAGTATAGAAACTAAATATATAGCTAACAAGTACAAGGCAGTGCCTAAATTTGAAACAATAGGTCGGAAAGGAATACCACTTTTTTGAATTTTGGGAAGAGCATATAATCTGGCACAATTCGCAACAGATGGAATAAGAGTTTAGTGACACTATCAATATAAGTGTTTTTGCCCGTGTCGACTAGCTGGCCTCCTTTGTTGGCCTTTGAAATGATAATGTCCGGGTTAGAAGGAATTTCGCACATTGTAGCTTTTTCTCTCACATTTAGATATGGTTTTAAAGTCGTTATTGTTGAATTTCACATTTTGAGCGGTAAGATCCTAATAATTTCTTTCTGTGCATCTTATACTTTACTGAATTTGAAAGCTTTTTCGATGATGATCTCCTTTCGAAGGCGATGGCATGCCAAATCATGATGGTATGTTGTCACACAATGTAGCATGTCACATTTGGACCTGTAATATGATGTCACCACCAAACTCACACTTGGTGACGATCATTGCTTAAACAAAAGCGTAACTTGTCAGAAAGCATCACATTATGCCATTCTGAAGTTCACATACCTGTATCCCGACACCATCGTGGATGGAGATACCTGTGCCATTAGTTTAGTGGCTGCCCTCTTAATGGATGCCACTGGTTATCAGTTGGTGAATAATTGTACTGGTTGATATGGAAGCATTGAGAGTGTTCCTGCACCTCCTTCAAAATATTGATAGGAATGGGTTAGGGGATCACCATTGGATGCCTGCAGATGGATTGGTCTACATGTGCTGAAGGTCAAACTGCCAGCATGCAGCTCCCGGAGAGTGCCAGATTTTGTTGTTTTAACCATCTTCACCACATTTTGTGCTCTGAGACAGTGTGAGTGGTTTTCGATAATGATTAAACATATCAACCTGTTCTCAGTTCAATCACCATACCCCTGGTGTACTCATCTGTTTGTTGGAAGTCCATAGTTGTTGGCATCCTGTCATTCTCCATACTAACGCTTTCTCTGCGATGATAGAAAAAATTTGCAAATTGATTACTGTGCCCAATTGAACAGCACAACTTTTGTTGATGCTGCAGATCCTTCCCTGTTTTTGCTTCACCCGTGTGAGAATGGGTTGCAGGCAAATCAGTGGATTTTGCATCATTTGCACAACTCTGTACGCTGTGTCTACCCTGTAATTTGTATAATCTTTGGAGCATGTATTCATGATGTTTCATTTTCACCATCACATGATGCATTAACATTTATTTAAATTTTATATTATCATTATTGGATAAAATGTTGTTAATTGGTGAAGGTGGTAATTAATTCTGATATCTAGGAAACTGCTTTGTAATTTTCATGTGGTTAGCTATATATTTTTCAAAATTTATCAAAATTTATCTTTTTTAGGAGATTTTGGGCTACAAAGTAGACATACAAGTAACTCAGTACATTGTAGCTGTATTGGAATATATATCAGCTGACATACTAAAGGTAATTTCATCCTTTCACAATTGAATTTGTTGTAAGAATTAATTCAGATTTTATGTGACGTATGTTAAATTTACTTTCTTATTTAGTTGGCTGGAAATTATGTTAAAAACATTCGTCATGTTGAAATTACTTGTCAAGATATTAAAGTTGCCATGTGTGCTGATAAGGTAGGATATGATTTAATTATAATTTGGTAATAGCTATAAACAAACTTGAATATTATCAAGTTATCTAATTATGATTTTCAGAAACTTTGATGAAAAAAAAAATATCAGTTTGGATATATTGATATATAGTAAACAGCTCTTAAAATATTTCATTACTTTTAATTTGTTTTTCTGATTGAATTTTGATGTAAAAACTTGTTGAAATTTGAAGTGAACTTTTAGTCATTTTTGGATGCATAATAAAAATAATCCTAAAATACAAAAGTGTTGACAGTTTGAAAGATAGCTAAATAATGCATATTAATATTCCTTAGTAATAAAAAATTTAAGAAGTGCTATTGTATTATTCTTTGTTAAATGAGTAATATACTTGGTTTAAAAAGAAAACTATACATGTGTATCAGTTTTGAGGTAAAGCCTAAGCTTTTTATACTCTTAAACATGTGCTTTCATAGTATTTCTTACCTTGTGACATCTAAAGAATATTAGGATATATAACACTTTCAATATTAAGAAATATATTTTCTTGTTAGAAAATATAGTAATGTAACTTCCTACGTAATTATAAAAATGAATTTTAATTTTTTTGGTTAAGTAAAAATAGTAATGCAGAACAAATAAATTTTAATTGATTTGAAACCTGTCAAAGTAATTTTAATGTAATATAAATTTTGTTCCTTTTTATAATACTTTTGACATACTGAAGTATTCGAATAGTGTGTACATTAAATACAGATTTATAAATTTTTCCATAAAATATTAAGAAAATAAAAAAATCTTGATCATTTTATGGGAGGGACAGGATGTGCCCCTCCTATAAAATGTGTGTGGGAAGTTTGTATTCGGATACATTGGCACCTCAGGTCACAAGCACTGAATATGAATAATTTGTTTCACTAGCAAATGTCTGACAAAAAATGCCTCAGATGAAAACAATATCTCGAATTACAAACACTCAACTTGACAACACAGTATTTTCAAAAGTGTTTTGAAGTGCCACATAACTAGCACTCAGGAACAACAATTAACACTCAGGAAAGTGCCACATAATTAATACTCAGGAGCATTTGAAAATATCTGTATTTTCTGTTTCTTAACTCTCATTAATGATGACTTCCAGGACCATGAATTCTGCTTAGAAGTTATGGCCAGATTGGATGGCAGGCAGAGACTATGAGTACTTTGACAATTAGGCTTTTTTTTTTTTTTTTTAAATTTTATTTATGATGTTATGTCTGTAGACAAAACTGTGAAAAGTGTGGGTTAGGAAGTCAATAATGAAGACTAAGTTACTAGAAAACCATAAAAGTAAATCGAACAAGACAGAAGTACAACTTCAGAAGAAGTAACAAAAGGTGACCATTGAAGAAATATCTTCAGAAGAAAAGGAAGTACAAAAAAATGAGCCTAGTTTTTTTTTATATGCAAAATTACGTAAGATGCAAAGTTATCATGTATCAGTATAACCCTGATAAAGCGATTGTAAGGTATATGATAAGTATTTTCAGTGGCAATTCTATGCCTCACTTTAGAAAAATTTAAAAAAGCAGTCAACAGCAAATGATGTTGGACAAATTTTGACTGAAATGGAAGCCTGTTGAGTCTCAATCAGAATCAAGTTATCCTATAAGAACTGTTACTGACCTGATGTTTTTATGGGAGTTTTGCATCAAAACATTTGCTTTGTCATTTTCTACTTATACCATTCTCTCTGTCTTGCACAGATACAATACAGTAAAATAAAATTTTGATCTATTTATCTGTTTAATATTGTGGTAATTATTTTTGTTGTTATATTTACTGATTTCCATATGAATTTGTGTGTTGTAAAATTTTAAGTAAGCAGTCATGTGGTCTATGAAAAATTTAATCTCTTTTACATTAATCCTGCAGGGAAATTATTTCATTTTCCAGTTTCCATTTATTTCATTTCCAGAGAAATTATTTCATTTCGGTTAATGAACAGCTTTCAGGAATGAATTAAATTCAGAAACCAAAGTTCCATAACTTGATTAAACAGGGTTGCCACGCTACCTGGAAAACCGGAAAAAGTCAGAGAATTCGAAAATTGACCGAAAAATTCAGGGAAAAGTCAGGGAGATGTTGGAAGCGATCTTGGTGCGTGTGAGTGTCACTCGGGCAGCTGACATTGAGCCAATTTTTGCAGCTCCAATCAGATTGTCTTTTAGAGAGGAAAAGCAAGTTTCCAGCAGCTTTCGTTTCCAGTAACCTTGAGAATCGAGAGACTAGCATGTGCAATGCATGTTGAACTAAAGAAATTATGCGTTCTTATATAAAACAAAATGGGTATTATTGTATTCATGTTATTGTATTTTAAAACAAAATGGGTTTAATCCCAATATACGGTACTATGGAGGTTAGAATAGCCTCTGTGTATTCTGTTCTAACCTCCATGTACTGTACACACGGGAGTTGGCGACATGATGATGAGCAGTAAAGGGGTCATTTTGGTGTTGGCGGTAATTTTCAATTTCTTGTTAATAAATGTCTTATTTGTCATTTAGCAGTAAAATAAAACAAGTAGTATAAAAAAAATTAAAGTCAATTCCTACTTAGGTCAAAGAAAAATTTTAAAAATACAAAAAAAAAAAAAAAAAAAAAAAAAAAAAAAAAAAACAAAAAAAAATTAAGAATTTTTAATGTGAAAACACTGTATTAACATCAAGTGTCATCCACTACAAATTAAAAAAAAATGTATTTGAACTTGAGTGGATAAATAAGAAGTATTTTATTAACGCTTGAAAATTTGAACAAGATATAGGGAGAGTGTGAGCTAATAGTAGGAATTTAAAAAATAGTAATCAGCCATCTAAGCTAACCATTTAATGTAACTATACTCGCTGAAATATCGTTGATTATTGTAATTCAGTTTTTAATTATTTTAATGTTATTCATATAATTTAATGTTGCTTTCAGCTTTCCCTTTCAGTTTATTTATTATTAGTAAATCATACTTTCAAATTTCAGGAAATTTTCTCTGGCATAATCCTGAAATTAATTCTAGCTGTATGATGCCATGACATTATGAAATTTAATGCGCATAATTTTTGATTATGTATGCTGCTAAATAAATATAAAATACCTGAATTTATTTTAAAATATCATTAAATAGAATTCTTTCTTTCGTTTAGCTGCAAAATGTTTACAAAAAATGACATTTTTAAATCCACATGGGCAGATTCTAATCTCAATCTTCAGTGGAGAAAGTGACTCCTATTATAGTGATAATAGTAATGCTTTGGATATATGTAAGTCATATGTAATTGGCAAATTTTTGTGTTTTCAAGTGACCATAATTAATTTACGTCTTAGCGCAGCCAAAGTGCGTTACACAGATAGATTGGAATTTTCTTAAAACACACCTGGAAAAGTCAGGGAATTTCATTCTCCTGTTTGAGTGGTAACCCTAATTAAATAATTGGTTTTAAAAACTCGGTTTTTTTTCCCTAAATATGTTATATCACTATTAATAGAATTAACATTTCAGTTCAGTGGATGTATGAAATTATCAAATGATTTTAAAATATCTGAATATGTATATTTGAGTTTCTGTAATTTTGTTGCACATTATCTTAAATTTTTCTTGGCTTTCATTAATATTTATTTTTCTGAAAGGTAACAATTTTTACATTTTAAGTAGCTCATGGTATACATTTTTACTATACATATGAAAAGAATGTATTTTGTGTTAATTATTTATTTTAATATAAACAATGTCCCTTAATTGATTTGTGAATATAATTCGAAGCTAAATTTCAAATATAATTCAATGAAAAATTTTAGGTTCTCATGGATATGTTTTACCAAGATGAAGATGTAGCATTAAGCATTGAAGAAGAACCAACTCGAAGAACATCATTAACTTATGATGAAGTTGTAAAGGATCTTATTCATGAAGAAAAACAGTACATCAGAGATCTAAATATGATAATTAAAGTTTTTAGGGAGCCTTTTGCTGAAATATTTCCAAAGAGTAAAGTAAGAATTTTTTTGATGTGATAAAGACATTGCTTGTTTTATGAGTAGTTTATTGAATTGTCGCTAAACAATATACACATCAGCTTTTTGATTTGTGTAAATGTATACTTTTATGTGACATCCTAGACTGTAAATAATTATTAAAACTTGAAAAGTTCATCAACTGCATTATGAAAAGCAATACTTCTGTGCCATGCTGCTTATATTAATATATACTTCTGCATGGAATGCTAGTTTTGCGTAATTGATTGATTCTAAGAAAAATGCTTAGAGGTATAAATAATTCAGATTTTGCTGCAAACATTGAATAAACAAAGAGGCAAAAAAAGGGGGGGAGGGGAAGGGCCAGAATTTCATGAAGACTGAATTTTAGCTAGTTCTCTCCAAAAGTTATACACCAAACTGCAAGAGGGTGAGTGGTCTTTCTGTTTATGTTTTATACCAAAATGACAGACTGCAGTGATTTTGAATTGTTGAATGTTTAACAAATACATTAATGGGAAAAACAAACATCAAATGTGTGTGTTTGAACATTCTTTGAGCACTTAAAATTTGCTCATAGGAACATTTAATTTAAGCTAAGTTTCAGAGCTTCAAGAATTATATGTTTACATTCTGAAAGATAGAGAGAAGGAAAGTTAAGAAGCAAGGACCTGGAGGTGACATTAGTGGTTTTGAACACTTCTGAAATTTTACCGCAGGTGAACGAACATATTATCATTTTAACTTGCTGGCTGCCAAAGCTTGTATGGTGTATCTATTCATTCATGCTCAGATACTATCTACATTTTTATGCTTTTAAATTACTTTCCCTTGTTTGTTAGTTAAATATAGATATAACAGATATTACTTTTAGCTGTAAATATATTCAGACGAGTATACTTGAAGTTAAAATAATATTTTTGCTTCCTATGCCAGCTATGAGATAACTTAAAACAAGATAAACAATACTTGTCCACTCTGTGCATTCACGCGTACCCTGCAAGTGCAATATGTTATTTTCCATTTATCTTATGGGTCACTGAACAAGAATGAGCAGTCGTTTTATAATGTTTCCCAGGTGGAGGGGGGGAGAAAGAAAGTTTTGCATTCTAAATGTTTACTTATATCTAGATTTTGGAAAATAAATAATCCATTTCAGTAAGCCGGATGTATTATTTAGTCCATTTCTGTATGTCAAACACTTTAACTTTGCATCGAAAAGGCTTATATTTGGTAATTTAGGTAAGGTGATCAATAATGAGTAATCTCATTGCTGGCAAATAAACTGTGTTAACTAGGAATATTCTCATAAATGTTAGTTAATATGATAGCTTTTATTTATTGATGATGTTTTATATCGGACTAATATGGCATTTTGCTGCTGTCCTTTTTTTATCATTATTATGTTATCACATTGTAATATGTTCTTTATCGTCATTTAACTAATGGGAAAAGAGTACTGTGTTGCAGAGATATATTTGCATAGAACAAGTTTTATCTTTCTAGGTAGCTATTTGAATAGTAGAACTGACACATTAACGTTTTGGAGAAATATAACTAGGCATGCTATATGTTAACACATTACCGACCGGCCGTCGATTAATCGACGTTTGCTCCCTAGCGCTTACCGACCGGTCGTCGATTAATCTGAATCTATTATCTGAATAAAGAATGCGAAATGCTTGCTGCTTGTCAATCTAACCTAACCAAATCTAACAGAAAGATCAAAAGTCGATTAATTGACCGGTCGGTAAGCGCTAGGGAGCAAACGTCGATTAATCGATGGCTGGTCGGTAATGTGTTAAGTAGGTGCAATGATAAGAAACAAATTTTTTTTATTTTAAAATGAGATTAATTGATTTTATGTATTTCTGTAGTAAAGGATAATTTTGTGTAAGCATGCATGTCTTTGGGGATACAGAATTTATACTGCAAGGCTGTATCTGATACTTAAAATAAAAAAATATTCTGTCATTCGTATGAAAAAATATAAGCAGCAGTATGAAACCATATTAATTTTGTTTTCTTACTGTAGTTTCACAAAGAAAAAGCATTAATTCAAGAGACATTTTCTTATCTTTTATTTCTTTTCATAATTTTGTTCTCAGTGTTTCATTATTAACTTCACAAATGATCGTGAGGCTACGTTCAGATTATGAGATTTTTAACATGATTTCTGTGAAATTTGTTTTTAGATGCTTTGATTAAATTTCCTTTTTTATTTTTTAATTATATTTTGAGGTAGGCAGGACTACCTATTAAAAATTGAGGTTTCTAAAAGCATCTTCCAATATTAGTTCAGATTTTCCCAATAAATGTAATTTCACTCCAATCAGTTTTATAAAAAAAAACCATCTTATAATTATTTTCTTCATCTTATTTAAAAACTTTCCTTTTAAAATTATAGCAGCTATTTATATTATTATTGTTAGAGTTCTTAGTTTTTATGTAATAATTTTTTCTTACTTGTTAGTTTTTTTTTGTGTGTGTGTGTGTGTGAAATTTTTTGACTGCAATAATCAGTTTCTTTCTTTTTTTGTTAACAATTTCTCTAAAGTTATGTGTCTTTTTCTCCTGTGTTCAATTCTGAGTGTCTTATTTTGAATTTTCAATATACATTAGTATTTTTAAAATATATTTGTGATTTTGTAGTTGAAATATCTAAGGTTTAAAAAAAATAATAATAAAAATAAAAATTTGATTGTATATGTATTTGAATTTTTAATGTAAAATAAATTGTATATGTATTTTTCTTTTTATAGGATTTGGACATAATATTTAGTAACATTTTGGAAATATATGATTTTTCTGTGTCATTACTGGGCACTTTTGAAGATGCCCTGGAAATGGCAGAAGAAAATCGTAACCCTTCTATAGGAGCTTGTTATGAAGAATTAGCAGAGGTAAGATATTTTGCTTACCTTTGAAAGGAAACAAATTTGAACTAAAGTTAAAACATGTTATATTATGTAGGATTTGATCTTAGATTATAAAAGCCTGGTTGACATCTTATGCTGTATTTAATAACATTTAAATATTTGATTGTCATTAGCATGAACATATGAGTGTTGATACTGTTTTGGAAGCAATTTTAATTCATAGGAGTTATAAACGAGTAAGCATAGTTACATCAAAAATCTGTAATGCACTTCTCATGCACATCTAAAATTTTGCTTCGTCTTTTTGTGGTTGTTTGCCATTATTAAAATTGATTTTTTTGACTTGACAAAGCACAATGTAATTTATTTGTTTATGAATGAAGGAATTTCTATAAAATTTCTTATCCTAGATTACCAGTCATGGAATATTTGCGTGGTATTAACCCCTTCTCAGCTTTACCCGCACACTGTATGGAAACTGTGGTCGGGCCGCTACTGATTTGTCCACACGCTGTACGGGCAGTCTTGTTTCTAGATGACTTCGGTACCAGTAACTCTGATATGAGGGCTGTTCACAAAGTAACTTATGTTTTGCTGCTGCACAGTGAGATATAGTACTAGTATCCCCATCTTGGTGGAGTATCTACTGAACCCTTACGCATCTGGTTGTAATCGTTGACGGCACATACTGCCTCTGCTTTGTTCACTGTGATTGTTTAAAATATGTGTGGCAATAGAAAATCCTGCCAGTTGTGAAGTGCAGTCAATGATTAGATTTTTGTTTGCAAAAAAATTGAGACCAATTGAAATTTATTAGGAACTATTATTAATATTCTAGATATCTGTTTATGGAGCACTTATGCTTTGTATAAAAAGCATGGTGCTAAAGGTACTAATCAGTTTGGTTAGATATTATCGATTGACTTTGAAAGAAGATAGAAGGGTCATCCTAGATATTTACTAGATCCACTAAGACTAACAGAAAGATATTTTTTTAGATGTTATTCTGCCTACAGAAAAAAGCTAAGACCTGCAAGACAGTGTTATGTATGTTCATTGAAGAAAAGTGACACCGGCAAAAGAATTAGAAAAGAGACTAGGTATTTTTGCCCAGACTGTGATGTTGGACTGTGCTTTTCGCTTTAAGATTTATTACAGTAAATCAGATTTTTGAAAAAAGAGGGTAATTGTAATCGAAAAAAACTATGAAGTAATTGTACTTTTTTATATTTATAGCTGTAAATGTAACTTCTCTGTTAGGCAAACATGTAGGAAAAAAAGATAACTTACAGTGTATAGTGAAAACATTTTTTTTCATTAAAGTAAAAAAATTGTATTAAATGCTTAAACACATTAGAAATATTAATTTTAATAACATTTTCCTGTTTAAAACTGTAAAATTAATAAAAAAACAATAAAAATGTGACCTTTTTTAATAAATTCTGGAAGAAAAAAATGAAAACTGTTAAGAGGTTAAAATATCCTGTGAAAGATATATTTGAATTATGGCAGGACTAATCAGCCTAGTATTCTCGGATGCCAAAAAACAGGCCTTAGAAATGTATTCATAAAATTTATTTCTATGTTTGACAAAAACAGTTAATGTTGAAAGAGATCACACATGTATGTCTGGAATACTGTCGGAATGCACTTTTAATCATGTGTCCCTCAGATTTATATTATGCTAGATAATACTTAGTAGCTGTGAAAATCTCTTACATTTAATTATTTTTTTCTATATGTAACAAAATGCAAGACAGGTAAATGAAAGCATATATGCTGCTTTTGTTCGTAACACCCTCAAAAATAAAATATGAAAACTTACTCTACATAATGTCTGCATTTGATTAAAAGCTATGGTATTTTTCATGATGCAACATTAATGTTTTGTTTTGCATCAATATATTGTATATTGCTAAGTTTATCCACACAATAAATACTATGAACATTAATTATTAATTTCATTCAATAGAACGTCAATTATCCAAACTAATTGGAATGATAGCTATCTTGGATAATTGGAAGCTTGTTAATGCAGACTAAATTTGACAAACCATGCAAATTTTTCTGATTTTTTTTTTAATCATGCTAATTTTACTGGAAAGTTATTTGAAAATTTTAACTTTGAATTCTGAAAACAAGTGTACAGGTAACATTTTTAATAAACTCTTTTATTAGTGAATAAAATTTGATTTTTAATTAAGCAAATCATTCACACAAGATTTTTATTTCATAACAAAAGTATTCATGAAAAAAAAACAAGCTCTCTCAAAATTTACTCAGATTTCTTACATGCTTTTTTATAAAAAAGAAATTCTTATTAACTGTTTGTTACCTCTTTAATATCCATATCAGAAGAAACATTACATTGCTCTGTATATTGAAGAGCTCAAAACTTCAGCACCTTTCACAGCCAATTTTCATATTGTACATTTCTATTTCATTATCAGCCCCAGCACCACTCTCATCCTGCAATTTTTGTTGTTTGCTGGATCTGAAGGTGATTTCTTCATCATGTAAAACTTGAGAACTTGCTAATTTTTTGTTTTTTCCGTTGTGAAGCATCATTTTCAGCAATATCTTAATATTTGTTTAATCCTTTGTCATTTGGCATCTGGCTGTTATTGCTTTCATGTTTTTTATATCTTTCTAACATTTTCTCATAATCATTTTTTTTTCAAATTAAATTTTTTGTATGGTTTTTCACTATGGAACCATGTTTCAAAATTCTTCCCCCTCACTTATTCATACAGATTTCTGATTTGTATATTACAACATTTCTCATACTTTTTTGCTGCATGCACCCCTTTCACCACTACTAGATGATCATTGCCCCTCCCCCATTCCAAAGCTAAGAAATTATGTGAACGTTTGTTTAAATTTAGATTATTTTTCAATGTGTTTTATAAATTAAATGAGAAAAAGTATAGAAAATGTTAATAGATACCAAAACTTGAATAAAAATAGTTTTTTATATTCATAAAATAAAATTAAACACTTAGCCTATAAATAAAATGCCGACTGCGTTCCTCCCCACCTGCAACTGTGAAATCTCCCCAAAGGGGAGTTTCTCTCCTAGTGTAGTGCATTAGTGGAAATTGATAATAATGTTTTGAAATGCCTTGGATTTAATAGATTTCCTGATTGAAACTTCTCATAGATTTTTAGTATCATTCATATTACTGCAAAACAAAAGTGATGTTCTAGCTTTGCTTCTTAATATAATTTTTTGGGGGGGGTTCTTTGTAATCATATGTCATATGGCTATTAAAATACTTGTAAGAAAGGCAAAAGATTGATCATTGATAAGATCTGTGAATATTACCGATTTTTGTTGCACCGTTTCTGATGTTACAACATTTTTCTGTTGATTTCCTTAAATTGATTCCTAGTTCAGTTAACAAAGACCTTGGTTGATAGACGTTTTATTCCACTTTTATAAATAAGAGTTCTCTTTCCTTTGAGAATTTTCTCAATATAAATTTGCAGGTAAATTACACAATGATATTAGGGGGAAAAGAATTTTTTTTAAAATATATAATTAATATATTTTAGAATTTTTTAGAATCATAGTATAACAGTTCAGTAATGGGAATCATGTATTACCCCTCAGAAACTCTTGTTTTCTGCAAAAAAGAACTCCCAATTTTTCATATTTCAAAATTGGGTGCTATGTAAAAGTGTTAAAAATTTTATATATGATATAGTTATGAGATTATTCTAGAGATCAGAATTCTACGTAAAATAGTTTTTCTTTCTTTCTTTAATTTTTAATAAAATTGTAACTGAATTTTTTAAAGTACTTTTATTTCTCTGATTATCTATAATTTTTTATGTAATTTTTAATTATCATGTGACGAATTCAAAAATAAAACCGAGTGGTATGTACTTTTTTGCTTAACTTGTGTGTTTGATGTAATAAATGATTAAAACGTTTTATTTTAAAAAAAAAATTGTTGACTCACCTTTGTTTTAATACTTTTCAGTATCAAGAATTTGATGTATATGACAAATATGCTCATGATATACTGATGCCTGAAAGCAAAGAGAAGTTAATGTCATTGTTACAACTGCCTAATGTTAGGCATGCATTACAGGTGAGTTGCAGGCAATTCCTATTACAAGTAATTTTTCAAATTATGTGGTACCTTACTATTATACCCGAATAATAAATAATTACAGGAAATAAACATTTTGTAATAACTGTCATACCACCACCAAAATATCAAGGTGACTGGCCTGAAAATGTTTCTGCTATTGGTAAACAAATTGTAAGAGAAGTTATTGTATGTTTAGAAAGCACTACTGCATTCATCCACAGAGTATTTTGAAGTTAACTCATAACTCTAATGCATATAGCCTTGAGAATCAAAACTGCGCTGTTATGTTGAACAAAAGGATAAATTGGAAAATTGTATGTAGCACATAGTTAATGACTGAAAATTTTCGTATGTAAATAGGTAGGCATGGTAATTTTAAATTATTGAAGGTGAAAATATATACTTGCATCTCTATTAGCATATGTTATATGCAAATAAAGAAAGCACATTCTAGATAAATAATGATTGCTAGGATTCATATGCATATTTTAGCTGTGAGTGCATTTATAGATTAGTAAGCATTTAAATATGTTTCAAAGATATTGTTTAGATCATGCAGCCCTTTTAATTTCTTCATCCAGCCTGCTGTGAAAATTTCATTCAAGCAAATTAATGGTTTTTTCATAGCACCTTGAATAGGGACAAATTCGGAAATTTTCTTTATTATGCGAAAAAGCATTTAGTTTTATTTGGATTGACATATTTATTGGAAATAACTTTTTGTTTATGAAGTATGTGAAAAATAAACAGCGACCACAAACTACTGATGAAAATTTGCATTCAGTGTGAAGAATTGCTGTAAGGGACTTGGAGCCAAATTTGGACAAAGTGAAATAAACGTTCAAATGAACATTACAGATATCATGTCTCGTAGTTATATATTAATTAATTACTGTTTTTACAACACAGTGTTTGTAGTAAAAATAAAATTGTGGGCAAATCTGTATTTATAAAAAATGTGTGATTAATCTTTGATGCCATTTTTTGCTTTATATTCCTTGGAATTTATATGTGCATTTTATATTTCATTGGTTGACCTGCATGCAGGGCCATTGGGGAGGAGCAATCCTCCCTTCTATCATGTTGAGAAAAGTTCTTTACACAAGCACGACCCTGCCACATGATGCACTAAAGATCATTTTGACCCATGTTTAAAAGTATTTGCTCATTCTTAATGTCAGCTGTGAGTAATTTGTAGATATTTGGCTCTTTCCATGGATTTAAATTTCCATAGAATGTAATCTTGAGGATATGCAAAGATTATTATTATTGGATATGTTAGTTAAAAAAATTAGGGTAGTTTAAGGATTATTACACATCTAAGGACTACTGTCTGGCTGATGTTAATGAGCTGAAGTCATCATGCTACTGCGAGGCAACTCTTTTCTGACATGGCAGCCATCATCACTAGAATAAGTAGAGTTATTGTGCATTGAAATCTGGGGGGGGGGAATCTGAAACTGAAATTTTTAAAGCACATTGCAAGGCAACCAGTATAATAGACTCCTTTCTGTTTCTTCTTCATTTAGCTGGGAGCTCTTAAGCTAATCTTTCTTTCGTCCAGACAATTGGATGTAGGTTATCTTCTGAGTTTTAACTTTTCAAGTGGCTGTAGGTACTTTTCTCCATTTACTTAGATATGGAAAGAATTTTTTTGTTCAGCTACACTAGTAAATACTAAATCTCAATCTGTTTTGATGTAGAGTAAACCTGCATTATGCAGCTTCTTGTATCATGAATATGTATTTATCTGGTGAGGAGGAGGAAGAACGTTAAATGACCATGCTAATCTGCATATTTACAGCAGGTTATGTAACCTACCAGAAGTATTTAGATGAGATCCTAGTTTGCTAAGTAAAGTTTTTTAGTACCTAAGATTTTCTTCAGATAAACAAGTTTCTAAGCTTATTAATATTCTGTGGTGAGTAAATGAGTGTTCAAAGTGCAAATATGAATAGTGTTTCTTTTCTTTCTTCCCCCTTCTTTTGTTTTGTTAATTATACATTTATTTTCTCAAAAAATTTTTAGCATACAATTGTGCTGTATTTAATTTGCTGTTTTTGTATGTTTAATTCTGTATAAACATTTATAATGTTCTTTTTCATATATCATAAGTAATATTGAATTTTTTTTATTTATTCTTTAATTTTGGAATTTGGTGTTATTTGTCAGTACTCTACTTTATCTTTTGTATGTTGCATATCAGTTTTATTTGTAAGATTTTTTGTTTTTCCATACTTCACAAGTGATGATGAATTTTCTAACTTATCTTTTGATTCTGCACATCAGTGCTAGTACTAGTGTCTTTTTGTTTTGGACCTCAAAATTTTATTTCCACCTCTGCTAAAAATAATTTGCACCATAAAGGAAATGGAACTCCAAATTTCTTTGCAAGATAATTTCAGTATCCTCCGTGCAAGATAAGTTAGAATTTTAAACTGGTGAAAGAAAATTCCATTTAAATTTCAGTTGTGTTAGACTGATCAGTCAATGCATTTCTCATTTTAACCCCTTATATCTGATTGTCATTATTATGTTGGGCTCAGATATTACTACTTTTTCCCCACAATTTTGTTGTACTAAAACAGTTGTGAAGTTATATATTGAATAATGGAAATACAGTCTATATATATATATATATAT
>KK112491.1:80622-120897 GCA_000611955.2 Stegodyphus mimosarum
TGAGTAATAAAAAATTTGAAATATTTTTATTAAAGAATAAATAAAAAAACAAATCCTTTTCCATTTTCATGAAGGAAACTAGTATTATTGATCTTCTTTGGTTTCTTTTTGTAACTTCTATTTAAATTATTGTGTGATTATAGCTTTTATGTAAATTAATTTTTTATACAGTTACTTACCATGTGAATTTCACATTGAATGATTGTTCCCAGCTTTTAATCTGCTCTTTGGAAAATTTTTCCTAATTCATAAAATCATCCAAAAATAATAAACCAATATTTTTTTTATCAAATGTAGTAATAGTAGTGTTGCTTACTCTGCTGGAGCAATTTACTTTTCTAAGAAAGTGTATGTAATAAAATGGTCATTTAATGTGTAGCTAGATATTTATTTAAACATTTACAATATTTCTGAAGTTCTTAATACATATTTTTTTTTTTTTAAATTGAGAAACACATTTTATAGCAGAGTTTTCATGATATGTTAAAAATATTTTTAATATTGCAGAGTGCTGGTCATGGCTTTACTCAGGCTGTGAAATATGTTTTGCCAAAATTGCTATTAGGACCAGTATTTCATTGTTTTCAGTATTTTGACTTTTTAAAGGTAAGACATTGTTCAAAATGTTTAGTTAATTTTAGATTGTTATTACTTTTGAGTATATATATATTATGTTTAATACAAAGCCACTATGATGTAATGGTTAGTGAAGGCTTTCTGCTCACCTGAAACCAAGCATGTGGTGTGCATCCTGTGTAAGGCTTGGCAGTACGTGTATTCTCTCTTATGGATGTCTGCTGCCTGAGACTGTCTACTTAACTTAATCTACTGACTGAGATGAATCCCGGATAGTGTTCTCAGTCATGACATAACTGGCATTCTTGACAAATTCTTTCAAGCAGACATCTAACACATTAGGAGGAAAAAGTTTTAAGTAACTTTCATTACCACTGCTGCTAATATTAAGTATAAAATCAGCTGTACACCTTGCCAAAACAAAAAAGTGGGGACAACTCCGTGTCTTCCGTTCTACTGGACCGATTTTGAAATTTAACTTGCGTGTTTTCCATGGCTTGAAAGCATGACTTAGGATATATATTAGATTTATATATACCATTATTCTAACATAGGTATTTTGACACAAAATCTAACTTTTTCTGAAATAGCGTGCCAATATTTTTCCATATTTTGATTGTACGACTCAAATTATGCCAATGTGCCAAGTTTTATAGAAATCGCAAGTAGTTTTTAAAAAATGAACTCTCAAAATTTTAGCTCTTTCATGTTAATTAAGTTTGGTATATATTTATTAATATCTCTTTTTTTATTAAACTTTGATTCTGCCTTTCACATTTTGAAATTTATGTTCATTTCAAATAAAGTTTGCCCATTTTTTATGATTTATTTTTAAAATTTGTATTTTTAAATAATTTTTATAAATTTCTCAAAAAAAATTTTGAATTACAATCTTAAAAATTTTATCATCATCTGAAAGTAGGTGTATTTCTAAGCATACCTGCAAAAAATGAAAAGTTTTTTATTAAAAATAATTAAGATATATGTGAATTTACATATTGGCATGTTTTGAAATTTGGCATGAACAATAATCATGCCAAATGTGGTTTACCCACTTTGTTAAAGTTACTTGACAAAATGAATGATGTATCTTTTTTTACCCCCTCTCCTGCAGTGAAAGGGAAAAGAAAATAGGCAACCATAAATTAAAAAATTCGGGTGAATTGTTTTTGGCGCAAACTGAAAAAAATGGGCCAAGATAAATTTTTAAATTTCACACCAAAAATTACAAAATTTAATATCTAGCCATAATTTGAGTCGTTGAATCAAAACATGGAAAAAAATTGGTATGTTATTTTAGAAAAGAAACCGATTTTGTGTCAAAATACCTATGTTAGAATAATGCTATATGTAAATCTAATATATATCTTAAGTCGTGCTTTGAAGACGTGTAAAATGCAAGTTAAATTTCAGCAATTGTTCCATTAGAACAGGAGATATGAGAATTGTCCCCTTTTTTTTATGTGTGTGCAAAATGTACATAATTTTTCTGTGGAATGAATTTTAAAATTAGTAGAAAAAAGGAAAATAATATATCCCTTCTGAATATATAGAATGTCATTAATATGATTGTAACTTTTCCATATTTAACCTAAATTAATTAATTCAAACCAATTCTTATAATGTCATAAGTTATATTTTATATTTCAACACATGTCATAAGTTTTTCTCCTTTAGTTCCATATACTGTGTACTGTAGTAGCTATTTTGTTTCTCTTTTTTATTGATTTACTTACGCATTTTGTAATTTTTTTTAATTATGCTGCAGTTGGTAGCTCTTAGTTATTGTTGTGTGTTTTAGTATGAAAAGTCTGCATAGTTTTAGATCTAAAAACCCTTTGATATTTCAAAGTTTTCGATATTTAACTGATATTACAATTTGTATGGTCTAGCAAAAATAAAGTTTTAATTTGTTAATAAATTGATTGGTACAACTTGTGAAGCCTGTCATGGAAAATAACTTTTGTAACATTTTCTTCAAAAAGTGAAGTGGTAGAATAATTACTTCTTACGAGCTGAGCACCGATTGCCATTTGACAATCATTGATTTCAGTAGCAATTGAATATGGAGCAAAATTAGAATTTAATAGTTTAATTATTTTGGTTGATTCTGGACTTCATATTTTTAATTAAAAAATTTAATGATTTATTGTGTAGCTACTGTCTTTTTAAATTAATTAAAAAAATAATGTGTTAATTACTTGAATTAATAATAAAGTACTGTACTGCTAAACAAGATATTCAAAGCATACTTCTTTTTCATTTGGTGTACAAGCTCAGTCTATAGATAATTCATATATTGGTTATTCTTGTTTGTTTAATATATTCTGGAGCTAGAGATTAACGGAATATTTCAGAAAATAAAGCTTACCAAAATCTACATAACTTGTATGTACAACTGTATTTAATAGTAATGTATTTTTTATGTAATCAAGGTTTTATGGTGGTATTTTTTGCTGTAGTTTGTGGAATTGTGTTTTCATTGATTTTTGTAGATGTTGAAAAAGCTTACACCTTCTGCTGAAGATCGTGAAAGTTTGGAACAAGCAGAAGGAGTTTTCCAACCTTTAAAAGCCGAATTGGAAAGGCTATGCAGCAATATATTGCCAAAACGCAAACAAGGGTAAGCATATTCTTGTTATTCCAACAAATTCTGATTTGTGCATTTGTAAGCAGTGCTTTTTAAATATATTGTGTTGCCTGGAAATTACTGTGGCTTTTTATAAAGTAGTTTACAGTAATGTGCAGATAAAGTTAATGTTATTTATAACAATTTGTGGGGGGGGGGTGCATTATAGTAACTGATATAACAGCATGTGCTTTAAATCCAACTTATCAGAATTATGGGATGTCATAATCATTTTATGTTGAAGAATAAAAGATGAAAATTAACATTTTTGCACAGTTGATTTATTTTTACTTTTGGAAAATAAGAGTGTAGCAAGGAAGGATTTCTGCTGAGTATGTTGATGATGTATTTGCAGAAGCATATGCCAGAACTGATTTCCACTCTGCTAACTTTTCATTTCAAGATGCATCATGTTCTGATTGACAAACTCAGCTTGATGATAACAGTTTGTAAACATTCAAAGAAGTTGATTGTTTTATAATTGTATCATGAGCTTGCTGAGAGCCTAAATTCACCCAAAACAACCATTCTGGACTCTTTGGAAAAGCTTGGTTATGAAAGATTTTTTTGTTTAAACATGAATGATCTTAAAACAGCACACAAGACATGAACTTTAAAAAAATTCATTTTATGTAACATATCAGCATACATGTTTGCTAAGGTGACCGAACTCGTTCAAAAGTGCAATTTCGGGTAAAAAGCTTAATTTTTTTTTAATCTGGCATTTTTAAAAGATATGTTTAAATACATTATACAGGGAAGATCATTGTCCAAACCTGTTCAGCCACCTTAAGCAACATCAGAAGCTGATTTCATCAAAGGATCATGCTATTAGTTTGTATGTTGGAAGGGGGATGTTGTAAGTAAAACATCTATTTTGAACATTACCATGGAATGATCAGTCAGTCCTAGTGTGTATTGTCAGTAGCTGTGAAAATTGAAAGATGATTTGCAACAGGATCATCCACAATTAGTGAATTCTAAAGGTATAAAGTTCCATCATGACAGTGCTAAACTGTACTATTTTAAGTCAGTCATCGAAAATTGGAGCTTGCTTGGAATGTGTTACTGCCCCCACCATATACTGACATTGCATATCAGACTACCATTTGTTTTGTAATCATGTAAAACTCTTTAACTTATAAAAAGCTTTATTTCAGATTGGAGTGTCAAAGCCTGGAAAGTCAAAAAATTTTTTTCCTCTGATAAATGTCAAAAGTTCTTTGAAAATAGAATCATGAAATTCTGTGCAAGACGGCAAATGATTATTGCACAAAATGGTCAATTCATGCTTAAAATTATTTCTTTATATAAGAATTTTTTTTATTGTAATTAAAAAACAAAGTAGTGTATGTACAACCTATAATAGGAATAGGAATAATAATAATTTTAATAATAGGAAGAAAGTATATGAAACATAGGCATATAGCTAAATTAATAATATCAGAGCCTGACAGTTCATCATTCAGTTAGCTGGAAAACTCTGGAACTGTGCTATGACTTATCTCACTCGTATGATAATAAAATTGGAACAAGACTACAAATTTTATCTTGGTAAGGAGCATGGGATTGGGGTTTTTGTTGACATGGTTCTTAAAAACGCTGTAGGTAACTGTACAACTTTATCAAGTTCCATTTCAGTTTTTAGGAATTCCCTGGGAGATGGCTCCAAGGATCCCCCACCCCTCTTTTCCTACCACCAAGCCCTTTAGCAGAACTTTTGACTCCCTGTATATTAAGTGCCCTCATGTCATGAAGACAATATTTTTTACGGTTTTGTTAATTTACGATAAACCATTTTATTATCTTGATATAAGTTAACTGCTGTTTATATGTTTTTCGATCACATTTTGAAAAAATCATTAAAATTTGGGATCTACATTCATGAGAACAGCTTGCAGATTATTTTTAAAATTACAGGAATCTAATATCAAGAAAAGTGTGTGTTAATGAGCACGGTGTGCAACCTTCTTCAAAAATGGGTAAATACTGGTGTCCATAATTTGTATATTGATTATTTAGTTAAATTAAAAATTGGGATCTTCACCAGTTTTCATGATTGACGAGATTTCATAATTGGACTTCACATTAATTCACTGGCTTTTATATCTGGATGGCCATTTTTTTCACAAAATCTTACATAATTTAAATATAGGCTTTTAATATTCAAATTGATAACAGGTAAAATGGCTCAACAAAGAAGAGAAACATGCCATTCTAATACTTAAAATAAGGCAAAACAGCAGTCTTATTTAAAAGTTATGCTAAAATAGGGTTACTGCTTTGCCTAATTTAAGTACTTCTGTAATTTTAAATCAAAAATGTCTTCTTCCATTTATTCAGATTTTCTATAATGAATTGCATTTTTTATATGCTCCAGCATTCAACATATCCTATTCATAGGAAATAATCTGAGAGCTATTTATTGGCATTAATGAAGCTGTTTTTTTGAGGTGGGGGGCCTGTGTCAGGACTAGTTGTCATTTACCTATGATGAGGGAGAAATCATGCCAGATACCATGTAGAGCATCTGCTGTGAGGGAAATGCGCAGTGGATAAAACTACTAATGTTTATTCACTGAGTATCTGTGTGACACTGTGTTAAAAATAAAATAAATTTAAAATAGTGTTACAAATTTTTCTCCTGGTAATTTGAATACTTAAAGTGATCAAAATGTATCAGGCACTCCCAGAAGTAGTAGGTTTGTTCACTGATGCAACAGTTTATATCAAAGTGGATATAAAAAGAAACATCCAATTTTACATTAATTTTATTTGAGCTAATCTTTTAATAACAAAATGAATGAGGCACATCAGTTCAATGAGTTTGAAAGGGAAGTGAACATTTGTGTCCATTGTGAAATGTCCTTTTATGAGACTTCGGAAAGTCAAAGCTGGCACAATATTGTGAAAGAATTATATCTATTTGACCAAGGTCAGATTGATGGTATAGTTTGATAAAAGGAGCTATATTATGCTTTTGTTAAGCAGTAAAATTAAACCATACATCGGCAGCTGAAAACAGAAATTCACAGTGCTTCATGGACAATTTGGACAACCAAAATTTGGGTTTCAACGGGAGATCAGCTGCATATAAGCCATACACTATAGTGTATATCTGAATACTGTATGATACTATAGTGTATATCTGAATATTAACAGGCAGGAAGGTGTAAAGCAATGATGGTTAACTGTTGGTGCATAGCTAAGTTAACAAAAATTTATTATTATTTATTGACTTTTGGAATTTTCTTATATTTTCTAATTTTTGTGCATATTTATTAAATCTAATCATCTTAGGATATCTTAATAAGATTGTTAGAAATTAATAGCATGGGAATTATTTTATTTTTATTGGGGAAATGCTGATTTTTTAAAATTAATTTATTGAATTCCTTTCTGTTAAAATGGAAATTTTTAAATATCTATTTTTTTATGTACATATATTTTAGTGAAGCATTTTCAAGAATGTACTCTAGAACTAACCGTCAAGCTTCCATCCAAAAAATGAATGAACTTCAAAGAAGTATTGATGGCTGGGAAGGAAAGGATATTGGTCAATGTTGCAATGATTTTGTAATGGGTAATGCTATAATTTTGTTAATTATATTTTTCTTAATATGTTTCTTAATGTGTTATATATATGTTATAACATTATGCATAGCATAAATTCTTATACATTTTGAAACAAACTTTAATTATTAAAAATTAGTTTTCTTTAAAATTGTGTAAAAGTTTCTCTTTCCAAAAAAAGTTCCTCCACTTTATGAAAGTTTTCACACCATGCATTGGTGTGAAAAATTTCATAAAGTGGAAGAAAACAATAGTTTGATTTTAGAATTTAAACTGATTAGTTTGATATGAGAATTTCTTTTGCATATAATTTTAGAGCTGTACTAGAAATTACCTATGAAAATGTACCTATTAATGCACACATAAACATTTCTTTATAGACAATAAGACCATCGTGCAACACTGCCTTAAACTTACGCTCTTTTCACAATTAGTTATATTTTTCAGTTATTGCATAATGCAAATGCTGATTATATATTTCCTTTTTGCATTTCTTCATAAAAAAGCAAAAAAATCTTAAGACTTCTTTCTTACCATCCTCCCCCAAAAAAAAACAAATACCCAAACAGATCATCTATAAAGATGAATTAGTATAAAATGAGCTTTTATAAAGTAAAGAATTCTTATGTGTTAGGAAATATATTGTTTTCTAAATTATTTTTTTATCACAAAGAATTTTAATTTTGTTAAACTAAAGGCAGATCAGAAATCCATAATGTAAGAGAATTTATTCTTTTTGTTGTTACTCATGCTCACTTGTCTGACAGAGTCAGCCTGAGCCCATGAGAATTCTTGTGGCAAGGAGCGCAAGATTACGCATGTTGTTGGCATTGAGACCTAACAGGTGGCAGTGCGATTTGGCCCAGTTCCGCCCCCAATTTTGATGGAGAGCACCCTGAAGGGATGGGTCCGAGGGTATCCCACCCCTCTCCCCTTCCACCAAACCACATGAGAGGAATTTTGGCTTGCCACATATTTAAAGTACTGCCATGCCGCACCGACACTATACGTATATATTTACAAACATCCCTGCCTTCTCCGGGATTCAAACCCGAGCCCTTCGGCATGGTAGTCAGGGACGCTAACCACTATACCGGTTGGGCGGAAATTTATTCTTGGATAGTTTAGCTTCCTTTACGTGGTAACCTCAAGTAATCCATGATGATTAGCTATTTTATATCATGTGACAAAGCAGAAAAATTATACTAAACAGATTTTCTTTCAAAATGTTTGAATGTGTGATATGACTTTAATTTATGATGCTGGGAGTGAAACTACTGAGTACGTTGTACTGTAGTGGTAAAAAATGATTGTTTTGACAAAAAAAAAGTACTGACATATAAGGCAGGAGTGTTTTTAGTGAATAGTTGTGTATATATGTTATATAATGGTAATCTGAGAACTTTAAATGATTTATGACCACAGTTAATTATTGCATGTTAATCTGGTGAATGCTGTAATTTTGGAGTTTTTTAAATCATAATTTCGCTCAGTATTCATATTGTGTGTATTTTGATGAGACCATATTTGGTAATATTTTTTTAAATATATATATATATGTATGTAAGAAAAATAAAGAATATGTAAAAGATTACCGACAATTAATCTAAAATGTAAGTTTTTGGAATAGACACATTTATTGTGCCAACTTGATTGTGGCCACAGCATGTTTGTTGAAATAAAAAATGAAGATTTAACCTGCATTCGCCTCCAATTTCCTATTCATTGTGGTTCGGCATTTCTACGAGTTTGTATTGTCATATATGTTGCAACAATATATGACATGCATGCCATATATTGTTTTTATTATGTTATATATATTGATGACTTTTCTTCACTAAGACTGACAGAGACATCTTATCTTACTGTTTTGGTTTTTATGCTCAGCTCATTCGTCTTTCAGTTTGATTCTTAGTTAGATTTTGTCATTCTTTGTTGTTATTTATATATAAATGAAGGACTAATTTTCTTACTGTCTGCTTCGTTGTCTAAGAATGCAAAGTATCTCGCCCTTTTCTCAACTAGGAATTGTTTTAGCCTGTCTTCATCTTAATTTGTTGATATCTCTCCTTTTTATATTGTAAGTTTTGGGAAAAAATATTAAAAATTCAGCCTTTGTTGAAAAGTACTATAAAAAATGACTTATGTCTATTGACTATATGTAAGTGCTACACTATATATTAGTATTTAATGATAAGAGTGCAATTTGAGTTTGATTTAACGATTCAAATTGTTATCAATGTGTATGTTGTATTTTTTTAAATATAGATGGTATTCTTGGAAAAGTTGGTTCTGGTCGCCGTTTAACAGAAAGGCAAGTATTTCTGTTTGATGGATTGATGATCCTGTGCAAGCCAAATAATAAACGCTCAAGTGTTACAGGCCCTGTAGCTGAATACCGCTTTAAAGAAAAATATTACCTCAGAAAAATAGAAATTATTGATCGAGAAGATACAGATGGTAAGTCCATTTATTTTATTGTTGGCTAGATTTCTTTGAGCTGAACATTTGCAATTTTTTATTGCTTATTTAATTTTAAATGATTCAAATAGCTGTACTTAGAATCATAATGTTCAAGATGTGTTTTTAACATTTTGGCCTATAATGTTATGTGCTGTCTTACTTAATAATTTTTTACCTTTCTTTCATTTGTTCAGGAAGCTGTAAGAACAAGTTATCTTTAATCTAATTCGTATGGTATATTAGCTGATATTTTGGAAAATCAAAGTTTTGAAATTTGTTTATGTGATACTTATAATGGGTTTTTTCCAACTCTCGGTCTCATCTTTACATCTTCACATCAGTATCATCTGATCTTATGTATATTTTTTATGTGCATATAAAAGTAATTTTTGTTCAGAACATAACAAATTAAATAATTATCTTCAGCAAATCTTATTTCTCCCTTTTCCTCAGGGATCGTTGCCTCGATGAGCACTGGATTAATGACCCAAGGGCCCCAGTGTTTTTCTTTTTGCATTTCCTCTCTTATTGTATGTACTCTATTCCTCCTTTCTCCCATGTGGTTTATACTTCTGAGGCTGTGATTCACCATGAAATACTTTTACATACCTTTTATATCTGGCTTACTATGGAGAGAAAACTGTGTGCATGTCTGTCTTGCATGCAGAGCTGTAAAGCTGAAAACAAGATCCTGGTAATTAAAAGGAAAGTATTCTGAACATACTGTTTTGCCCTCTGCTTCAGTTTAGATGAGAAGTATTATTGATTCCCACAAGTCTTGTTTGGCTGGTCTCTAGACCTTAGTGTTAGTGGCTTGGGGATAAGGGATTGGGAGGGAACATATAGGACCAGTTAGTCGTAGCTCAGGAATCTGTGTTCCCATGTTGAGATCCATGATGGATAACATGGTTTGATCTGAACCTGAATCTAAAACATGTGTATCATCTTAAACTTTCTTAATTTGTAATGTAAGCATCCCATTGAAGCAAATGTGAATAATTTATATATTGACCCACTTCCAGGTGTCTTATTAATAAGCAATCCAGAAGGCTAGCTAAGGAAAATATCACCTTTCTAAACAGTAAGTTCATTTTATCTTTAGTGGGCAAATCTTATAATATCAAACAATGTAACTCCAGGAAAATTCTCATAGAGATTATTAGTATCTGGCAATGAGTGAATCTGCTAAGTATAACATCAGTGTTGCAGCCTCAGCCCACAAATCTCTAAAATTTTCTCAGACTTATGTTAGCTTTTGAGGACGAATTTGTAAGAGAACTTGAAGATCAAACTGGTTTGGAAACTTGGAGGTTGTAATTTGCTTCCCACTACACATATTTTACATTAAAGATGCTGATCTTTGGGAAGAATAAGGCACCCTTTTTTATTTGCATTGTCCTGTTTGACCATTCATGCCAAAACAAATGTTGCTTTCAGTGCAAGTGGTTTACGCATACAGCTTTCTTGGCAGCCCCATATGTACAAAATGCTGTGTTGTTGGCTGTGGAATAGTGAAAACTGCAATGCTGCCTTGTTGTCTGTGAACTGCCACTCACTGTTCTTTCAAGAAAGAGATGGTTGAGTGATTAGTGCTGCAAAAGAAATTATGAATACAATTGGTAAAACCTTTGTTGCCATTTGCAGTGATAACAGTTACCTGCTAATGTTTCTCTCTGTCAAGTTTCCTTAGGAAAAAATTCCCATTGTATTCAACTCTTCTAACTTCGAGCATTATAGTCACTATTTTACCATGTTTGAGCTGAATAGAGGTTTCTTGGAGACGTATAGGTTTTTCCCAGGTGGTGGCAATTGTGAAATGTTACAGGGTTTTTCCTTTAAGCCATTAAAATCTTCCTGTTCTTTTTTATTAAATGTGGAGGGAGCATATCATTTCAAATGTATTGAAGAAGGTTGTTATCATTTCCATAGTTAAGCCAAGAAAAAGGTGTGAAATCCTCCAACTATCGGCTTATTGCACTTATGAGTTGTATTTGCAGACTATTTGAAGAAGGTCATAAATTGCTGCCTCTTTTACAGCTTAAAACAGAGCAACAATCTCACCATATCAAAGTGGTTAGGTTTCCATAGGTAAAATGACCTTGAATAATACACTCCTTTTGGAAACCTCCATTGTAAAACCTTGGCGTGCGCGCACACACACACACACACACAGACACACACACACACACTGTTTTTTGTTCAAAAGAAGTATCTCATGGCTGTATCCCTAGTGTTACATTATATAGCTTAAAAGTAAACACTCTGTTGTAAGGTAACTTCTTCCTATGGTTTCAGGATCACTATATGGTCATGACCTGATAAACTGTGTGTTGCAGATATGAAATATGTGCAAAGACAGTCGCAGATTCCTCTTAATAAGATCCGGAGATCATAAAATTGGTATGGTTTTATATTTTCAAAACAGAAGATTATATACATATATATTTTTGCAAAAAGCATAATCTGTATCCTGAGCTTCATCTTCAAGGTTTATTGATTCCTGTGGTGTCTGAAATGAAGTTTTTTAGAGTGATATTTAACCAAAAACTGACCTTTCTTTTTCATGTCGAAAGAAATATTTCAAAACACTGAATATTTTTAAAGTCCTACTGAATACTTCCTGGAACACAGGTAGATACACGTTGCTTTGCAATCATAGAACACTCATCTATTCGAGATTGAATTGTAGATGAGAAATCTGTGGTTTGGCATGACCTTCTGTGTTACTGAAATGGGATCTTGTTCATCATCAATCTCTGCAGTTATATTCTGGAGAGCTTAGAATGTTTTTAGTCCAGAGTCAGTATGTTGATTGTCATAACAACTGATTTAGTTAAGATGGTGACACTTGTTTCTTTGCCATTGTTTCAATATATTATTGCTACCTGACCATCCTAATAAGGTTACTTTGCTTGATTGCATGTACAGGCTTGTGTTTGAAACTTAACCATCTTGTACGTCTTATTTGTCATTCAATGATTGAAGAATGTCATATACGGGAACTGGCAATAAAGCATTTTGAAATCACTCCTCGGAAGGATGCTCAGATTTGGCATTTCCTGTCATCTTGACAATAGACATAACTAGCAAATTTAAACATAGGTATAACTACAACTATTACTTTTTTATATTTAATTATAGACACATTTCATGTAAAATTTGTTGTAAGGAATTTAGTTATTTTTTCATTCATGTAAGTATTATATTCAAAGATGATTTTGAAATATTGAAAGAAATTTATTTCCATATTGTAACAAAATATCTGATAATTATTGTTGTTGTTCATATTGGATCTTTGAATTCTATTCTTTATTTCAGAACTGAAAAATGCATTTGAAATTGCCCCACGTGATCAGTTGCATATTATATTATTTGCCAAAACTGCTGAAGAAAAAAGCAACTGGATGGCAAATTTAATTATGTTAAATACGAAAAGGTACTTTTAATTTCATAAATATTAAAACCAGTTATATTTTTAAAGCTTTTTAAATATTGTATGAATTTGTATTCACATATTTGAACCATTTTTGGAGTCCTAATTCATTAAAAAATCTAGCTATGGTTATTCTGATGCTAATACTTTCAACGGCATATTTCCATAATAGGTCCCCTTATGCTGTAACAACCAAAATTGCAATAAAATGCCCAAATGTGCCTACTTTTTATTTTTCACAACTCTTTAGCAGACTAATATGCTAAGTGGTAAACCAAAATTGAGATTTTTGTCGTTCTGCACATAATGCAAGTGTGCATTCTTGTGGATTAAAAATAATCCATTTCCTGTATTGCATAAAACAAAATGACAGTGAATTTAGAATAAATATTTATTTGTTTAGTGAAATGTTTGAAAAAGCTTAAATGGAAAGCTGAATTTGTTTCTTCTTTGTCAAATTTATGTGTTGTAAGATTTTCCATGTTTTTAAAGTTTTACAAAATTGTACGCAAGCTATAGATTGGTAATCAAGAAAGAAACTAAATGTAAGTTTTAATTTATATTTGTTTTATTCATATTTGTGGTTTGTTGTTTTTTAAAATTTTGTTGATTGATTGCAGTTTTATGGAATTCGGAAGTGCTCTGGCATTTTGAAACTGGGTGTTGCTTTTGTCACATTAACTTGGTGAAAAATTTTTAATCTTCTCAAGGGGTACCATATTTGGAAAAAAAAAAAAAAAATCCCCCTTTCAGAAAATATTTGATTTAAATCACTTACTCTGAGAAATAGCTTTGAATCTTTTGTTCAGTAAAGTTCTCTTAAAGTGGGTCTGTGGCAGTGCTTATATTTGTAATAAGTATTGCAGGATTGTTATTTTATTTCCTTATCTGTGTTCTGAATGTTTGGCATATTTACTAAATTTTTAATCCCTATATCAATATTCGTATGTAAAAAATGCTTTAAAAGCAGCTTAACAAAATGTTAAAAATGTGTATTTTTCATAGTTCTGTAGCCAATTTTTCTTTCTTATATTATAGCAAAAAAATTCGTAATATCAAGTGCAATACTGCTTTTTTAATTTTTAAGGACTTCTCTGCTTCTTTAAAGTTATTGATATTTTAATGGTTAATTTATTTTGTTTAACAATGTGAATATTTTAATGGTTAATTTATTTTGTTTAACAATGTGGATATTTTAATGGTTCTAACTTATTTCATAATCTTCTGCAGCCTTTCTGAAAACTTGATGTATGTTAATAAACGTATTTAGTAAAATTTCAAAAATTTTAGATATTTTTATGTACTATGTATATAGTTATAAATTTTATTCAAAACAAAATTAATTTAAAGTATATTTTTAATATAATTATTATTTTATATGTAATAATGAAATTTTCCTTTATCATACATTTCAGTATGTTAGAACGAACTCTGGATAGCATTTTATTGGATGAAGAAAAGAAACACCCTCTTCGACTTCCTTCTCCGGAAGAATATAGGTAAAATTAATTTTTAATGCAATTGCTCTCCTAAATATTTTTAGTTCTTTGCTTTTAAATGTATCGAGAAATCAGATAAAAAGTATTTTTTATTGTTGAAATAATTAGGTGGAAAAAGTTTTTTAGCCCAAAGGGTCGTTAGACTCAACGGGCTACTAGTCTCAAAACGATGTTTTGCATCTTTTTACTTTTTGCATTGATTCATTTTTCAAACTGTTGCCACCAAATGTTATCGCAATGTATATTTAAAGAAACTAAATAATGAAAATCTGCATGAATGTTTCTCGCATTGTGAAAAAACAGCGATACCTAGTGCCATCAAATTTTAAATAACATAGTCCTCCAATCGTCGTACATGGGCACTTGGAAGCCCAAATTTTGAATTTCGAATTTCTTATTATGTATTTCAAATTTTGTAAAAATTTGAATGAATTTTTGACTAATGAACTCAATTATTTGAAAGCGAAACCATGGCTACGGTGTCTGGGGAAAAAACATTGTTATCTCCAGCGCACGAGACTGTGTATCGTAAATCTAAAGATATGCTATTTTTAATACACTGGTGTGCAAAAATTAAGGACGAAGTCGAAAAATTAGCATATCAGCTGAACGAAGAGGCAGAGCAGACAGAAAGACCAATCAGTAGATTAAGTAAGGTGATGTACAGTAGCACATGCGCAGATATGCAGGTAGACATAATGGGGGAGTGTCTGAGTAATATAAAGCATGTTGTCGGTGTAAGATCATTATTTCTGGCAAAGTGATTGCACGCCGTATAGCAGTTAAAATCACACCGAGTTGCTGCCTCAGCAAGAAATGGCGAATAATCAATCTATTAGACGACATCTAGATGCTTTTACCCAAGGTCAAATCATTGGGAAGTTGGAGGAAGGCCACAGTGTGACAACTGTGGCTGCAGAGTTCGGAATTGCTCACAGCATCGTTTACGACTTTGGAGACAATTTCAAACTACAGGAACAGCTATCCGGGGGTTTAGTAGTGGTCGTCCATGAGGAACCACACCCGCAGAGGACCGGTATATTGCCTTACAGGCCAGAAGAAACAGGCGGCAGACAGCGGGAGAAATCGCTAGACAGACGACTGGACGACCGATATCGCGTTTTACCGTAGCCAGAAGACTGCACGGTGGTGGTCTGTTTGCACGACGCCCTGTACGTTGTGTACTTCTAACACCTGCCCATCGGAGAAGGCGTTCTCTGTGGTGCCGGGAACACCGGAATTGGAGAGACAATGAATGGGGACGAGTACTCTTTACAGATGAGAGCAGATTCAGTCTGAGTAGCCATTCTCATCGCATACTCATTTGGAGAAAGCGATGAAGCCGCAATCATCCCTCGAACATCATTGAAAGGGACAGGTATGGAGGTTGCGGTGTTCTCGTTTGGGGAGGCATCATGCTTGGTAGTCGTACAGACCTTCACATCTTCGATGCAGGTTCAGTCAATGGGACCCGTTATTGTAACGAGATTCTTCTTCCATATGTGCGTCTTTTTAGAGGCACTATGGGTCCGCAGTTCCTTTTCACGGACGACAATGCACCATGTCATCGCACAGTAGCTGCCGAACAGCTCTTAGAGAGTGAGGATATTGAACGTATGGATTGGCCGGCACGATCTCCGGATCTCAATCCCATCGAGTATGTATGGGATTTTCTAGGCAGACGCTTGGCAGCTCATACCTTATCACCAGTAACGATTCCGGAGCTTCGTTTGGCGCTGCAAGACGAATGGGCAGCAATGCTTCAACAACTCATTGACACCCTCCTTCTCAGCATGGGCAGACGCTGTGAAACCTGCCTAGCAGTCAGGGGAGATCATATCCCCTATTAAAGACCGGATGTTTCTTGCTGGACACCCATCACAGGGGTGTTTCAGCCTTCAGTCACATTGTGCTCCATGCTACTTTTTCAATAAAGCTTCTTTTTGTCCCTCTGATTTCTCTTTTAGTAAGTGTTGCTTACATTACTCATGTCCTTACGTATTGGGGATCGTACGGTATTAAATGTGTTGATTTGGAAAGCTTTTGTATAAAGTTATATTGAAAAAAACGTCTCGTCTTAATTTTTGCACACCAGTGTATTTTGTGATATAGCTGTTGAATTGAATTTCATGTGGTTTAAGTGTGAAGAACATGAGGTTAAATAAAGATAACACACAAAACGTAAAAAAAAAAAAAAAAAAAAAAAATTTTTTTTTTAACCATTATTGCCCGAGCATACAGTAAAAGGTATTTGAATTTTTCAAGCACTTTGAAAGTGCATGAAAACTTCGACTGAAGAGCGAATAATGCTTTGCCAACTCACCTCAAAAAGACTGGAAAAATTTTAGGTGGTTTAATACAACGAAAATCGCTTGATGTAAGATTTAATGAATATCACATATGGGGAAGATATTCATCATAGTGATATTCATTAAAAGTTCCAACAGTGAAACAGGCAATGTGGGATGATCATTATTAGGCTGTAATAGAATCTTCATACTTAGAAATTGAGGGCAGTTTGACTAGATTCCCAGGAGATGCTTCCTGTTGAGATCTGCTTATGTAGCACTAGTGGTAATTTCCTACATTGGTATTTGAGGCTCCAGCTAGCTTCTCTTGATCGCGAAAGAGAGTTGGCATAAGCTTTCCGGCAAAAAATGTAATGAGAGGTTTTCAGTTTGGGTGAACTGTGGTACTATTTTTTTATCATTAGTTGCAGTAACTGGTAATAGATCGAGGTTTCATCTTTAGGACTGGGTTTTCTAGGAAACTACCATCATCCAGGTACAAGTCACAACATTTCTTCATACTTTCAAGATGCCAAACTTTAAATTTTTCTGTGAAGCAAAATTTAAAGCTTAGCATATTTGTATACATTTGAAACTTAGCAGAATAGTGGATTTGTTGCCAATCTAGAAAAACTAAGCTTCTCAGCAACAAAGATAACACCTTATTATTATTTATTATTGTGAATTAAATCACGCTTAATCCATTCTGGAATTTATTCGAGGAAATAAGGGTTCAAGATTTACTTTGTAATTTTTAATATAGATATTTTGAGTTTTTGTGTATTTTTGCCTTGTCACTAAGGGAGAACTGAATTAATTGAATGAGAAATACTGAATTGACTGTGAAAAACTGTTTGTTTTTTTCTTTTCTTCTTCGTCTTCTTTTTTTTTTGTTTGTTTGGCTTGTTTAATTTCTTTTATACATCATTTTAGATTTATTGTAGTATTTGAATAGAACATGTGGTAACAATTAGATAATTCTTCAGATGATATACATAATTTTTGTGCATTTTGAGTTATAAAATGAAAGATATAACGCTGTTAAGTGAACCGAGCACCAGAGTGTAGCTATAGTAAACAAATATAGTGAATTTTAAAGCATGCATTTATTCTATTGTGGTTTATGCGCTGTCGATGAAGTAGATTTATTTCAGTCCAATAAGTTTAAATGAAATGCAAGAAAAATACATATAATTTAACATTCCGTACAAGGAAGTCATGTGGTGTACACATCAGAGTTTTTTTATTAACTTAAATGCCTTTTTTTATTAACCTCTGTCATAATTCAAAATTTAAGTTCAAATAAAATTCACATTTTTTTTAATTGTAAATTAAAAAAAAAAAGTTTTGAATTATATCCTATAAAATTTTTACTATAACCCCAAAGTAAATGCGTTTCTAGGCATACATGCAAAAAAAATTGTTTTTTTTTTATTCCAAATTTCCCAAGATATATATGAATTTATATATAGGCAGGTTTTGAAATTTGGCATATGTGGTTATAAGTTATATTAGTGCCAAATATGATTTACACTTTGTTACTGAAGCATACTGATGCTGGGGCATTATAGCTTTTGTGACTATTATCTCTCTCTATGGGCATCGGATCAGTAGTCCCAATTTGAGAGCAGATTTAATTCCATTGCCCTCTAGATGAGTAGTAAATTTTGCTGGATTTTAAAATCTGATTAATAGAGCTCTTGACTTTTCAAGAGGATAGCTCGTCAAATATATTTGAGACCCCATTGAAAAAAACTTCAAAGTAAACACAAATTGACAGTAAAATTTAAAATGTAAAAAATTGCAACTGTACAATGGAAAACTGCATTTTTATTGGAAGCGATGGGTTTCAAAACTAGAAGTGGAAAAATCAGCCATAGTGAAATTTTGTCCAGCTGGGATGTGCTAAAGAGATCTCTTCTGCATTGGAACTATTGCATTATGTTATAGTACATTTTGAAAGTATCGGTTCTTTAGAGTTATTTATTATTTTGATAAATAAATGTAAAATTATTCTAATTTCTATTTTTAATCTTTAAATGCAGTTGTTCTTATTTTACTGTTATACATATTAATGCTTTATTTTAGTCAGTCATTTTTATAATCTTAATAATTTAAATTTGCTATTCACATAAGTGGCTATCTGCCTCAAGATAATGATTATAAAGAAAATATATATAATGATTTTAACAAGTCCAGATAAGTTCATAAAAAGTTTGAAACAAATAGTATTAAGAAATGCTGCTGTTTGCTGAGTAGCAATACATTGAGTTTGTTATTAAAAATAACGTGAAAGAAATTACGAATTGAAAATTTCGTTTTGAGGTGCGCATGTTTAGTGAACTAACTATGTGTTGAAAATTTGGTTGCTTTAGTTTTTTCTACAGTTCAAAGAACAAACATATATATGCACAGATTCTTCATTATAATCATATTTAATAACAGACATGAATTTTTTGAAGTTTTCGCATTTATGAGATTTACTTTAGTATTATATTCATTTAAAAATATCTGAATGAACTTTTTCATCAAATGAGAATGACTTATTTTTTTACATGATTTATCTAAAATATATTTTTCATTTTTAGGTTTGCTGTGGAAGACTCTGAAGCAAATATAATTTTCGAAGAAAATAAATCTAATGCTGGTGGACCAATTATAAAAGGAGCAACACTTCTAAAACTTGTTGAAAGATTAACTTACCATATGTATGCTGATCCAATGTTTGTGCGCACATTTCTAACAACATATCGATCTTTCTGCCAGCCATCAGAATTACTTGATCTTTTGATTGAAAGATATCCTTTTAAAGCTGTATTATTTATGCCAGTTTTATTATTATATACTATTTCTTAAGACTTATTTGTCACACATGAGTATAGTTTTAAAACTGTGCATTATTGTAGAAAGTTGTGCATTTCTGGGCATTTGGAAGTCATTAAAATGCAGGTTTTGATTATTGAATATGCATTATATAATATCAAATTTATCATTTTATAATTCATTTACTTTCTAGGATTATAAATTAATTGTATTTACATGAGCTTAGAATTTGTGAAAATGAATCATCCTTATATCTCAAGAGTTATTTAAAGATAATATTTAAGTGAGATATTTTTTTACATATTTAAAAAGAAGTATTAATGTGGCAGTTTTATCTGAATATAATAAAGATGATCTGAAAACTTATAAAGACAGAACAATTTTATGGAAGAATTGAATTATTAAATCTGATATTAAAAAATATAAAAATAGTTAGAAAATTCAGACATAAATTATTAATGTGGACTTTAAATGAAAAATGCAAACAAGATTTCATATTGTAGAAAGGCTTCCTTAATAGACATAAATTTACCTTATTTGGAGCATATGAGAGAAAGTTTAGTGTCTTTAATTTCATAAAGTTGCATGCTTGTTTAGTTCATTAACATGAAAGTGATAAAAAATTTAAAGTCTTAACCATGAATGTTTTGTTAGTATTAAATGTAGTGTGTTATTTCTTTGACTCTGATTTACATTTGAGATAACAGATCCTCCACCACCTCCTGCACTTTCTGATGGATCATTAGAAGGAACTGATATAGAAAATTATAAAAATTCCTATAGGGAAGATTTAAAACGCTTCAGAAAAGAATACTGTCAGCCAGTGCAATTTAGGTACGTTTTTTATGCAATTATTCTGATGTTTGAATTATTTCTTCTAATTTATTAAATAAAAATAATAAAGCACATTATTTGTAAGAAGTAAGAGTGTGTACTGAGGCTTTTATCTTTATTGAAATATCTTCATTTCAATATGTATAGTATTTTGTTGAATTCCTAGGTGTGTGGGAATGTTATGAACTGCTTTTATTTTTTATTATGCAGCCTTTTTTTTAAGCCTTTTTTTTTGTAAGGAAAATCAATTCCAATAATTAAGCTGTAAATATAAGCATTGTTTTTTTTAAAACAGTTTTTATTTAAAGCCATATTAGTCATGTTGCTAATTTAAACACACTGGAGGAAAACTTTTCAGTTTATGGATTTGTATCATGGCAAAAGAGAAAGTATTGCCACTTCACTTGGAAGAAATGTTTACTGTTAGCCTTGTGTACAAGTAATCCAATGAGAAACACATGCAACTACCTTTTAGATGATTATGCTTTGTCTTTATTAAAAAATTTCACAACTTTAAGCTGCTTAAATAATAAAAGAATATCAGAGCTTTTTTTTTTTTTTTTTTTTTTTTCATCACTATTGCCACTTACTTGCCTTGCCATTTTAAACAATTAATTTTTAATACAAGATCTTACCTTTCATACCTCTGAGTTCTTTGAAACTAATTTTTAAACTAGTAACTGTTGCAACTGAGTACCTTAAATTGTTTCAAATTTTAAACTGGAATCCACCTGCCAAGTTCAGATTGTAATTTCTTTTTTAATTAACTATTTAATTTTGAATGTTTCGAGATATATGAAGTTTTCGGTGTGTAATATTTTTTTATTTATCATTTATTGTGTGTATGTATAAATTTAGCAGTATGCTGAATTTCTTTTGAAATTTTTGTATGAAGAATTTTTATTTTTAAAGTAGTTGTACTAGTTGCATATAAATTTATTGAAAACAGTTATCTTAAATGTTGTTTATTGTACACTTTTTTAGAGTTTTAAATGTACTTCGACATTGGGTAGATCATCACTTTTATGATTTTGAGAGAGATCCATCTTTGCTATCAGCTCTTCGAGCATTTCTTGAGAAAGTAAAAGGCAAAAGCATGAGAAAGTGGGTTGAATCGATTAACAAAGTGGTTATGCGACGTGTGAGTATATTTTTTAATTCAGAGTTGCATTTGCTGCATTTTGAATAGTCGTGGTCTATGTTGCTATCAAAATGCAGTAAAACTTCATGTGGCAACTGCCATCCTAAGAAAAGTGTATTTGGGGAATTGTTCAGTATTTTTTTAAATATAATAAATAATGATACTGAATATTATTGATGATCATGTATAGAAGACAGCAATTGTCTTGAACTGTGAGCAGTTACATTCCATAGGTTTCACTGTATTGCATTGTTTATAAGTAACAAATGTATATCTGTATTTAGTTGTAAAATGTACATGCATGTATATATAAGCATATCTCTAATTTTTTGTATTTGTCTCTTCACAGTATTGTAATGGGTATTTAAAATACTAAATATGTAATTTAGAAAGCCTTTTTTTATGAGGAATAATCTGTTAGTGGCCAAGTGGATTAGAACTGCTGAATGACAGAATTTTCAGCTTAAAGGATTCTTATTTCTTTTTTTTTATGGGGGAAATTCAGAAGCTCTGTTTATGCTGCCCATTTTCATTTAACTTTAAGAACTCAAAATATATATTATCCATGCTATCATGGGAGTGATATAATCTTCATTATGTATGAACTGAAATAGACGTGTGTCATGTGACAAAAGGATTTCACATAAAGCATCTGTGAATGTGTGACAAATTTGGGTAATGTTTAGTTTAATATGTCACAAATAAATGTGTGCCAGTTAGATTGCTTGCTAGGATCATTTGTAACAAAGTGATTCTTTTTAGTTTACTGTTGTATTTTAAAGCAGTTGCTGGGAACATTTTCCGAAACAACTCACTCTTTATATTTATGTAACAGAAATATCATATGACTTATTCTGCTTGGGTAATGTGGACATCTCATTGGGAATCATGTGAATAGTTAGAGCTTCTGGTAAGAAGTAACATCATGATTAGTTTACTTATTTCCTGATTCTAAGGAACTGTAACAACTTACACTAAAAGTATATATTCATAAATGTAGCAAAAGGTAATAGCTCAAAGGAAAATGTAAGAAAAATTGTAAATATAAATCACATTTTTAACTGTGTTTTAGAAGTTTTTAAAACATTGATGAAGATCTGTGTGCAGTTAATACTGTGCTGATGATTTTTCGCAAGCACTAATTATGGTGTTTTAAATTATCAAATTCTGTACTGAAAATTTGCTGCAGATTTCCAGGTTCATAAAAATTCTGATCTTTGCATACAAAAAACTGGTCTAAGTGATTTTTGTCATCTTCATTTAAGTAAATGTTTTACTGTTTAAAAAATTTTGTTAAGACCAGAACAAGCAATAATTCAATGCTACCATTAGTCAAGTAGTAGATTGTTAGCACATCCCATCTAAGCTGTAATAGCTTTTGACAAGTTATCAAACTTGTCAGAGCATGTTATTATGCTGAAAACACTACACCGTTTTTATTCATCAGTTCCAGCCTTTTCTGTTTGATGTTATGACTTATCTAATTCAGTTGTAGAAATTTCTGGAAGAAGCTTAAAATAATAATAAATAAATAAAATGAATAATTCCCTTAGAATTTCACAAAACAGAGAGCATCATCCCACTTTTTTTTTTTTTTAAATGCATATTGTTTTTTGAAGGGCTTTGAGTCAGCTCATCTCTTCTACTCTCATTGTTTGCATTTGATATTGTTATAAACAATACATTTTCATCACCTGTTATAAATTGTTTCAAAAATCGATCATTTCTAATGGCATTTTAGAAGCAAATCATAGATCTCAATGTAGTGGGCTCTTTCCATAAGAACATGTAGAACTTACATATTGAGCTTGAAAACAAAGCGAAGTCATTTCATGTGATCATATACAGTTGAATTTAATAAATTTAATCTCTTAGCAGTGTCTCACATTGCTATCACAGTTTGCTTCATTCAAACCTTTATTTTGTCTTCAACAGTTTCAGCTTGTCTTTCAGAACATGGTGCATCATCAGTATCAAAATTGCCAGAATATTGTGAACTAATTTCAGCACTGCTGTTTTGTCAACACTTATTCATTATATATAGAAATGCAAAATATCCTAAAAAAGCTGCTTTTGGTTTTCCATATGTGATGGGCCGTACAACACACACATAGTAAAAAAAAAAAAAAAAAAAAAAAAAAAATTAAGTAGGTATATCAAAACAGAATCCAAGGGAAAAAAAAAACTGAAATGTTTCAGATTTTAAATTACGTACAAAGGGGCATTTTTTTAAAACATTTTGTGTGTTACCTTTATTTATTAAATACCATGTTCTTCACACTTAAACCATAAAATTCAGTTAAAGAGCAATATGGCAAAATAACTTTAAACTGAGCATATCCTGTACACAGTCTCACGCACTGGAGATAAAAATGTTTTTTTTTTCTGTACAACGTTGCTGTTATTTGCTTTCAAATTGTTGAGTTTGTTAATCAAAAATTCGTAAAAGTTTTACAAAATATGAAATCGATAACAAAACAAATTTCAAATTTGGGCTTCCAGATGCTCATATTCGCAGCAGGATTACTTCATTCAAAATTTGTTGGCTCTAGGTACTGTCGTTTTATAAGAGTACGAGAAACATACATACATTTATGCACATTCTTCATTATTTAATTTCTTTAATATAGGGCTGCAATATTTGGTGGCAGCAGTTTGCAAAGTGAATCGACATTTAATGTTTCCGACGCAAAATGACGACAATAGTCCTTCGGGGACAAAGCCCTTTTGTACTAAAAAACAGAATCAAGCAAAAGTTTTTAAAAATAAGCCTTGGAATGTCATCTGCCAAAATATATAATGATAGTATGATTTAGAATAAAATTGTCTACTTAAAAATACAACTAATCTTGTTGGTAAAAATTTTTACTATGTTGGGTAACAAAAAATTGACATTACTTTCCAAACAACCCTATATATTACGAAATGCATATCATTTTCATATTACATGTAAGCATGATTTTACTTAGAAGAGTATCAGCATATATTTCCTATGAGCAAAAAAAGATAATCTATTTGTTTTGAAACAAGGATTGTTTGCCTAAATGAGAGTCCTTTAAATCTACTCCCCAAAATAATTTTAATATGCTCAAAGAAACTCTGTTAAAAAAATTTAGCTGTCTATGAAATTACTTGTACCTTGAAATTAGCATTATTTAAATTAATGTTCCGGTTTTTGATAGAAATTGATGATAATTGTGAACTACCACAGCATAAACTGGAGTGTTTTTGTGCTATAAAATATGTGTTATATTTCAGTGTGTCCTGCACTTGCTGTAAATTAGAAATTTCTTGTTCTTTTCTGTGCGTATTTTAAAATGAAGTGTTTTGTAGGAAAAAGCTGTAATTTTATAAAGCTGATACTGTGACTATACATTTTATTTTTTTCTAAGCTATTTTATTACTCTTTCTGTTAATGGTTGATATTTTTAATAGGCTTAGAAATAAATGTTAAGTTCATTTTCATGTTTTAAGGAAAGAATGAGCATTTAATGAATTTGTGAAATATAGATTGTATAAGAAAATTTTGAAACTAAAATAAAAGATGTTCTTATTTCTGTTACTGTAGAAGATTATGGCAAGAGTAATATATTCTATTTTTCTTGCAGATATTCATCTAGAGTTATTATATTAAGTTGCAATTTAATGTATTCATGAAGAAGGGGCTATACTCATCCATCATTAAGTTCATTCATCACCAAGAACATTATCCTAGATACTCTACAGGGGCAACCAATTTTACATCCATAATAACAATGAAATTCTGTCCCATTCTGATGGAGAATCCCCCAGAGCATAGATCCAAAGGTTTCCATTACTCTTACCGTACCACCAAATCTCCCAACAGGACTTCTGGCTGCTCAGACTGTTACTGCTTGTAACTACACACTTGCAAATAGCCAGGCCTTCTCCAGGATTCGAACTTGGGCCTAAAACTATGACGTTCACATGCACTAACTGTTATGCCAATCTGTATAATGGTTAGTGCAGTAAATATGGCTGTCCCTTTTAAGCTAATTTATGAACTTAACATCACTTGCATGTTGGAGTGTGGTTCATTTTTTTTTATGAATTCCAGAAAATTTTGATTTTTTATTCCTTCAGCTGTTAGAATTTTTTTATATTTTATCTAGGAAGATTATATAATAGAATTTCAAATTTGCAGTTTTTAGTTTCAAATGTAGTAGGCTCGTTATTAACTGGGATAATTATAGATGATGTTCACAGTTAACCTAAAATCATGGTTAATTGAACAACAATTAGAAAAAGACCACCGGAAAGAGGAAAACTCACACGGTTTCGGGTTCCTGGACATAAGCCCCATCCTGTGTGGAACAGTATATGATTCTAGACTCGTGTTTTTTTTTTTTTCTATGGCTGGTATTACCGAAAGGAACAGATGTGAGAGAAGCCCAGGGCCTAATTTCATGATGCTAAACGAGCCATGAAGTCTTCCGATTCCATAATCATGTGTGAAGTTGTCCATGTGAATGTTGTGGGTGGGGAAAACTAATTGTTTCAAGCTGGAGCACAGTGTTGTGAAAGCGACAGCAATATAGTAAACAACAGTAATTCTCAGTGCATTGTGTAGCAGATGAAAATAACATTTTTAGTATGGAATCGCAAGGTAGTTATCATTAGAAATAATTGGATTCATCTAGCAGGCAAGCTTATCATATGTCATCTTTGGTTGATCTTGTGAGCAAAGCTGGAAGACTGTGTAGGATGAGAAGATCGAAGGTGTGGTTACATGAGAACTTGAAGATATCGGGTTGGCCAGAAGGAAAAGTACAATTGCATATAATTCAGACACTCGGGGTGGAGTAGGGCCTCTTTCAGAACCATATGTAATTTAAATAAATTGGCCAAATAATAAGGTGGGGAGGGATAGTATTAAAAATTAAGCAAATTTCAATGAAAGGAATTAAGCAACTAAAGATTGAAATTGTAGTTAAACACTAGAGAAACTTTGATTAGTTACTGTCTCAGCTGTGGTAAAAAACCACAAGAGGCCTTTTTCAGTAACCAGTAATTATCATAGTAATCATAGTAATACCATAGGCGCTGATCAGTAATATCATAGTTGTAAGTAAATCATGGTAATTTTGACCCATAATTTTTAATTTCATTTGTTATTTCTATGAGCATACATTTTATCAAATGAGTTGGTCAGTCCTTTTAACTTGGGCATATAAATTTTAAAAGTACTATTCATAATTGAAATTTTATTTTTACCAAAGATTTCATTGAATTCAGACATATATTTGGAAAAAACTTAATTAAAAAATTTGTGCTTTTCTGTTAATACTACTTTTATCGGGATTATTTCTTTACACATTATCACTATTATTTTTCTGAGACTTCATTGATCAAATTGATAGTAGCAGTAACTGATTTAGAGGAAGTTTCAATAGGGTTATAATTGGAATTTGTGGCTTGTTTCTTAGACTTCTCTTTGTATGGTATGCCTGTGTGTTTTCTGTGTATGATAATCTGTATGAAGAAGTGTAATCCATATTATAACTATAAAAAAATACTGTTAACATTTTACATGCATTTTTTAACAGTTTGATCTGGAGAATTAGTTCATTTGGTTATGAAAATTAAATTAATTTTCAGAACCAGAGTAATACCCTTCAGAATAGTATTAAAAATTAGTTTCAAATGTAATGAACAATGCTTTTGTTTATATTACTCTTATATTTTGATAGAAGTTGATGGGAAACAATATTAATGGCTGAACTCTGATTTATTTTTAAAGGAGATTTAACATATACTTGTATATTCCAGATTATGTACAATTAAACTCTGTAGATAAAACCAATTTCTAAATATTGGTATCATCTGGTACCACTGTTGTTATCACATGCATTCTCCATCCCCCCTTTTATATTTCTTGTATTTGGCTTTATTCTGATCATTTGTGGTAGTCATTTTCCCATGATTCTGCGATAAGTAAAGTGAATCTGTTTTTAGACAAGTTTTGGTCAAATGATAATTGATTGTATGTATTTAGAATGTTATTCCTTGTTTTTATAACTTAAAAACAATATTATGTTTTGAATACTAAATCAGTTGAATTTCAGTTTTTACGTAGGGTATTTTTTTTTCAACCTCCGATGGGCTATAAAGAAAAGACAGGTGAATAAATGAAAAAGATTTTATTACCAAAAGTAAAGTACAATACAGGTTATTTCTCCACATAATCACCTTGACGAGTGAGGCATTTGTCATATTGTGAACAAGCTTTGCAATACCCTCTTCATAAAATGTTCCCGCCAGTGATTGGAAGTGAGTTGTGACGGTTTCTTTGAGCACTACATCATTTTGGAAGCGCTGCCCCCCAAGCCACTGCTTCAGTTCAGGGAAAAGATGAAAGTCACTCCGCGCTAGGTCGGGACTATATGGCGGGTGTTCGAAAATGTCCCACTGAAATTGCTGAAGGAGCCGTTGGGTTACACGAGCGCTGTGAGGACGGGCATTGTCGTGGATCAGAACAATTCCAGAAGTCAACATGCCTCTTCATTTGTTTTGAATAGCTCTCCGTAAGCGTTGCAAAGTTTCACAATATGAATCTGCATTAATTGTTGTTCCAGGCTGCATAAACTCCACAAGCAACACTCCCTTTTGGTCCCAAAAAACAGTTGCCATAACCTTACGGTTGTTGAAGGTTCGTTTGAATTTTGTGGGTCTCTTTGGAGAATTTGTGGGCATCCATTGTTGTGATTGTCATTTTGTTTCAGGCGTGTCATATCGAACCCATGTCTCATCACCTGTCACAATGGATTTCAAAAAATCTTCTCCATCGGTATTGTAACGGTCAAGAAACTCCAACGCTGCAGCCATTCGGCGAGCTTTATGGTCGTCAGTCAACATCTGGGGGACCCAGCGAGCGCAAACTTTTCTGTAGCGCAACTTTTCAGTAACGATAGAGTACAGGGAAGATCTCGAAACTTCCGGAAATTTCATCGATAATTCACTTATGGTGAACCTTCGATTTTCCTTAACCGCTTGGTCAACTCGTTGAACAATGTCGCCTGTAGCGACAGACTTGCATCCTTGACCCCCTTCATCATGCACATCAGTTCGACCATCTTTAAACTTTCGACACCATTCACGAACAACGCCATCACTCGTAAAGCTGTCTCCATACACTCGACTCATTCTGCGATGAATTTCTGCTGCACTGTTCCCTTCTGCCTGCAAGAAAATAACAGCTCGCAATTCACACTTGGCGGGAGAATCAATAGCGACAGCCATGTTTACGTAACTGCAACTCAACAGAAAATGGCGTGTTGAACTCACCATTGACAGAGCGTGTGGAGGGGGAGATGCACAGTCGCCTACTACGCACACCAACCACCTGCCGTATGCCTGGCCATTATACTGTACGATCGGAGGTTGAAAAAAAACAACCCTCGTAGTATGTAGAGTAAATTTAGAATTCAAGCTTGCAATAATGTAAAATTATATGAAACGTATTTTTTTAAATTGCATTTATTTTTAGTTAAAAAAATGTTTTTTACAGTTGGAATCAGTAGAAGAACCTCGTGAGATCACTTTTGGCTTTGAAAAAATTCCACCACCCATTGAATGGTTTTTAAGCAACACTTACGAAAAGTTTGATTTATTAACTGTAAGTGGACACTTTTGCAGATTCTGTTAATGTTTTATTATTAATTTGTTTATATATTTAATAATTTACTTTCATTGTAGTTACATCCCATTGAAATAGCCCGGCAACTAACTTTATTGGAATTTGAACTGTATCGGAGCGTGAAGCCATCTGAATTGGTTGGAAGTGTGTGGACCAAAAAGGACAAAATGAAAACATCTCCAAATTTGTTAAAAATGATCCATCATTCTTCTAATGTAAGAAAAATATCCAATTTAATATCTATGTAAAAAACATATGTAATGCTTTAATATTTATTTTATTGCATTCACATTTATTGCCTGCTTTATTAGTGTGTTTGTAAATATAATTCTTCTGCAAAGGCTATAAATTCAGTAAAAAAAGATGAAAAGCCTAAATTGTAAAAACTGGCTATATTCATCCTGTGAAGTAATTATATCTTGTCATTTAAGGCAGTGCTATAGTGTTTATGATCAATTCTGACATATATTCCTTATCTATAAAATTTTTTTTTTTTTTTTTTTACAGTTTAGTTTTTGGTTGATGAAGTGCATTGTGGAAACAGAAAACTTTGAGGAGCGTGTTGCAGTTGTCTCTCGGGTATTAGAAATTATGATGGTTTTGCAAGAATTAAATAACTTCACAGGGGTGCTTGAAGTTGTTGGTGCAATGAATTCTGCCTGTGTACATCGACTTGAACATACTTTAAATGTAAATAATTTATGTTTAGAATTTTATTAAAGTAATGAAAGTTTTCAGAGATTACAAAATCATGTTATTTTGATATATTTTATTTCATTCAAAATACAAAAAATATTTAAACATTTTATATGTTAACCAAAATTAACTAGATACTTTCTGATTATTTGCTTCCCCACTGAAAAGTCACGATCTCATTGCCAACTTTGAAGAGAGATATTTGTATGGGTATCAGCATTGATTTCAGTGATGCATCCAGTGCCACATTTTTTTTACATTTTCCTTTTTTTCATAAGAGCCATGCACATTGCTTGGTTTTTTGCACTCTCTGCCTTACCCACATACACAATGTGTTTTTGCTAAAGTGACATCAGAGAATTGTGAAACTTTGACAATAGAATCCTGAAATGAGAAGTCAAAAAAGAGGTGATGCATTTAAATGAGCCACATGACATTCTATGCATGCAGAAAACTAGGATTTCTCTGGAGATCACAAAAACTGAATTCTGCAGTCACACTAGTGAAAATAGTGGAAAAAAGTGGAAATCATCAGTGGGGTGCTATGCACATACCTGGATCGGTTCATAATACTCTTTGACAGCCTGGTGCATTGCCTCATCATTTTTTTTTTTTTTGTCTTGGCAAAGGTGCACATAATTAACCATTAATTCTTTTTCCTGTTGTGTATCTTTACTATTTATGATTTTATTCTGTGTATGCATTATGCAATCTACTGCTTTTTGCTATTTATTTATTTCTGTATTTATTTTAGTTATTTCATGATGCAAGTAAAATTGATTGCTGTGCTAATCATTTCTTTTTTCCCTCCATTTTATTGCACATTCGAATATGAATATTTTATTTCACATGACTGTATCATAATCGGCCTTCATAATGTTGATTAGGATGTAATAATAAAACCTTAAACCACCAAAAGAACTTTGTGAATCCTGCACATGGTACTAATATTCAATTAACTTAATGGAATAATTTTTATTTGTGTGTACTTAATTGTATTCATTTTAATAATTAAAAATTGCATTGTAGTGCATCATTTAACAAATAAAAAAACTAAAAGCTTTAAATTGCAAACTACATCATTACTTTATTCTGCATAGTTATAAAAAGTGTTCAAAACAAATTTAAAACATTCAGTTTTGCATCCATTAAAGTGTATAAAATTGTTTCATTTCTCAAATTACTTAGGTAATCTGCAAATTATGTAGATAATCTGCACATTACCTACTCTGCACTGGTTAATCTGCACATTACCTAGTAGGCAGTCATTAAAGTGAAAATACTCTTTGCTGGAACAGCAGTAACAATTCTGTACTCTTAAATTAAGGTAATGTTATTTATTTATTTCTCAATATGTAAAGAATCAAGTTAATACAATCAAAAAATCAACAAATTAGTTGATAGAATCAGTTGTCAATGAACTAAAAAACTGTAATACAAAAAATCAAAGAGTTTAAAGTATTATTACAATTAAGGAAATTAATTTGCAAAACATATGATAAGATTATGTTTACTTATTAATGCAATCTAAAGATTGCTGATATTTTGAATTACGTAATTGTTTTTTGCAATAAGCTTAGTTATTTGTGGTACGCTAAGATGTGCAGTTAAATTGTTTGGAAACCTGCCATGTACCAAGGGATTGTTTTATTGCTGTTTGATGTAAAGATATTTCTACAGCAGAGACATCTTCTTTCGTTAAAAATTTCTCTTTATAAACACTGAATTCAGATCTTGCATGCAATTGTTTTAAAATATCCATTTTAGCACCAAGTTTATAAAAACTGTCCTCTGTTTTACTAAGAGCCGCATCAAAAGTCAAGTGGGCATCAGTTTTTGCTCTCTCTAATTTGGGTACTTTAATTCTCACAGTGACACCTACATCGACATTTGGGTGCTTTCCATTAGAACCTGCTAAAATTTTCTTTGCTTGCTTTTCTAAACTTTTGTTGTCTTCATCATGCTGTATTTCATGATCCATAATCTTTTTACAAATGTTGCAGAATATGTTCTTACGCTTTAAGATCCTTCCTCTTTAAGATCTGTTTCACTACAAATTACATGAAAAACATGTCACATCATTTGCACTTGTGAGCACCTGATGCTGCTTTTGAGCAAACAGTGCAGACCCTATCTTGTATAGTCTTCTTTACAGGATGTGTACAAAATTGTGGTGGTGATTTTGCTGAAGTTAAGGGTAACTCAGTGATGAATTCTTCAAAATGCTGATGTGATTCCATGCAGGTACAGTGTGATTGAATATTTTTCATAGCTGTATCCTCAGTCAGCGGTGTAGAAGGCAGTTTAAGATTACTATTAATAAATCCTTGTATTTCTGTAGGTGATTCTGTAGAAGCAGGAGATAATCTTGCATAAGATTTGATTTTGATCCCATAATCACAGTCTGTTGTAAATCTTCTAATTTTTCAAGGTCTTCTTCAGTGTTTATCGAACGTAATACTTCTTGTAGTGTAATAGAAGACAACCCTACTTTTGTGAGACAGAGGAACATGACTTCATATGTACTTCTTTTAATTGCAAAATGAGAGGCACGATTCTTCATGAATTGTAGAAATCGTATGTCTTCATTCCACTTGTTAGTTTGGTTATCAGCCATCCAACTAGTGAGCATGTTTTCAATGTTTTAATTTCCTTGTTTGACACCTCCTTATTTAAGAGGCTCCCTCGGAACAGATGAGAGTCGAAAGGAATCGTCCCACAGGACGGGTTTTGCATTGCTAAGTCTAAAGGAAAAAAAAAGTTTTGACTTCAAATTATTCCAAAGTTTTAATTGACAAAATACATTAATAAACCTTAATTTTTAAAAAAAGTGTGAGAAAGATTATTTACAAGAAGAAATGACAAAATCTTTCACGGAAAGTGAAAGGCAGACGCTCAGTCTCTTGACAAAACGTATGTATCAGAATAATTAGAAATATTGCTGTAAAGCACTTTAGAAAATGAATCATTGCTCTCATGCATATCACTGCTTGGCTCATTTACTATGCAAGCATACCCTTCTGCTGACAAATAATGCTTGCTCGCTGTAATAAACTGAAGTCAAGGCTTTCCGAAATAGAAAGGGAAGTATGCCAAATAAAAGCAACATGAAGCGCACCAAAACCCCCACATAGTAATCTTAAAAGACCTGATATAGTAGTGAAAAAAGAGTTCGAAGGGGTACCAGAAACAAGAATATTTATATCGTGGCAAGTTAAAGAGCCAAGTTCTGTTTGTTTACATTATGCTTCCCTTCCTCCTCATAACAGCTGACACCAAAGTTAGGCAGAATGTGATCAGGTGGAAGGTCAGGATCCTAAAACTATGATCAGTTCAAAAGTAATAGACATAGGACACCATCTAGTGGTCTTTAAAAAAGGATTCAGCTTAAAATGCATGTATGCATCACCTGTCCCCCACCCAAAACAAAATTTCCAGATTTCAGAATTTCATAATAAATCTTTGCAGATTAAATTTATAGCATTTTAATTATATACCATAGTTAAAGTTAAAACTCTGCTTTAAAAATGTCCATAGGTTAATGCCTTCTTTCTTTTAAGGGGCTCATCAAAACCTGAGCTAAGCTTTTCAGTGCTTGGGGACAATAGAAGATTTCATGCCATCTCCATAAAACATTTCATTCTATAATTTCATAACATCAGTTTGGTGCCCTTTGGATGCACTTCTCCCTAGCTATGTCACTGGTGTGGGTTATTTAATTATGGCAGAGCACATTCAGACAGCCTTCGTGAAGGACTTTCTAAGGGAAACGGGCTCATATTCACTTTGGAGAAGACCACAAAGCCATGTTCTCTCAGTATTTAGTGATCTTAACCACTCGGCCATAGATGGGGGTCAATTCTAGTGCTTTGCATGCCATTATGCATATTTGTTACTATTAAAACTTTAAAGCAGTTTATTAAAATTTTGTATGAAATGTGCTAGATTTTCAATTGCATGGTATGTGTGTATGTATATATATAATATTTCCATTTTTAGAATGTGAAATATAGCTTGAAAAAGGCATTAGAAGAAGCACAAGAACTGAATTCTGATCATTTTAAAAAGTACCAGGAGAAGTTAAGGTCTATTAATCCACCATGTGTTCCATTCTTTGGTAAGATTGATCTTTCTTTTCTAGATAGTTTTCTGATATTGTGATCAAGAAATGATTCATGGTGATGTATCAGAAATCATAATTGTAGAAAATAGCTATTTTATCCTCCATACTTAGCCATTTTTCTTGCAAATGTCACATGTAATAGTGTAGTAAAATCAAGTTTTAAAAATAAAAAAAGAAAAAAGAAAAAAAAGCAGAAGAAAAAGATAGTACATGAAAGGCAATGTTTAATGTGATGTAGTAGTATTATTATATCAAGGTATAATCATTATTTTTATGGCATTTTGGGCATATATTCATTTTATTTCTATAATATTTGAAATGTATCATCAGAAGATAAAAAGATAACACATGAACTTATTTTTTTTTAATTTAGTTACTTTAAAAAATATAACTAAATTTAAAAAATGTTTCACATTATCATTAATCTAACACATTATCATTAATCTGTGGCAGCTAATCAAGCTTTTCTCTTTTGAAGTGTTCAACATGCATTATATTTCATTCTAAGATCCCATCAATATCCTGTTACCTTTTTGTTTTGTGGTTATTTTGCTAATTTCTGTGCACCGTTTTTTAGCAAGTGCTTCGTATTCACTTTTCATAGCCTTATGCCAGCCTTCAATATAACTTCCATTTAATGCTTCTTATAATGTCACATTTGTATTTTCTTCAGGACTTTGTTTGTTTATCTTCCTTTTTTATGTTTATATTGGGATACTCCTTTTTAGATCTTCCCGGATGCCCAGTCTTGATTTTCTTTGGCCGACCTTTGCTTCGGAAACAGAATCTTCATTATCAGATAACTTGTCAGATGCTTCTTTCATATTCAAGGGGTCTTCTGTTATTTTATCAGCTAATATTTGCTGTGCATCCAAAGGTTCTTTTTATCAGGAATATTTTCAAGAAATAAAACTTCTAAATCTTTATTATAGTACAGTTTTCAAATTCATCAATAAATCTAACATCCCAGCTTATAGCAATTTTTCTAGAATTTTTATTCTTCAGTCTGTGGCTTTAATTCATTTGAGTATCCTACAAAAATATATTCTTCTAATTGAGGATTGAATTTCCCTTTAGACTTTCCTTTTATTACGTATGAAACATTTCTGTCTGAATATTTTGAAATAAGATACACTTGGCTTGATGCCAAAAAATAACTCGTATGGTGTCTTGTTTACTCCCAGGCTTCCAGTTGGGCAACAATAATGTATATAAACAGCACAGTTCAAGGTTTCAGCCCAAAAGAATTGGAAAAGATTACTTTGTAATAACATACATCTGGCCTTTTCAGTTAAAGTGCAATTCATGCCTTCAGCTGTCGAATTCTGATTCCATTGGGGAGTCACGAGTGCCAAGAATTCTCATTGAATTCCACATTCTTGAAGATATTTGCTAAATTCTTATCTGTGATATTCGAGATCATTATCAGTTCAAAGGATTTTAATTTTCTTTCCTGGACGATTTTTGACTGCAGTTTTGTATTTAATGAATGCATTTTTCAGTTTGTCTTTAGTTTTAAGAAAACTAACTTCACATGATTTATTGTCTATGAAGGTAAAAAAATAAAGCAAACCAGCATAGGATGGCTTTCTCATAGGTCCACACTAGCCTGAGTGAATTAAATTCAGTAATTCATCATATTGAAATTTTGATTGTTTTGGAAAAAGTTGCACAGTTTGTTTACCTTGGATACAGAGTTTGCAGTCTTTTAGAGATTCGGTATCAGTAAAATTTAATTTTTTAACTATGTTATCTGGTTTAAGTCTTTTCAGATTAAACTCATTTAATGACCTAATTTAAGGTGTCTGTCAGTTGTAGTATTGCAGCTCTGTCGGTGCTTTGTATATATAATAAAGATCACTATTACGAATAGTCTGTAGTATTCTAGATCCATTTGGTTCTATTATTTTAGCATGTCGTTCTATAATAAGCACCAAACAATTATTTGTGTTAGCTTTAGATGTTGACAGTAAATAACATTTTGATTCTGAGACACATTGAACATTTCTGAGTGTAAGGTTAGTTGTATTAGGTACTATTATAAGGATAATTGTAATTCCTGTCATTTTTGCTGTTTTGTCAATTTCTAGCTTTATCGTGGAATTTGTTCGAGGATTAAATCCTGAAAGTGACCTTCTGTCTGTGCACATGGGAGATGTACAGCCACTATCTAAGCACCGTGGGGAAGTCTGTTGATAAGCATTCTTTACTGCTAAACTAGTTGGTTGTTCATAACTAGTAGCCATCGTAAAACCTTGATTTCCCTTACTTGATTGTGCATATTATCTATCAGCTGCTTTCTTTTTACATTTAGATGCCTTGTGCCCAATTTTCAAACAGTGCACTTCAAGCTGCAATAATTTCTTTCAACAGAAAAATTTTTGTTTGACTTTGCCTTCCATTTTTCACTTTTCTTGATTTCTTTTATTTTCAGTATAGTGTGCATTTTGTGAATCGAGACGTTTTCTAAATTCGAGACGTCTAAAAATTTCAAAGATTTTTGGAATACTGTAGAACAGAAGAATCGATAATAAATCATCAGCTATGTCACTTTCCATTTCTTTAATCTTATTTCAAAGAAACTGTTCAAATGTTCAGACATTGATTCAGTTTCATCCATTTTTCTAAACAAAAGCTGTTTCAACAGAGTAGCCTTCTTTGCGAATCCCTTTGATTCATATGGCTTTCTGTTTATTCCACACAGCATTTGATGTCACATAATGCTTTATATGATACAGTTTAGTAGGATTAATAACAAGAATTATGCCTGCATAAGCTTAACTCCCTTTTTTCCTCTGTCTTCGGTTTTTTCAGCAGCAGGTTTCAGTTCTTTACTGGTCACATAATTCCAGTGGTAATTTTTAATCAATACAGCTTCTATTTTTAGCTTCCAGCTGTCAAAATTGTTTCTTCGGAACTTTTCTATAGTAGTCAATTGCAACATAATGTAATACAGTCTCTCACAGGGAAAATAAGAGTGAACAATAATAATAATAATAATAAAGGGGGGCTTAACACAGTGATGATCAGAAGTTTAACAGTTCTTGCACTGGATTAGGCTTAAAAGTTCAAAGCTTGAAACTCGCAAAGTCCATTTTAATGAAAATATATTGCAACTTGGGCACAGTTGAAACATTCCTGGTCCCATAACCATTGTAGGAAGAATGGGCCAAAACAGATTAAAACATGAATCAGCATTTTAATGAGATAGATGGACATCATTGACAGTGTACATGTGGGAGAGAAAGGGAAGCTTAGCATATGCATACATACTGCAAAAGAGAGTTTGTCATCATGAGGTGCCTCGGTAACAGTGAACTCTGCATGTATCAGAAGAAGTCGAGCTCTGAGCTAAAGGGTGGGTATGAAAGTATGAAATCTTAAGTATGTACATGTTCTTCCAGTTGCTTTATTTATATTTAAGAAAATTTTGTACTTGTTTATAAAAAATAAAACATAAAACATTGACTCCTGTATGACAAAAATTGATTGAGCTGTTTAGTAATTAAATAGGGAATCTTATTCAAGGGCCACACACAAATCAAAGAGCGAAATGTTCATAACTAAAAATAAAATATCATTTAGAAAAAGGCTTCTGATCATAAGAGATTATATGACAAGCATTTCTATGTGTATTATTGTGAAACATATTGATCAATATAATTTTTTTCAAAATGGAGATCTTATTCACATCATCATGCATAATTTTTATTCTAAAAAACACTAGTAGTCTTCAATATTGGCATATAGCCAATTAGTAAATTTGTTTGCATTAATTAAAAATTAAAAATGTGTTGTTTTTAATGATTTTTTTTTTTGCTATTACCAGATTATAATTCTAATTAATTATATAAGTAATAAAACTTCATGAAAAAATCAGTAATGTAGTTCTAGACTTTTAAAATTTACAGATTATTTGTGTGAAAAATCTTGTTTTATTTATTAAGCGATCCCTTAATGCAAATTCAAAATGACATCAAATATCACAAATTTTGAAATTAAATATCTATCAGTTTTTATCGTGCAGGTTGATGAAGATAAATTCATTAATTCTATTGCCGAGTTGAATTGATTGTTCTCTGCCTTTCCTCTGAAAAATAATTTGGATAGATACATCTGGACATACAATGTTACAAAAACTTCTTTGTCTGCTACGTTTGATCACTGTTTGCATGTTTTTTTAGAGGGCTGTACTAATGGTCAACCTGCTGATGTTTGCTTCAGTAATTATATTGCTATTATTCTGCAGTTAATTTCCACCAGTTCATTGACTTCTGGAGTTGTGTTCAAGGTGATATATGTATGTGTTTAGTTAGGCCAAAGCATATCCGAATTGCTTTTATTTCCGTTGTGAAATTTTTACCATTTAGAGATTATGGATTACAATAGTTGTATTCTTATAAACAATTTGTACTGTTAGGATTTCTATTAATTTTCCTCCACCTTTCAATAAGAATCTTACTAACTGCATGCTGCTTTTCCCATTTGGAAGCATCTGTGCTACATGTCATTTATGTCCTTATGATATTACTCTCATGTAATGCATAACATAAAGTAAATGATTTGTGGTTCACTATCTTCTTTTGTGTGTAGTTACTGTTGTAACATAGCTATTGTATGAGCAGCACTTTCAAATATTCTGTATCTGCCTACTTTTGTGGAAAACACAGTAGCCATGTTTTTGCTTAAAATTTAGTTTCTAGTTTTCCATTGCCATTATAAACACATCTATTTGAACTGTAAGTGTTGTTGTCAAAATACTGTTATGCACTATGGAAAAAAAATTCTATGAATCCTACCTGTTTCTTCATGAGCTGTCAAATCAGCTATTAATCTTATAAGCTGGATACTACATTAGAGGTGTGAATTAATTAAATTATATGGTATCTGTTGCCATTACCCTAACATGTTATTTCTTCAGATTTTTTTATTGATTTGTCCCATATTTTATTTATGAACATCCACAGATATTCACTTGGATTTAATATCTAGTATATTTTGGGACATTCTTAAATGTCTTCTTAATGCAGGATGCTCATTTTTTTAAAATTCATTAACTTTTCACATTAAGTTGCTTGAGAAAGATGTCTTTGCAAAAAGGTTATCATTATAATGAAAAGGTGCAACAGTACTTAAGTAGGTAGAAGATATAGCAATTGATGCTAAGATACTTTTAATGAAATGAGTTGCGTATCAAAGTTTTATAAACATTTTTGTCTAAACCTAGATTTCATAATATAACATGATCCAAAGCATTATGGTTTGCTAACAAGTTTATGTCATACAATGAATCCTAGTTCTAATACTTTCTCAGGTGAATATTGCATATTTTTTCTATCTGTAACAGTGCGAAAGGAAATTTATTAGATTACTGCTTACAACATGTTAGAGATTCTTGCAGTGGTAAATTGAGATTACCACGTATATTCAAAGTAGTCAGCTACTACATACATTCTGTTTTCTTACAGGGTTTTATACTGTGTGTGTTAATGACAAATATTTCTCAGTAATGATTTGTGTATCTATTCAGTTGATTCAAATAATTTTTACATATCAGGTTGTAATGAAAGTTTCCCACTACAGAAAATATCGTCTACACAAACAGTTCTTGTTGGTGTGTTTAATCATATTTTGTAAAAGGCATCTGAAAGAAAGAGACTTGCTCTAGAACAGGGGTCTCCAAACTACGGCCCGAGGGCCACATCCGGCCCGCGGACAGATTTTGTCCGGCCCGCGGAGAGCTAGCATACTTGAAAACTCCTTTTAGAGAACATATTTTTTATAGCAAATTAAATTTAGTTTACTGAAGTATTCTAATTTTATGTTGAATAATTATTAATATGAGATCTACATTGATATGGTCATGGGCTAACTACTCATAACATTGTTGTAGGCTTATTGTTATTGTTTTTGTTATAAGTTGGATAAAGAAACACAGAATTGTAATGAGTAAAGACATGTATAATATGCAGCAAATTTAACTTCAGTATATAATAACTAACAAATTATTGAAATGAATCCAACTAACATTTTATACATTTTAAATAAAAACATAACTTATAACAAGCATAATGACATATGAAATACTAATGAGATTTATGTAATTGAGATTTTCCACTGACAATAGTTTGTAGTTGTGGACTAATTTTACTTGTACCAATTATTAAAAGAGATTTAAGATGCTCATCAGTTAATTTAGATCTGTAAACATTTTTTGTGTACTTCATTTTGGAGAAGGTCTTCTCACACAAATAAGTAGTACCAAAAACAGAAAACAGCCCACGAGCAAATTTATGCAAATTATCAAATTGTGTCAGTGGAAGACTCTTATAAAATTCCAACAAAGATAAGTTTTGATATTTGTTCTTAATTATATCACTGCACTGTAGATCAATCATTTCCATTTGAAGTTCTGGGGCTAGGGTTTCAATGTCAGTATCAAAAGGATTCTGAAAAATCTTAATTTGATTCGCAATAGCATCAAAGTCCGAGAAACGAGTATCAAAATTTATTTTCAAAGCACTCAAAGTTTCGATTGCA
>KK112492.1:0-16181 GCA_000611955.2 Stegodyphus mimosarum
GTAATAAAGGGTTTTAAACCCTCCTTAAGTCTCACGTATTCTGTTCACACACTTAAGCGATTACCCTCTTGTAAAGTGTTCGTAGGGTTCGAAGCTAGATCTTAAAAGATTTAAAGAGTTGAACCTCACACACTCATGCTTTATTTTCACACTTCTTGGTAAATTAAGAACTTGGGGATCTTTGTCTTATACATTGCTCGACATTGAAAATGTAACACCAAGAAGGAGCGGTCAGAAATTTATGCAAATTTTAGAGTAGACGCACGTCACTGAGCTATGCGAATGGTGTGAAATGCGCAGCTCTCCCACGCACGTGAAGTGATATATAAGGGAAGGAACGTGCAGAATAGGCAATATTAGTGTCGCTATTCCTGCCAGACGATAATTCTCTCAGATATTTTGTATCGCAGGAATTTAAAATTTTCGATGATGTCCTTAAAAAGTAGTTGAAGCTTTCAATGGAATCCTTGAAGATGTTAGGCAGATGAAAATAGTAGCTAAGTGACTGAAAACATAAATTTTCGGTAAAGCTCAAGAGGGGCCTTGAATCCTTTTCTATAATTCTAAAGTATGACATTGTAATTGATTCAGCTATTTTATAACGCAAGTTTTCGTTTCTCTTTTTTAAGGGTTTTTATGTGCATAACTAGCATTTGCTTGCAAATTTCATGTCAGCAAGAAATTGCAAAACCATCACAATTGCTTTCTGCTGCTGCTATGAATTTCTTTACGTTTCAACTTCGCTGGCAACAGCAGAAACAATTTCTTCTATTTGTTCTTTGACAAAAGGAACTCTTTCTTCAGTTTCTTCCACTCTCTTTTCAAACATGTCTGTTCTGCCTTCCATAACCTCGAATTTATTTTCTATTATGCAGGTAACTTCTCTTCTCATTTCTTTTTCACCTGCTTCAATCTGTGAATTGATCTGATGGCTGCTTCCAACTTTTCATGGCCTTCCCCGGTTTTAATTAATTTTTAAATTTCACAGCAAAGTTCTGATAAAGTAAGATCATGAACTGAAATCTGATTTCTGAAATTTTCTTTAATTACTACAAAAAATTATTATAATGAGTCACAGAGAAAATGGCATTATAAAGATACTTTTACTTAAGGATTTGAATTAAGTGCAGACAGTGCATGCCGAATAAAGTGCGCGTGAATAACTAGGATAACAGCTTAGAGTTTATTTCAGTTAGTGTTTCGTATGTTAAAATCTGGTCTTTACTCCTGTTGTGTCCAATTGGCTATGTAAATGAGAAGAATTTTAAGAAGGCTGAGCGAAGAAGATTGTTATCTCCAGCATACCTGAAAAGACTCATCCAAGTTGTATCGGAGAGTGAGTGGTATTTTTTCCAAGCGTACGACTTACTCTTTACTACTGAGTACGAAGTAACTCTTCGTGAACTTAATGCAGGCTAGTGCTGGGATGGAAATTGTTAGTTGTACATAATCTGAATTTGGGTTTTATCTTTTTCCCCGAGAGAAGCGGAAGTAAATTTTTATCAAGACTTTTTTGCACTTTGGTTTGAAGACACTAAACAAAAATATGTAAAAATATAAAATTTGAAAGTCTTAAAATTTTATATTATGTACAAAGGGGTGCTTTTTAACGTTTTATATTTTACCATTATTTATTAACTATCATGTTCTTCGCACTTGAAACACGTAAAATTCAATTCAACAGCAATATCATAAAATATTTAAAAACGGCATATCTTTAGAATTTCCGATACGCAGTCTCACGCACTGAAGTTAAAAATGCTATTTCCCATACAATGTTGCCATTGCTCCCTTTGAAATCGATCACTTTGTTAGTCAAAAACTCATTAAAATTTTACAACATATGAAATAGGTAATAAAACAGATTCAAAATTCGGACGTCTAGCTGCCCATGTTCGGATAGAAGATTACGTTATTCAAAATTTGATGGATCTAGGTACAGTCGCTTTTTCACAGTGCGAGAAACATACATACATTGATGCAGATTCTTCATAACTTTATTCGTTTAAATATAATACAGGGCGGTAATGTTGGTGACAACAATCTGAAAAGTGAAACGGACATTTATAGCGAAACAATGCAAAATACCGTTTAGAAACTAATAGCTCTTCTGGGCTACCGCCCTTTGGGGTAATAAATTTCAGTTATTTTTATATTGTTGTGTTTAGTCAATATTCTGGATTTTCGCAGAAGACTTAAAATTCGGAATTAGGAATCAATAGTGCAGTTTGGATCAAATTGCTAACATTTTTACAAAAATCGTTCGTTTTGCATTTGTTGCATTTTTAAATAAAACTAATATTTAGCTTTTTTCATTGCTTCATATGAAATCAAGCTTTTAATTTACTGCGCTTAATAGTAAAGGTTTATAAAATATTTCTCCCGCCTTCTTAGCATGCCTTCGTGGTGTAATGGTCAGCATACTCGGCGTGTATTCGAGAGGTCCGAGGTTCGAGTCCTGGCGAAGGCATTGTATAATTTTCACGTCTCCTACTTCTAAATAATCTAATGTACTTACAGCGGCCACCGAACTAAAAAAGGTGATGAATGATGATTCTCCGCCACCAGGATTTGGTGACTGAGTTTCCTAATGCTCAGTCGCACTTTAAAAAGGGGAAGTATGTAAGATATTTCTTCCGCCTTCTTAGTATGCTTTCGTGGTGTAATGGTCAGCAAACTCGGCGCGTATTCGAGAGGTCCGAGGTTCAAGTCTCGGAAAGGACTTTTCTCATTTTTCACGTCTCCCACTTCGAAATAAACTAATGTCTCAACAGGTTTATATCCCTCTATTTTTTATTTCATTATATCTTTTGATAAAATGGTATTACACAGAAGCTTCAAAAGATAAGTTGCAACCATGGCAAGTACCCTACGTAACTGTGCAAGAAGAGTAGTGATGGATTAACAGACTATAAGAATATATCTTTGATTATTTTTTTTGAGGCAATTCCGTTATTATTACAAATATAATTTAACTGTAGTAAAACTGTAGCAACTACGATGTTTAGAAGGAGAGGAAGCCCATTATAGTTTACATGCTAATATTTGTTGTGCATTGTATATTTAGAGTTATTTTAAGTATCTTCTTAATAGTATTAGATAAAAGAACTCTGTTTCTCAAAGGGGAGAGGGCACTTCATATTCTGCATGCTAATATTCCATATAATGTTACCTACATGGCAGATCTCTTAGTTTGAGAAAGCATGTCCAGAGCAATTTTTGTTTCAGAATTTTGAACAGCATAGTTACTTTAAAATCCGGATATTGTTTTATCGTGGGCAACAAAGTGAAAGATCTCCTTTATTATTGCTAAGGACGCATATTAATTCCCAATGATGAACGGTGTGTGCTTTTACAGTGTCTCGTGAACAAACACCAGAGTATTACTATTATAGAAATCGATACTGAGTTGAATGTTCGGACGAATGTTTGCAGAGACTGGTTGGTTGCTTACTTTGGAAAACAGAGTGATGTGGCTTTATCTTACTGTCTTTCACCAAGCCACCCTGATCGTTACAGTGATTAGCGACTCCCGTTATCGTGCCAACGGTCCCCTACTCGAATCCTGGAGCAGACATAGATGTTTGTGAATAGAATCTGTACGTCATGGAGGCAGTTGTCTTCTCGAGTGGTTTAGTGGCCGGGAAGACAGGTGGATCGTCTGCTGGAGTGTCTTTATCACAAATGGCGCGGAGTTGCGCAGATGCAGTGGAACTATACCTAAGAGACTAATGCTGAATTTCTGGTGTCTTCCTACTTGGACCTGTATCTACTTTTTATCAAATTCTAAACCTGCTTGCATGATTTCCTTTTTACACAAGACCTCCAGCACACACCAAAAAAGGAAAAAATACAATAAATGGATTTCCCAAGAAACAATCGACTTTTTAATCTGTCTTTTTACACTGTTTCCAACTATCATTACTCTAGCCTGTAAAGTGTGGATGTTGTGAACTGCTAATACTTTATTTGTCTCAGTATGTTCTACCTTTCATGCAAATTTTACGTTTATTGTGCTCCCTTTGTGGTGTAGTAAGCATAATGTTCACCAGTTGTGTTATTATTGTTAGTATCATAAGGTCTTTCCCCCGCCTTCTTCGCATGCCTTCGTGGTGTAGTGATCAGCACACTCGACGCGTAACCGAGAGGTCCGTGATTCGATTCCCGGCGAAGGCTTTGCTCATTTCTCATGTCTCCTGCTACGAAATAACCTAATATCTCTACACTGGCGCCCGAACTAAAATGAAGTAAATGATGATTCTTCACAACCAGGATTTGGCGATTGGGTCCCCTATTTCCCAGTCTCCCTTTAAAAGGCGGAGCATATAAGGTATTCCTCCCGCCTTTTTCGCAGGCCTTCGTGGTGTAGCGTTCAGCACACTCGACGCGTAACGGAGAGGCCCGTGGTTCGATTCTCGGCGAAAGCGTTGCTCATTTTTCATTCTTCTGCTTCCAAAAAAATATGATACTGTAGAGTTTCCAAAAAAAAAAGAAACTCTACAATATCATATTTATTATCGAATTTGCTGAGGGCCATCTTGATGAGTCTTATAAATCTGAAATAATGTATTTCTCTACCTGTGTTATTGAATAAAATTTGCATAACATTTCATTTCTTAACTTCTGTATTTTAAAGCGTTTCTGAGATATAATTCTATAGACAATGCCAAGATCAGTTTCGGTTGGTCAAGCGCAAAAACTATAACTAGTTATAATTCCTGATGATTTACGAGATTAGCGTCACATCAAGCAAAAATTTCTCTTTCCTACAGAGAATTATTTTTCTTGCTTCTACTCTGTTCATATCACTAGCTAAAATAAAACTTAGGCCATTTTTCTGCGAATCATTTCACTTTTCATTTTTGTTCTCTTATTCTCTGCCTTTAACTTTCTTTGACGTTCGACCGCCTCGTTCTATAGCCTATAAAAATCGGCCGCTGGGAAACGAATGAATTCCAGCATTTCCTTCCGGCTATCCGAGTCCATAGGATATATTTCAGGAAACAGATTTCATTTAGTGCAAACTCTTATTCTTCCTTGTAATGAAAACAGTAGAACTCCTCACTTGTAACTTTTATTTTTCTTAGATGTTTAAGCGTGTGTATTAGTGCATGTACGTACATGCACTCTCTTGTATGTATTTGTTTGTGCATGTGGCTACATATATTGTTGTGGATTTACGCAAATATGAGCTTACTGATTCACTTTTGAGTTTTAGACATTTTGTAGCATAGTATCATTCATATGGTTTATTACTATTTATACATTAATTTCATTCATTTATTTTTATGCATAATTTTGTACTGTTTTTTGTTGATTTTCTTTGCAATTAGAGTGTTTCGTATAATATTTACAGGCATTTTTTGTTTAACCAAATTAGTAGCCGTTAATTGTGTCTTTATTTCGTGTATTATATTACAGACATGTAAGGTATTTCTCCCACCACCTTAGCATGCCTTCGTGGTCTAATGGTCAACACACTCGGCGCGTATTTGAGAGGTCCGTGGTTTGAGTCCCGGAGAGGGCATTGCACATTTGTCTCTTCTCCTGCTTCAAAAATAATCTTAAGTGGCAACCGAACTAAAAAAAGGAGATGGATGGAGATTCTCCACCACCCAGATTTGGCAACTGCGTCCCCTAATCCCTAGTCGCTCTTTAAAGAGGGAATATATAAGGTATTTCTTCCGCCTTCTTGTCATGCCTTCGTGGTGTAGTGGACAGCACGCTCAGCGCGTATTTGAGAGATCCGTGGTTCGAATCCCGGCGAGGTCATTGCTCAATTTTCACATCTCCTGCTTCAAAATAACCTAATGTCTCTACAGTGGTGCACGAACTAAAAGGGTGGTGGATGATGTTTCTCCACCTCCAGGAAATGGCGATCCTCAATCGCCCTGTAAAAGGGGGAGTATATAAGGTATTTTACCCACCTTCTTAGCATGCCTTCATAGTGTAGTGGTCAGCACGTTCGCCGCGTATTCAAGAGATCCGCGGTTCGAGTCCCGCCGAGGGTGTTGCTCATTTTTCACGTCTTCTGCTTTAAAAAATACCTAATGTCTTTGCAGTGGCGCCCAAACAAAAAGGTGGTGGTTGGTGATACTCCACCACCAGGATTTGGCGATTGGCTCCTTTAATCCCCAGTCACCCTTTAAAAGAGGGAGTATATAAGGGATTTCTACCACCTTCTTGTCACGCCTTCCTGGTCTAGTTGTCAGCACGCTCGGTGCGTGTTCCAGAAGTCCGTGTTTCTAGTCCCGCCGAGGGCATTGCTCGTTAATCATCCTTCCTGCTTCGGCGTGCCTAATATCTCTATAGATATAGCTGTAGCTAAGTTCTTAGTGCCTGGGGACAATTAAAGATGTCATGCCTCTCCTGTTTTGCCAAGAGTAGGAAGCATTTCATTCTAAGAATTCATCACATCTGTTTGGCGCCCACTGGATGTTGCGCCTGGGGACAAGTTCCCCTCTTGCGCTCTTGAGGTACGCCCCTGGTTGTAGATTATATTCTGAACCGAGCGACTTAAAAACTGGCTGGATGTTGGCTGAGATGTTGGCAGAAATGTTTTGACGAAATTTACTGAAATGTTGGCAGCAATTCGTGATATTTTTTAATTCCTTGGCAATTTAGCAATATTTGGGAAGTTTTCAAAGAACACAGTTTTTAAATTTCTAGAAGCAATTTTTGCAGATGTGTTGAAAAATACTGAGCATCACTATAAAACCTGCTATGTTTAAGCTGAGCGCGAGGTAGTAGCTGAATGATTCAGTTCTTATGCCTGCACTGAGCTTCTGCACTTCATTCATATTTTAGACTTTTATTGTGGGCAACTTCGATGATCTGCGATATTGTTTGAGAGGTAAGGATAGTTTATCTAAACTCCATCTTTTCCGTGATTCTTTATAGCTGTTTAGCGTGTAGTAAAACTGTATTTCATTTTAATATAATATGAATGGTACATCAGGTATTGATCAGAACAGTTTAACTTGTACTGTCTATTATGATACCCCATACACTTCTTGATGGAAGTATTTATAAATTTTATAACTTTTTATCACAGATTCATGCCAAATTGTGCGAAACTGAACAATCTTTAACAGCATTGCTCAGTGGTGTCCAAAGGAACTACAGAATACAAATAACTTGGATGGCAGAAACCATAAACCCTTCTGAGCTTTAGCAGATGCACTTAGTCATGACGCAAATATAACTCACTCTTCCTAAAAGGCCTAAAAATCACTAACAACTGATGCCTCCGACACCGCCATAGGAGCTGCTTTACACCTGATTTTGAGCAATGAAAAACAGCCCTTCAAGTTCTTTTCCTGCACTTTGACATCACCACAACGAAAATATAGTGCCTATGACAGAGAACTATTAGCCATCCATACAAATACGCCTTAGAAAACCTTCTTTTGCTTCATGCACTGGTAACAAACGAATAGCATTTCCCTTTCAACAACTGGAAAAAGCCTGGCCATGGCAAACTAGACAACTGTCATACATTAGCCAGTTCTCAAAGGATATCCAGTTCATCCAAGGGGATTTAAACGTCATGACACATACTCTCTCGCATAGAAACCATTTCTGCGCCTTCTGCAATAGACTTACAAACTAAAGAAGACTCTCAGGATAAATGTATGGAGATACTGGGAAGCAGCTCAAAGTTAAAAATCGTACGAATCCCTATGCCAGACAAAGACAAAGATACTGTAATTCTTCTAAAATTATTAATTGCTCATAGATACCTGCACACTTTCGGCAGAAGATACTTCCATCAATCCATAACTTATCTCATCCTGAAATGAGATCCAAAATGAAAGTAATAAGAACATATTTTGTATGGCCGAACATGAATAAAGACTGCCAAATATGCACTAAAGCATGTTTAAAATGCCAATTGTCAAATGTTCATAGCCATACAAAGTCAGAGTTGAGAGACTTCAAAGTCATACAGATTCGAGCATTTAAACGTAGATTTGGTTAGTCCGTTACCTACTTACAAAGGATTCAAATATCTTATAACTATGTTGGATCATAACACATGATGAATTGAAGCTGTGCCATTAGAAGATCAATTAGTAGAATCAATAGCTAAAGCTTCGGTTTATACTTGGTTTTCACACTTTGGAATTCCAAACCCCATAATATCTGACGAAGGTCAGCAATCTGATATCACACTTTTTCAAACCTTAAGAAAATATCTTGGTTTTCGTACCAATAACTACAACTGCGTTTCATCCGCAGGTAAATGGCTTGATCGAAAGACAACACAAAACAAGCCTGAAATGTCACATGCGAAAATTACCATCAAGACTGGAACCGTTCATTCTTTTAGGCATAGGCTCTGCCGATAAAGGAGACTTGGGCTGTTCATCCGCAGAAATTGTATACGGAAGTCCCTTAGCATTTACCAGAAAAATTCTTTCAACTGTTCCTCACATTAAACAGTCTGAAACTTTTTAAAACCTTCAGAAAATAATAAGAGATATGAACGGTCTTTCTTTTTAAACAACTTTCCATCTGTCCTCACATATTTCTATAGAACAACATCAACAATTCTTGTCTATAGCCTGTTTAGGTTTCCTGTAAGAGCAAGAAAGAATACGTCTTTCGCTATTGAAATCCAGGGAAAAGTTAAAAGAGTTTCAATCGATAGAGTAAAACCATGTTTTCTAACGAAAAAAAAAACAGATATTCTTTTCCAAGAATCACATTCAGCGAAAATAGCGAAACACCTGAACTGAAGGCTACTGAATAAAATTTAAAGTGTCAGGATAAAACCAAAACTAATAGAACTGGTATACATACGAATTTTCCCACTTTCTTAAAAGATTATCTTCCGCAACCGTTGTTATTGCGAAGGATGTGTTCAGCGTCGGTTCGGTCACATCGATTTATTGTGTCATCACCAAGTTTCTGATTAAGTTAAAAAGAACTGGCAACATTAAGTCAACATGAAAACCAAGAAAGTAATGATCGACTTTTTGTTTGGAGATTCGATTGTTAATCGATATGTGTTTGGAGATTCGATGCGTAAAATATTGTAAGTAATAAATTATTACTTTTATCTCAGTCAGAAAAGTGTATTAACATATATCTGTATACTAGACTTATAACGTATATCTCCCACATTCTTAGCGTGCCTTCGTGGTGTAATGGTCAGCACACTGAGCCGGTACTTCAGAGGTCCGTGGTTCGATCCCCGGCGAAGGCAGTGCATATTTTTCATCTCTCCTGCTTGTAATTAACCTAATGTCTCTACACTGGCGCACGAACTAAAAAAAGGGTTGTGGATGATGACTCTCCACACCCAGGATTTGGCGACTAGGTCCCCTAAAACTCTAGTCGCCCTTTAAAAAGGGGAGTATATAAGGTATATCTCCCCCATTCTTAACGTACCTTCGTGGTGTAATGGTCAGCACACTGAGCCGGTATTTCAGAGGTCCGTGGTTCGATCCCCGGCGAAGGCATTGCATATTTTTCATCTCTCTTGTTCCAAAAAAATACCTAATGTCTCTACAGACTCTTCATTACACACAAGTGTATTTACCAAAAGTAGCGATATTTGACATTGTTCCGTTAAATGCCGTGGAGTTCACCAGATTTTGAAGTTCGACATATTTGGTGGTATTTTAAAATTGATGGTGCAAAACAAGATGCAGAAAAGTTGTTAAAATTAACCGTAACAAACAATTATTATTCAAACTGAAAACAAATGTTTGTAAATATTTACGATAATATGTGTCACTTTTGTTATAATTATCATTTAAAAGCAGTATCTCTGGGTTTAGTTAAAGAACTTGAACTCCTTTCTTAAACCTCAATGTTGTAAGTAACGTAGTGGAGTTGCAGGTTAGGATTTGGATCAAAAGGATTTATTACCCATATTTCCTGTGTTATCTGAAATCATCGCACTAGGCTATAAATTTTCTTTCAAAAACGAAATGCAGCATTAAAAACATTATACTTAATACAACTGCTTTAATTCAGTCTATTCTAATTCTTTCGGAGCTGATTCGTAGATGCATATGTTTACATGGGTATGAGGGATGGTTTTATAGATGTTCGGCAATATTAATCTTATTCTATAAATATAAAAGAATTTTACATCTTTCGGAGCCTTCTAATATCAATAATAGTTTATAAATTATATTCAAAATGTTTACATTTTCAGGCAGTGAGACATATTTGAATATAGTTGAAGAATTGTGTAAACGCACTGTATTGGAAACCTATCATGTATATCTGCCAATATTATGCTTTTATATTTATTAAATATTTCTAAAGTATTTATCTACTCAAAAGTAAAACGAAAGGTATGGAAACATGTATGGGTTACTTACTCGTATATGGTATGTATTATATATATATATATATATATATATACTAAACTTAAACATCTAAATTAATTAGTAAATTGGAATATATATATATATATATATATGTGTGTGTGTGTGTGTGTGTGTAATTAAAATAAGCATAGCTTATTCGGAATTTAAACCGAAACTTGCTCTTAATAAGCTACCATATTGGATAACTGCACGCTTACGCTTCTACCTCTGGTCTCGCTAAGACGCTGCTTGACGGCTTTCTTCTTATCACAAGAATATCAGAAATGTAAATGTTCTTGAATAGGCAGGATAAGAGCGCAAAGGGACTGCCAAATGCGATTTTCAATACGGATCAGTATTCTGTGCTACGAATATTGCTAAGTCCTTTTCATTACACGTACACATATATAAATATATATATAGAAACAGCGCACAGCTTTATTATTAGACTAGTAAGTATAGATGTATCAAGATTGTAAAAAAGAGGTAAAAAGGGTAAAAGAAGCTCACTTACTACTTAACTAAGCATAACAGAATATAATAACTCTCTCTCTCTATATATATATATATACGAAACCAATGCTGTCATGAAGGTTTAGTTGAAAATAGAAAAAACGTATTATGAATTAAATCCTAAAGTTCTGGTTTGTTTTATGTACTTCTATGTATGTGTTACTCAGAATAAAACGCGCACATAGCTTAAATAAGTGACACTGAGCATTATATCATACTATGTAGATATTTTTAAAAGTTATTCATAAACGAAAAGGAATGATAATTTGATATTAGTTTCTAGGTTTATGTAAAATATTGCTTTGATTAACTCCTTCTATATCCTTTCTTTAAATCTCTTATTCTATCTTATGACTTCATAACCGTGACCAGCAAAACAGTAAATATAATGGACTTCGTAAAACTCTTTATATTGCTGGTGAAAGTAGAAGCTCCTAATATTCCAAATAAATGCATTAAACTGTCCGAAATTTCCAGCTCTGTGAAAGCACTCATCAGAAATCCTGAAGACAGCAGTTCACCCACGCGTATTCTATCTTAAATAAATACGTCATGCTTTTGTCTTCTCTCAGATGGATTTTCGGGACTCTTCTCCCACACCCTCACCTTTAAGCAATATTATCTCATAACTCGTCTGTCTTGTTCAGAGGCAACACATTCTTCCATTCGCTGTCACGTATAGACAGAAAGTAAGTAAAGAAACATCACAAGAAAAAAAAGGGCTGAAAAAAAGCAAATGATGTATATGGCAGATCGAACTCATGATAGTGTGTTCTTTCTGTAGCAACGATGATCCGAAAAGAATCTTTTGGCTTGGCTATATCTTTCGCATCGCATCAGGATAGAACCAAATGAAATGAACTTTGTTCTTACAGAGTCTTATAGTATTGACGACCGGCGGGAAATACTGTGACCGCCATTGGCGATCTTGTAAAAGATATATACTTCTTATCCGCTAGGCAGGAATGTGATCCCTTTTAAAAGAGCTGTGTATTTTTCTTTTGGAATTTTTCTTTCCTTCATTTGCTCCTTTTTTCTTTCGCAGTATTGGTCTTTGGAAGGAAATTAAACTTTTTGCTCACCTTCTTGAAAGGTTTTATCAGTGTGGAAACGATAAAAGTGTCGAATTTAATAAGCTGTGAAAAGGCAGTGATGAAATATGGAAGGAGCAAAAATGTGTAAATGTCAAAAGAATTCTGCCAGTTTTGTGATATCTTTACTTGTACTTTGGCTTTTAAACCCTTAACTATTAGTTTTAGCCTAAAATCTCATATCACTTAAAAGAGGTTTTCTTCTTAAAATGTTACAAAATACATTTGTATTTAGAGCTTCGTGGCACTTGTCAATTCTAGTGCTTAAGGGCTCTGAGGCACATGCCTTTATATAAATCTGAATATCTTTCTTACACTTCATTCACTTCTAGATGAGGTGAGAAATATATAGCGCTATTTACATGTAGTAAAATTATAAAATCAGAAGCAACTTAACAGCAATATATAATTATCGATTAATCCCACAACAAAGCATTACATGCCTTTGTATATACGTTTTCCTTGTTGTATGCATTAGTGCTTTTAACATTTTAGGTGCCTTTGGGAAAACTTACTATAAGAAATACCTATAACTCCATATATTGTACATCTCGCTAGTGTCAAGTATTGCACCTAAATATTTTATCTGGATATTAGAATAAAAAATTTATTAAATGCAAGCACTCTTTCAAGCATATGATTGAAAAACTGATTTTAATATTAAGCAAAAAAATAGCAATTTCATTATTCATTAGATTTTTTTCTATTTACTAAAATTATACGTTAGTTTTGTTCTATCAATCATTTTAACTAACATAGTTTTGGATTCATAAACCATATCCAATTTAACACGTGGTTTTATTCCTCTAGCACAAAATATATGAAATAAGCGTCACATTATCTCTGATTTAGATAAGAATTTCTTAGTTTTAACGCTGTAGCGATTTGTAAAGTACAATAATCTTCGTATGCAGTTCTGAAATTGTATATTTTAGAAGCTCTGCTTCTTCCGTTCGTTCTTTAGAAGGCATTCACATTTTCTTTTTATTTTCTGAAAAACTTAATATTTTGTATCTGATCTGTCACTGTCATGTTTATCGAGACCTTATTACTTAATGAAACGTGAAAACAAGATGTCAACAAGCAAACCATGAAGGGTACTGGAGCCACAGATCTGAGCGTGTAGGGCTGAAAGGTTATTATTTCAGATTTTAACTGTAAAAGGTTCTTTTAACTTGCCTTCAAATGGTATAATCATCTAAATCATCACTGTGATGTTTGCTCGGATGAGATGGCGTGACCCTAAAAAAGAAACTAACCACTGCTATATAGCAAAGCGAGATTTACTCTTCTTAACCAGGAATAAAACAACGAGCTAAATAAGCCTGAAATTGCTTAATTAAGTGTATGGGGCAGTGTTTCCCTAATAGTTTTGAATTTTAACTAATACTTAATTTAAAATCCGTAAATTTACAGTCGAAGATATTTTTAGTCACTAGATCAAGCGGATGGAGAATTACTCGATTACGAAATGGAAAGAAATGTGAAAATCAGTTTGATATTAAAATACGTTTAGAAACGATGAAGGAAGACGGAGACGAAACAGTCTTTGTTGACAAAATAACGGCGAAAATTCTCTCTGACTGTGTAAGACCAAAATATCTAACCCGCACAGATTGGTGCCAAGTGCTCATCTGGCCTTTTCCTAACCAACTTACGATCATCAAAGCCACCAAGACAGGAACAGCTGCCATCTGAGAACACAATAAATCTCTACTCTGCCCTCTATTGAGCTCTATCTTGGCACCACAGAAGACGCAAATGGTTTTGATTTGGAGTTAGTAGTAGGGTCGCTACTGGGTGACCGGCTCGACGTTGTCTCTCAAGTAATTGATTTGTTACATTTTGCTGTGTCCCACTGGTGTTTCTAACAAAAGCTCAAATGCCTGCCGAAGATAAGTTATGCGGCATAAACATGCGGCGTATACGGTGGTCTTTTCTTTGAGTGGTGGCATGTGTGTAGCCAGACACCGGCCTTCTTGAAACAGTACCTTTCCATAACCACTATAACCAGCATGCATGCACAGTCCATCTCTGCCAAGGCTTTCTCGATTACAGTGAAAAGAAAATCCAGCTTCCCGTAGTCCTGTTACTTGTTAAACTGTATAATTGACTTCTTTGTCTCCTTAAAAGCATTTTTGATATAAATCTCGCTCACAAAATCTGGTCTGGAAGATAAATAAACCGAACGAAGTTTATATCGTGTATTTAATGCTAACATGATTTGCATAATGGCGCTACCAAAGCCATACCTATTCGTCTAACATGAATTTTGAATAGACGTCGTGTTTCAGATGTGCAAGCATGCCTCACAAATTTCAATTATCTATCACAACTAATTCACAGAGTTGGAATTTTATATTCCATCAGTGTATTTAATGATGCAGAGATTATTTTCCGAAGACAAGAAACCTGAAAACTCAACTGCACGCGCAAGAGTACACTCATGTTCCACTTGCCAGCTTGTATCCATTTATACTATAATGACACGTACTGGAGAACAGGACAATTCTCTGGTAGCAAAGATAGGCTTGTATCATCCCTAACGAAGAATTTTCCATATGAACGAAAGCTCCATACTTCAACAGTGGTTTCCCCGTTCACGACTTTTGCACTTAAAAAACGTAAAGTAAGTCATTAGCTTCCAGTTACAAGATCACTTGTAACTGCATTCCAAACAACCATTCGTCATAGCGAGCACTGCATCATCATAAATAAAACACACATATTCATACTGCATGTGAGGTACTATAAGAATCTCACATATACTATGAATACATTCTCAGAGATCAGTTATAACATTAATGCTGGAGAGTTATTGGAAATTGAAAAACGCATCTAAATTGCAGAATGTTGAAGTCGAAGGACAGCACCTTTTGACCCCACAGTAAAGCACCGGGCCCTCGTATGCTATCAACTACCATCAATTAACTAACTGTTAAGTAACTAATTCTTTTCATTTTAAACTTTATGAGGATAGGCATGCGTTCCAATAGATCAATACCAGATGAGAAAGTGTTATTGCCCACCGAATTTTCATTTCTACCTTTGTGGTAGAAACTGTCAGGTTTTTTTGGAAGCAGAAAACGAAAACAAAAAATCAAGATATAACTGATAACTCGTCAGGAATCAATTAACGGGATCTCCTACTTGGCAGCTAGGCATGGTAATTAAGTACAAAGTTCCAGTACGTAGGGAGAAATGAGATAACTTGTTGTAAGATCAAATAGAACTACTAACGTCAACTTGAAGTTAACCTCAAAATCGATTGACGTAATACTCAAAGAATATTTTAGGATAACTACAGTATTTAATGTAAATGTTAACAGAGAGTAAATTTTCAAAGAAGCGTAGTATTTGAAAATTTAAAAGATGCATGCCGTAAAATATTTGAATATGATAAAAATTATAATATGGATATTACGAGAAATAAACTCAGCCATTGTCGGTCAACTTATTTTAATATCAAAATTTAAACTGCCCAGTGGTCAGCATCGCTGACTGCCGTGCTGAAGTGTCTGGGTTCGAATCACCGAGAAGGCATGGATGTTTGTTAATGTATAGTGTCGGCGCGGCATGCCGGCACTTTAAATATGCGGTGAGCCTCTCGTGTGGTTTGGTGGAATAGGAGAGGGGTGGGAGACCCTCGGATCCGTCCCACTGGGGTGCTCTCCATCAAAATTGGGGGGGCGGAACTGAGCCAAATCGCACTGTCACCTGTTAGGTGCTCAAGGCTGTTGCCATCGACAGACGTAATCTAGCGCTCCTTGCCACGAGGACTTTCGTGGGCTTGGGCTGACTACATCAGACAAGTAAGCATAAGCAACAATAACAACAGAAGGATTAATTAGAAAAAGTGTCAGAATTCTGTATTTCACGGTAGATGACATCGAGGAAGAAAACTGAATCATTTTACTTAAGAATATGCTTTCTTAAATCTGTACTTCCTTTCGTATCCCAGTATCCTACCCTTCGGGAAAATTGCCCTTACTCTTAAATTAAGGCGCTACTTTCTTGTTTTGTTAATCAGGGATATTATGACATTATTTGGTAATCTACACAGCCGTTCTTCTTTAACGCTTTCAAATGTAGTATAATGAACTTCTCTTGCACATTCCTTCCAATAGCATTTCAATAAATAATATTTGAAGTGAAACTCCAGACGTCAAGATAGCTACTTCATTTTTTTGGTAAAAGAGGTCTTCTTGAAATAGCAAAAATTGCTTCCGAAGTAAAAGTCACTCTCCGT
>KK112492.1:16260-65464 GCA_000611955.2 Stegodyphus mimosarum
GAGAGAGCTCTGGGCTGCATCTCTTGTTTCACTTTTTAATCTATTTCTTCAGTGGAGGTCACATTTTATGTGGGGGTCTTCTATACATTAGAGTCTAAATAGATTCCATAAAAAGGGCTCCAATCCGTTACCAGTATCATTTCGCGAGTAAAACAGATTCCTTTTCTCAAGACAGAGATGGATCGAATTTTTTTCTTTTTTCTTTTATCTTTATTTTGTCTGGATCCATCCTAGAAAGGAAATGGTTTCTGTAACCGAACGTGAAGGAAGAACGATTTGTCTTCTCTTACGCAATACAGAATACTTTTTTTAAGAGTTCAATTTGTTTTTGTCCAACGTTTGTATATTTTGCAAATCAAAAGTTTCTTCTGAGCTGAGAACTTTTCTTTGTTGGTAGCCATTGCATCGCAATTAACTTTCCATTAGAAACGAATGTGAGGTTTTTACAAGGTTAACGTTTACGCTGATGTTTTCCGGTCTAAAGCTGTTAATTTTGTTTTTATTTCTTCTCTTGTGCTGTTTGATGAAACGCGTATCCAAGCCATTAAGAATCTATCTGTAAGCTTTTCAACAGTTCCATCAGCGTTTTCTTCAAATCCGGCGCCATGGGATAATTGCTGTGAACCCACGGCAACCAGTGCAGAAAAACTGAAATGGTAACTCATTTTTCACACGCTAATTTTACGTTTGTTATACGCACGCAGTTTTTATGTTGAAAAGAAGCAAAGATTCTTATAGAAAGCATTTCGGCGTATTTGTTTTTAAAACAGCATTTGTTTTAATCTCATGAGACACGTTTGAGACAGGTTTTATTTATCTGTATGTATAAAGAAGAAGGTTTGTGTGTTAATAACTCAATCACTATTATAGATATCGTTGCACATATTCTACAATTCTTTTCTGGGTCCTGGAACACGTCGACGCCCACGTTTTTACAAAAGCAAAAAGCTGAAATCAGAGATATTAACTAAAAACTCGGTAAACGATAATTTTTGTCCTAATTTTTCCGAGTGGCAACAGTCTCATAAGCTGGAGATGAAAATAGGCTTTATTTCGAGAATTTTTGACACTGCTCGCTTTCAAATCCTAAAGTTTGTTAATAAAAAATTTCTAAGTTGTACGATGAAAAATAAATAGCATTGCCAACCATTAAGTACGGTATTCCCGATTTCAAAAATTCATGGGAAGCCATTTCGACTATTCCCATCTTCGTACGGCTTTAATCAGCGGAAATAGTAATTAAAAACTCTGAAAGCGCTAATTTCGCTTACATTTTTTCGAGTAGCAACAGTGTCATGCGTTGGAGATAAAAATGCTTTATTTCGAAATGTGTTGCTACTGTTCGCTTTCAAATTGTAGAGTTTGTGAATAAAAATTTGTAAACTTTACAAAAGCTATACATGTAAAGAAGAATGTCTGTTTAAGTGTTTGTTTGTTCGCGTTCTTCGTTTCTGATCAATTATGATAATTTTTTTGCTACGTTTAATCGACTAAAATTGAATTAGGGGAAATATGAGGTGGAACTTGAGCTTTTACGACCATTTGATTAGAAAGACGAAAATAATTTAAAACTGAATGCCATTGTTGCTGTTATAATGATAGATTAAGCTTATTTTTTATCGAAATTTTTATGTGGCTTCCATGTCGCACCAGACTGAAAAATGCATGACTATGAATCGTAATTTTTGCATCTTTATTAGAAAAGGATAGCAGCCGTATCGTTCTCTCTGTTGTTAGAGGCATTACTCTCAATGTAACTTAACTGGCATCGGGTACTTCCGCTAGTTTATATATAATAAATACATAATGTATTATCAAAACATTGCTCTGCTACATTGTCTGTAATATATAATGCATTCCACATTGTATATTACAGCTCCACAATACGCATTTTCACAAATTATGTAAATACTTTTATTGACACTGTTTAAATATTCACGGTAATAAGGTTCTGCAGTCACAGAATTTACCTTTTATATGCTGCCCGTATACTACAAGTACATAAATGATTTAAAATTACAAATGATTTGAAATATGATTTATAAAGGCTTTCATACATATGAGGGCAAAATGCGTAGATAAGTTCCAGAACAAATTTCTTGAATTAAATGGCCTTTTAGGGTCTATTTTTAATTCAAATTCAATATTTTCCTCTAAATTTAGGAAGCTTTTACAAAATAAAACAAAAATGGGAAACAGACAGTTTATTTCTTGTGTTTCATAAGAATTTATGTTCTTTTAGTGTGTAGCTCATAAAAATATTCATACTTTGCGTATATTGCATAAACATTCATGGATCTTTTGAATTTATCTCACTAAAATACCATGAATATTTTACTAAAGTAACCATTTGTTTATGAAGTGCAAGATTAATGCATATAAAAATATTTTACAAAATCTTACTTCATTTACAGAATCCATTCACTTTACAGCGCTGAAACACATTTTTGTTAAATTTATCTGATGTAAAATATAATAATTATTATTATTAGTTGGGTTTTTGATGCATAACATGGAAATTTATGATACGCTATTCACATGTTGAATATTTTAACTTATAATAATTTTTATATCTAAAAACAGAAAAGACAATACTGATACATTATATAAAGTCCATATGTAATAAATGTCATGTGCGATACAAATTCGGTTGTTTGAAAGCATATAAAATGTAACAATGAAAAAATAAACAAATCAAATTTTCATGAGTATCGCGGTGTCCGCCGATAACATCGCGGCAAAAACATCGCGGACGAAAACGTCGCGGAAAAAACAACGCAAGGCGAAAACGTCGGGGTACAAAACATCGTGGGAGAAAATAAAACAAAGATAAAACATCGTGGTACAAAGCATCGTCGTCAAAAATAAAGCGGTTCAAAAACTTCGCAGTTTAAAAACATCGCCGTCGAAACTATCGTGGTAAAAAATAAAGTACCTACAAATCATCGTATGACGATAACATCTCAGACATGCGTTTTTCCGGCTTTAATAATTGTAAAATTTAATGATTTTTTAATAACTGTAAAAACTCGCATAATGATTTATGAGCGCAAGATGACAAAAAGGATAACTTTTATTTTCATATTTTTTATTAAATAATAAACATTTGCTGAAAATGTAAAACGGAAACTTAAGCGCAGAAAATTAACGCTACTTATATCACTTCATTTTAAACTTATATAGTTGTCTAACAAAGGTTATTAATAAATTATTTTTTTAAAGTTTTACTGGTAATTTTTCATGAAAACTATAGTCTCAAAAAGAGTAGAAAAAGAAAAATAAGTAACTGCAAGAACTTATAAAAAATTGATAAGTTAATTATGATATTATCTACTTCAGTTTTGTCAATCTGATACTCTTATTGTGAAAATTATTTCTTGTTTTGTTTAAATTTCTTGTTTTTTAAAAATTTATTAGTTAATAAAAAATATGAAAGTAAAAATTATCCTTCTTTCCACCTTGCTCTCATAAATCATTATGCGGATATCCATTAACAGTTATTAAATTTTGAAGAACGCATATATGCGACGCTATCGTCATGTGATGATTTGCAGGCACTTTATTTTTTACTTCGATATTTTCGAAGACGATGTTCTTAAAGTGCGAAGTTTTGAACCTATTTATTTTCTCCCACGATGTTCTGTACCACGACGTTTTCGCGTTGCGTTGTTTCTCCGCGACGTTTTCGTCCGCGATGCTTTTGCCGCGATGTTTTCGGCTGTAACCGAGTATTGCTAATGCTAAACTATGCTAATGCTATGAAAAATAAATTTAAACAATTAAGACAAAAATAACCGCCAAAAATTCTAAACACTGAATTTATATCATTTCCTAAATAATTTTATCACATTGAATTAGAATAATATGATAAAAGCACACGGAAAAAAAAGAAAGAAAATTGAAAGATTTCAGATTTTGATGTCGCATTAGAGGATTTGTTAATGTTTTTTACCCTCTCGCTGGTCGTCACAGGTTAGGATTTTGCTCTTGAAATTACTCCTACTAACATGGAGTTGTAACTGAATAACACATTTTTTTTCTTCTTTTTAACTTTATTATTAAGCATTACGTTCTTCACACTTACTCTAGATAAAATTCAATATCAAAATAACAAAATATTTAAAAGGAGCACATCTTTAGAATTAGCGATAAAGTGTTAGGTGTTTCGATGCAGTTATTTTTTAACCGCGATATTCTTTCTTTTACGAAAAGCACTTAAAAGAGTTATAAAAAAGAAAAACGGTATAATGATTATCACATGATTATCATTAACAAATTATGATAAGCATACATTACAAAATTGTATCATAATAATTTTGAGTACACATAGTATCATTACGTAAAAATATCTAATATTTATAATTAGAAATTTCATGATTTAAATGCATTTTTATTTAAAACAATCACGTTAAAAATATAGAAAAAATATTTTTTTTTCCCAAAAGGCGTGAGCACAGAAGGGCTATTAATTTCGTTTTGGCATTTTGCGTTGAATCATCATAAAAAGCGTATCACTTTTCAAATTGTTGCCATCAAATATTATCACCCTATGTTACATTTAAAGTAGTTAAATAATGAAGAATCTAAATAAATGTATGTATGTCTGTTACATTGTGATTCAACAGCGGTACCTAGAACTATCAAATTTTCAATAACGTAAGCCTTCTCCTAATATGGGCCCAAATTTGGAAGCCCAAATTTGGAAGTTGTTTATTATAGATTTCATATTTTGTAATGTTTAAACGAATTTTTGGTTAAGAAACTCAACGATTTCATAGCAAGCAAAAGCAACACTGTACGGAAAAAAATAATATGTCCAGCGCCCGAGACTGTGTAACGTAAATTCTAAAGATATGCTTGCTTTAAAATTATTTTGCAATATTGCTCTTGAACTGAATTTAATGGTTTAAGTGCGAAGAACATGATATTTAATAAATAAATGTAACACATAAAACGGTAAAAAGACGCCTCATTTGACGTAAAATAAAATCTGAACGCTTTCATATTTTAATTTTCGTTACTTAGTTATTTATTTATTTACAAAATTATCGTGATTATATGTATGTATGTGTGTGTTTGTAAGATATAGGTTTCGCTGCATATACCCGTAATAAATCATTTTCCTTTATATCACCCTCTTACGAACTAATGTTACGCATAACGCATGTGTGTATTGTGTTGCGTATAAATATATAATGCATTTTGAAACCATATTTTGTTTTACTGCAATAATTGTGTTCTCTACAATATGTTTCGTTCTGCTTACTTTTTATTTCTATAACTTAATTTTTTCTAGCTTCATAAAATTAAGAAATTCTTCCATTAATTCCTTTTCTGTTTTCATTAGGTGTTAAATCTTTTATGATTATTTACAAAAACATATTAAACAATAACAATGAAAATTCAAAAAAAAAATTAATTTCTATGTCGAATCTGTACATAGAACAGAATCTGTACATAGAACTAGTAACTGCAAGAAATTTCTCTTGGTCATTTGAAAATCTAAAGCATTGCCAGCTAAATATTAAATTTACACAGCGAGTATATTTCAAATGACTCTAATATGGTTTACTATAAATAACTTATTTGAACTAAACTAAAGCAAGCTAGCAAGCTTTATTTAAATATTTCAAATTTCAAGAGAAAACGTTCGAAGTGGGAAAAAACTTGAGAATAAACAATGTCAATCTTTTTTTTTGGGGGGGGGCTTTTTCAATTTTCCGCACGCATGCGGAAAGCATGCATATACTTGTGCGTAAACAATTATAAATTTCTTCATTTCTTCCTATACCTTGATACTTAATCTCATTTATATTCTGATAATATTGGTAGCTTTTGAAAACATTTTTACTGTGAAGGGTTTTCATCATCAATTGAGTATGATCATCAGTTCCTTTTTTTCGTCTTATTAATTAACAAATGCTAAAAAAAACAAACCAAAGAACGATATTATTCTTACTGAAAATTTCATTTTTGAAGACATTTATTTTTTCACGTATAGGAATAAAAGTTAACCGATACTGTATATTCCAGTTCTTGAATAAGAGTTTCATTACAGATGTAAATTTATTAGCTAAATTTGTAGTTTTTTCAGTACCTTATTCTCTTACATTTTAATGGAAATGAAAATGATGTTAAATCGGGCTAAAATCTTTGAAATCAATATATCTTTCTTCAAATTCGTACTGTAATAATACTATTTTTTCTTGCATACTTTTAAGATTTTCCATTTGAAATAACATCGCAGGATTTATTTGCGATTTAGTTGCGATTCTAGACACATACACATCCGGACAGAGCGGTGAACACGCAATAACCCCTTCAACATCATCAAAAGGGACTGTTTTGGAGGTCGCGGAGTTCTCGTTCGAGTAGACATAATGCTTGGTAGCCGGACCGACCTTCATATCTCCCAAGGAGGTTGTCACCTGGGACTGCTATTGTAACGAGGTTCTTCTTCCTTACATGCGTCTTTTCACAAGGGCTATGGGTCCTCAGTTCCTCTTCATGGATGACAACGCTCCACCTCATCGCACAGTTACTGTCGAAGAGCTGTTGGAGAGTGAAGATATTGAACACATGGATTGGTCGGCAAGGTCTCTGGATCTAAATTCCGTCAAGCATGTACGGAACTTACTAGGGAGACCCGTGGCAGGACGTAACTTATCGCCAGTAACGATTCCGAAACTGCGATTGGTGCTACAAGAGGAACGAGCAGCAGTGTCTCAACAGCTCATTAACAACCACATATACAGCATGCACAAAGGATGTTTCGTTCAGTCGCACTGCGCTCCATGCTACTTTTTGAATAAGGTTTCTTTTTATCCCTCTGATTTCTCTTTTAGTAAGTGTTGCTTACATTACTCATGTCCTTACGTATTGGGGATCTTACGGTATTAAATGTGTTGATTTGGAAAGCTTTTGTACAAAGTTATATTGAAAAAACCGTCTCGTCCTTAATTTTTGCACACCAGTGCCTTATTGCTATAGCGACCGCCATCCTCCAGACACCGTGGTGGGAGCTCTTCTTCTAGTAGACAGACAGTACAACAATCTTACAATATTAGAAAAAGTATTTTAGGTCTAACAGCTCAGCTTGAAAATTTAGAACATAAGTGCACGTAAAATAATAGATTTATTTTTATAGTTATTTCTTTGATCTGATTTCTTCTCAAATCAATTTGTGTATATATCAAACTGAAAAGGGTTTATGAAATTTTGTTTCTTTTAGCGTGGACGAACGATACCCATAATAAGTGCAATTAAAATAAAAAATTCTTAATTTCACCATATAGATGTTCAAATGACAAAGGTCATAATTTGTTACTGTTTTAGCGTGGACGAACAATACCCATAATCCGTGCAATTAAAAAAATGAATTCTTAATTTCACTATATAGAGCTACAAATCACAATGGATTTCTCCGTTTAATTAAATCGAGAGATAAATGAAAAAATACATACTCAATAAAGCATTAATTAAGTGATCCGTCTTGCAAAACTGTTAATAAACCCCTTTTCGAAAAGATGTTAATAAAAAAACGATTTGAAACATGACTTGTATTCGATCATCCCATTTCAAAAGAAACATATTGTTACAGATTTCGTGTTTATTTAGAATTGTAATTAAAATTGGTTTATTTTCCCATGTAACGCAGACGATTTTTGAGGATAAACCTACGTCGGAAAAGTACAAATAAAAGAGCGCATGCAATTATTTTAATATTTAATAAATAAATATCTCGTAATTACTGCTGCCATCCACAAATATCCAGAAAAATCGAGTTTTTACCAGTTCTATTAAATAATTAAAAAGCTTATAAAAGCCGAATTAAAACACCTCATCTCAGTTGTAGTTGTAGCTGTTTTAAGCAAACTGTTTGTTTACTTAATGCTGTGATTGATTGTAGCGAATTCGCTCTGAGATTGGATTAACTTTATCTGTTTTGAATTGAATTCTGTTTAACGTTTGAGGGACTATGATATTGTACTAATATCTCTGACAAAATATTTCAGCGTTTTGTTTCATTTCTTGTGAAAAGAATAAATTTTGTTAACTTTTCAACGACTGGTGCATTCAATCCATAACGAAACCGTACGCACGCAACAAATTTTTGGTGTCAGAAGTGGGATATTTTAATGCTACTCACTAGAGTTATTATGAACACTTCAGACAGCTTCTGTCTGCCTTTGCTGCATTTCAAGAAAAAATGAAAGCTGATCAAAAAAAAGATAGAAGCTGGTCAAGAATCAGTTAAAGAAGAAATGAAAGGCTGTTGAAGTTTCCTTTAAAGAAGAGATGAAGGCTGTTCAAGAAAAGATTGAAGCTGGTCAAGAGGAAATGAAAAGAGAAATTACCTGCGTAATAGAAAATAAATTCGAGGCTATTGAAGGCAGAATTGACGCTGTTGAAGATAATGTTAGACACATTGAAGAAAATATTTCTTCTGTAAAAGAACAAATCGAACAAAGAGTTTATTCGCTGAAAAAACAAATAGAAAAACGAGTTTCTGCTGTGAAGCAGCGAATTGAAGGAAGAGTTTCTGCCATTAAACAACAAATTGATGACAAGGTTTCTGCTGAAGTCGCCAAAGAAGTTGACACCTTAAAGAAGCGCATAGCGACAGCAGGAAACAATTTTAAAGATTTTAAATTCTTACCCATGCCTGCCCATCCGTCACTGAAGCTATCTACGTATGATGGGAAGACCTCTTGGCAAGTGTATAAGACACAAGTTTCTATAGTTGAGAATGCGAATGTATGGGATTCCCAAGATAAGGCCTGTAATCTCGCAGCTTCTCTGAGACCAGACGCGGAGAATATTCTGCAGACTCGTCCGGAAAATCAGTGACTACACTTCGAAGCTCTAACCGGCGCATTGGAGCTGCGCTTCGGAGAGAAATGTTTGAAGGACTACAATAAGCTTCAATTAAAATCCCGTCAGCAGAAGCCCACCGAAACACTCCAAGAACTCGCCACGGATGTTGAAAGGCTGTCTCACCTCGCCTTTACGGAGCGCCCAAGAGAAACAAGGGAGATACTGTTTTTGCAATACTTCATCGACGGCATCCGGGAACCTGAAATACAAAAAGCACCGCGAATGGCTGATGTGAAGGACTTAAAAAGTGCTCTGGTATACGCCATGAAATTCCAGGTAGCCCAGCAAGAAATTCGCAGAGACCGACATCCAGTCAGAGCTGCGCAAGTCGAAGGGCCAGTGGATCAAATCGCTGCCCGCCTAGATGATTTAACAAGACAACTGAATGCCTTGCAACAAAATATTGGTGACAAGAAACCGACCGTAAAGTGCTAGAAATACGGTGCTGAAGGGCACATACGAAGGAACTGCAGAACACCCTAGGGCACAGATGTTAAAACCGTGCCTATCAAGAAGGAGGAAAGAAGGAGGAAACTAATTTTTGGCCATCTCGCGGGGCGGATGTTGCCAGATAATGAAAAGCCCCAGTTTAAAGCGCTTCAGATTTCTACAGTGAGTGGCGACAGTAAAGGACTTTTCATCATGGGACACATCAATGGAGTTCCTTGGAATATAACCATCGGTACAGGATCCAACGTTACCATCATTCGAAAAGATGCGGCTGAACAATTGAAAAGCAAACTCATCTGGATGCTGCCCTGCGTTCCTCTCCAGATTGTCTCAGGCAAGAAGATCGAAATCGAAGGAAAATTAAACGTTAACATCACGTTAGGAAGTTCTGCTTACCATCACATGGCATATGCAGCAGAAATTACAAACCCTTGCATACTTGGACTGGACTTTCTAAGGAAATACAATTTTTCCTTGGACTTTAAAAATAACGAAATGCATTCTGCCTCTGAGGACATAACCTTATTCGGGATTAATGATAAAGGAGTGAAATCTATACACAAAATCATAGCTCAAGACGGTATCACAATACCGACAAGAACAGAAATTTTACTTCCTGGATCCATAGCCGAAAATAGAAATTTCCGCTACGGCGTCATGGAATATCCCAAGAATTGTAATAGCCCTAAAGGAGTACTAATATCTTAAGTTCTCGTCGACCTGTCGAGGACCGTTATCCCGGTGAGAGTTTCCAATGTAACTGACAAGGCGAGAGTTATTAAGAAAGGTGAAGTGGTTGCAGAATGTACTCCAGCACCTCATCAGCACCGTACTAAAGCACCTCATCTCAGTTGTAGTTGTAACTGTTTGTTTACTTAATGCTGTGATTGATTGTAGCGAATTCGCTGTGAGATTGGATTAACTTTATCTGTTTTGAATTGAATTCTTTTTAATGTTTGAAATATTGCGATATTGTACAAATATCTCTGAGGATATATTTCAGTGTTTCGTTTTATTTCTTGTAGAAAGAATAAATTTTAACTTTTTAACGCCTGGTGCATTCAATCCATAAGGAACCCGTACGCACCCAAAAATATAAAGCTGAGATCCATTGCAAAAAAAAATTGTTTTGGATCACATTTTCATGCTAAACTTTTATGGGCTAGGAAACAGTAGTTATAACTCGTGGAGACCGTAGGGAGGTTGCATGCAGAGTAACATAGATTCCACAGAAAGGTGAAAATAAAAATGGGAATATATGCAATCTTAAAATATACAGGGTGGCCATAAAATATTCTCGGTTATACGAACCCTTACCGGCTCATCCGCTGAGCTACTCGAAATGAATTTCAGATATTGTTGTTTGAAAGTATGCGCTTGAGATTGTAATAAATTGAAACAATAGAGCTCTAACGGTTACGATTAGAGTGAAAAAATTTGAAAATTTTCGAATGGAAAGGCGCACTGTTTTTTCCCCAAAACCATGAATGGCAATGGAACGATACACGTATGGCGAAAACTGGTGGTATAAAACATTTGCAAAGAAGAGCATTATAAAGGAGTAATGACAACACAACTGAGGAGAGGAAGGAAAACTTTTATTGGAATCACAAGATTTCATCATGCACAACGTTTCAAGATACAGTCATCCCCCGTAAATTTGCAGTTTCATGGCCACCGCGATCCTCCGACCTCACTCCGATCGATTTCTGCTTCTGACGTTATCTGAAATCTAAAGTACGCACATCAAATCCACGAGATTTTTCAGAATTGAAAGATGCCATAAAACGTGAAACTATACAGATTCCTCTTGTGATGTTACATTCATTATTGTCGTCAACAATCTCCTGCATGCAATGCGTTATCGTTCAAAACTTGTAATTCGTATAAAAGTGTTCTTTCATCCTTCTCTCTAGTGTGCCGTTGGTTATTTACAATGTCCTTCTTTGCAAACGTTTTACGCCGGGATTTGGGCATCATACGTGAATCCTTTCAAAGCTGTTTATGGTTTTCCAGTATGCTGATAAGTTTGCTCAAAGAAAAGATGATGCAGAAAAAAATGGGTGCTGCCTTTCGAAAATTTCGAAATGTTTTCACTCCAAACGTAACCATGAGAACGTTATTGTTTTAAATCGCCACAATCTCGAGTGCATGAGTTCAAATAAAAATATCCGAAATTTCATTTCTATTGGTTACGCAGAGAGGCCGCTAGGAGTTCACATATCTGAAAAATTTTTCCCTGTCCCTGTACGCGGTTAAAGTGACAGAATCAGCTTATATTATTAGTCTTTCAGACTTTTTCTGGTTTCATGACATCATATGTATCAAGATAATTATTTGAATAGCATATCTAGTTCGCAGATGTTTATTGTTTGGTTTATTTAATGACGGGAAAACACTCAAGAACTATAAGAATAATGGGAGGGATGCCTTCGTGGAGGACTTTGTAGGAAAACCAGCTCTTATGTACGTTATACGTGGGGAAATCCAAGAAAAAGCCCATACAGCCAGCCCGTTTGCCGGGATTCACACTCCGCAGCGAACTACCAATGTTCAGAAATTTTTCCGCTCGGCCGCTGGTTGACATATATTTATTAATAACAGAATACTAATTAGTTGTTTAAAGAAAAATCCAAGAATTTTCAATGAGGAGAAATTGTTTCATTGAAGTACACATTACTCTTTTATAGCGAAAAATCAGGTCTCGGTTCTTAACACTTGGACCATTCACCTTGCCTCTAACACATGCAGACGTAACGCTATAAAACTCTACATGAAAAGTGGATCATTATAGATACATGAAAGGAATTCATACAGCTGATCAGCATTTGGCATACTATAACAATATATTATGAAGTAGTCTAAAATCAAATAGCTTACTTCTCGGTACATTGTGTCATACTGAACTTACTAAAATTTTTTTTGCAACAATGATCAACAAAAAAATTATTCTTGTATTTTCTACTATAAATAGCTAGAGAGTATCTAGCAGGTTATTGTAAAAATTTACGAAAATAACGGTACCAAATATTAAAATAAAGTATGACTTTGATTATAAGCTAAGAGCACTAAAGTGCGATGAAAACCTCTTATCCTTGAAAGGTTAGCTAACATTACGTTTTGACCGCAATACCCCATAAAAAAACTTATGCGTGCAAGATGAGTACAAGAAAACTCGCCATAGGACCTAGCATAGGAACATTAATTAAGTAAAGTGATGACAATCTATAATCACATGTGACATCAATTTTTGTTTTTTTTTATTTACAAGCATGATTATTTTCCTGAATAAATATCAGTGGAACACAATTGAGAATTAGCCAGATTAGCAAAACCACACTCCCTGATGAATACGCATTATTTTCACCAGATCTACAAAAAGAATGGCCTTTGCACGCGACATGGGTAAGATAGCCTCACTACTGTAGAATACATCGACACAAAATAATAAGTGAACATCAGTTCAGAAAAAAAATCCTGAGAACGCAAATCAGTGAAACATTTTTGAGGAGTGCCAGTGCTGAGGGAGACTATAAGCATTTACTTTAATAACTAGAAAAAATCTTTAACGCAATCGTTTATCCGACGAACCACGTGGTCGAAGAAATAGCGAAACTATCTTTTAGGTTTATCTTTCTCACAAGTAGAAAAAAAAATGTAGCGACTACCAGGATTTGAAAGAATCTTACAGTTGTCCAGGACATCTATAGACATGACGATATCTTCACGATATTCCGCATGGCAGGAGGAGAAGAAAGACTTCACAGCATTGCATGGCGGCAGGAGAAGGAACAAAGCGACAACGCCCGTCTTCACTCCTTCACTCCAGGCGTAGAAGGACAAAGAACTGGTTGGGAAAATCCCTTCAAAGGTTGCCTTTATACGATGACGATTATGAACGACGTAGAACGACAGACTGCAGGCTTGCTTCCACATTCCCTTCGGCCAACGAAGAAGAAACGCAGCACATATCACAAAATTATAAATCTTGATCAAGCACAAAACTAATTGCAGGTAAGATCTGACATCACATTTGAAATCAGTAGAAATTACGCTAATTAGAATTTTTGTGATCTAGCATCACATTTAAAATCACTAGAAATTACGTGAATTAGAATTTTTGAGTTCTGGCATATATTGGAATTCAGCAAATATTATATGATGATAATTTCATTCATTTAAAAATTCTGGGATAAGCTGCTACACTTGTGACATAAATCAAAATCAAAACTAAAAACTAATACATACAATACCTGTTTCACATACAGTAGCATAAACCTTAACTGCAATATAGCAGTGAATGTGCAAGCAAGCCTGCGTTCTATTTTTCCACGTCGTTCATAATCGTCATCGTATCAAGGGAACCTTTGAAGGGATTTTCACAACTGGTTCTTCGACCTTCTGCGCTTGGAGTTTGAGGGTGAAGGACGGGCGTTTTTGCCCTGTTCCTTCTCCTGCCGCCATGCTAATGTCGTGATGTCTTTTTTTTTCTCTTGCTGCCAGTGAATATCGTGAAGGTAACGACATGTCTATAGACGACCTGCACAACTGTAAGATTCTTTCAATTCCTGATTATTGAAGATAGCCGCTTTATTTTCTTTTTCTACTTGTGAGAAAGATAAACCTGAATGATAGTGTCGTTAAAGTTCTATTTGTTCGACCACATGGTTCATCGGATAAACGATTGCGCTAACGATTTTTTCTATTTTTGAAAGTAAATGATTAAAATCTACGGCATCGCTGGTACTCTTCAAAAATGTTTCACGGATTTGCCTTCTCAGGACGTTTTTTCTCAACTGGTGCTCACAGATTATTTTGTGTGGATGTATTCTATAGTAGTGAGATCATCTTATCCATGTCGCGTGTAAAGCCCATTTTTTTTTTGTAGATCTGGTTAAAATAATGCGTAGTCATCAGCGAGTGTAGTTTTGATAATCTGGCTAATTGTTAACTGTGTTCCACTGATATTTATTCAAGAAAATAATCTCGCTTGTAAACAAGGAATAAAATTGATGTCATATGTAAGTATAGGTCGTCATCACTCTGCATGTGGCTTTTCTAATTCTGAGTAAGTTATTTAATAACGTTCCTATCCTAGATCACGTATCTCATCTTGCATGCATAAGCTTTTTATGGGGTATTGCAGTCACAACGTAGTGTTAGCTAACCTTTCAAGGGCAAAAGTTTTTCATCACATTTTAGTGTTCTTAGTTTATTATCACAGTCACACTTCACTTTAACATTTGGTACCATCATCTTCACAACAGTAAATTCTAACAGTTATACAGTTGTAATCAGTAAGGAAGTAGCATTTCGCCTGGAAGATTCAAAAATCGCGTTTTAGAAAAGCAGCAACCAGTGAGAAAGCAAGTGTCACAAGTGCCAAATGAGTATGCAGTATATGCTTGTCCCAGAGAAAGAGAGTAAATATTCAGCGTATTTACAGTACCTGATACATGCGAGTTCATTTTGGCAGATGTTATAAAATCTGTTATATATGAAAAAAGTGTTAAATAAATGTAATAAATTTCATTTTTGCATAATGCCTGAATGGAATGTATTGAAATTTGTTTAAATACTTTTATTTCCTATTCAAGGCCATAAAAATAACCGACTGCGCAGGCTTTGGTATGATATAGCCAGTCAACAAGGTCTTAATAATATTTCAATACACGGAATATTTGCTATTTGAATATCGACGTCAACGCAGTGGTCTCGTTGCTATTTATTTATTTTACTTTTTATTACATATAAGTTTTGTGCTCATTTATATCTCGTAAATGCTTTCGTGTTAAAGATGAAGAGAGAACATGCAGTTACAATCAGGATAATGGCAAAGTTCGTGTTTAAGTAAGATTCAAGAAGTCCTGTTCCTCCTTTGTCATTATAGGAATGATAACGTCTTTTAAAATTTGCAAATCTTTTGAAGAGAAAACATGCAGTTACAATCGGAATAATGGCAAATTTCGGGTTCAAGTAAGATTCAAGAAGACCTGTTCTTCCTTTGTCATTATAGGAATGATAACGTCTTTTAAAATTTGCAAATCTTTTGTTGTTCGTTAAATCATTACCAAACCACAGAGGTTATCAATACAATATCCTCGATGTTGTCTTATGAGATTGAGGGCATGATTGCTTTTATCCATTTGTAACTTATATCATCTAAATACTTATAAATATGCAAAACATTAAAGAGAATAGATGTATAAAGGAAGAATGCATATCTGTCAACAATAGGAGAGAAAACTGAGGCTAAAATTTCAAGCAATATCCTGTAATTTAAATTTGTCTCTAAGCAGCAAGTTCTTTTGTATTTGTACTTCTGTTAAATTCCAAAGCTCAAATCAAATCATTTTGCTACCTTTGTTACAGATAATATTAGCTCTTTGAATGTATTTTGTTCTGAAACAAAATTAATTTATGAAAAGTAGAACTTTTAAGGAAATGATACAAAAATTAAAGCACTGTAAAATGTTTTTAAAAAAACAAGATTTTAATTTACTTTGTTATAATTTATTATGCTTTCCCAATTTATGTACCACTGATAATTTCATTTATCATAAATGTATTTAAAATATAAAATCATCGCATCAGGGATTTTGAATGAAAGATGGTATATCAAAATTTAAATCTTCTTTTCCGAGGATAATTAATTCTCTTAAAAAGCGAAGGAAAATTTACGCTTTGATCAATCCTTAAAAACGTCTCTGCTATATATTACATAAACCCGTTGCGAAGATATTAAGCAGACCCATATTTTTCTCAATTTCATTTTTATATTTCACAAAAAAAAACTTTAAATACATATTTAACCGGAAAGAACATCCTTTTTTCCCCAACGAACACAACATCAGTACTTTACATTTTAATACTTTGTGACAAATCAGCTGTAAATATTGTAGAGTCCGTAGGATATTTTTGAAGCAGGAGACATGAAAAATGAGAGATGCTTTCACTGGGATTCGAACCACTGACCTCTCGAATACGCGTCGAGTGCGCTCACTACACCACGAAGGCGGGAGAAATACCTAATAATACAATTATGAAAAATACAGGTTAGAGCAAAATAAATGCAGATTTGCTTTTCTTATTAAATTTTTGAAATGCAGTAAATAAATTTAAAAAAATTATGAATTTAAAATAGTTTTATGAATGAATATAAAATGACATTAAAGGTAATACTAAAATAAAATGACATTTTAAAAGCCGTTGAGACCTGTCTCTTCTAATCCACATAAATTATACTAGAGCCTACAGAGAACCTGGCGGATTCTCGTACAGGCGTGAATGAAATACCAGGACAGAAGAAGGGTTAAAATAACTCTTCAATAATTCCAACTAATAAAACAGTCAGGCACGGTCTTTGCTTTACAACAACACCGTCAACTTGAGGTGAAACTTAGATGTAGAACATAAATCAATTCAGAGTCAAATTAGAATATTGTTGGATTTGCATGCTAAATGTATAGCTAACTTAGGTCGACTCATAAACCTAACGCTCGTAACGATTATTCGAAATGGCCAAAGGCTGTGACAGAGAGATAGCAACGAAACGTTCGCTGGCTGGCGAAAACACGCTCTATGGCTATTCCGAATAATCTTCAAGCCTTTTAAGTTGAGTCAACCTAAGTTAGTCATACTTTTTAGCTTGCTTATCCAACACTATTCTAATTTGACTTTGAATTGATTTACAGAGTGGTCATAAAGAAACTTTGCCGACATCTGCACTTCTAGCGTCCGTTTCGGTTAATTGATCGAGATGAGATTTAAAATATAGTTATTCCGATGTATGCATTCGAAATTCTATGAATGGCAACACAGGAGCGCTCACGGTTACGATTATAGTTAAAAAAACTCGAAAATGTCGAAAGGCAACACCAACATTTTCCGGTCGCAAAATGTTCAACGCATGTGAAACTCCTAACTAGCGTTGGAATGGTACCGATATGTCCAAAACCTGGCGTACTATGCATAACCAAAAGAGTTCTGAAAACCGGTCAACGAAACACGATCCGGAAGCACGCAGAAAATTTCCAGACAAGACTTACAGAGACAAAATACCAATCACAAAACACCAATCCCCAGCTATTCAATGTAAGAAACCGATAAAACACCAGACGGGTACGCGAAGTCATCATTCGGGAACTCGCACATGGCGACGAAATTACTCTTCCTGGGAAAGTTCGTGGTGAATTCATAAAACTGCATTATCAAAATGGGTTGAACACTACTAAAAGAATTGCGTAGGCGGCATGCACTCTGACGTCGTTTGGATTCAAGATGGTGCACCTCCCCATAAAACGGTCCTGGAACAGCATTTTGGTGATCGCATTATCTCACTCCATTATCCTTTTCCACGACCTCGGCGATCCCCTGATCTATGGATTTCTGGTTTGTGGATATCTGAAAGCCACAGTTTACCTGAGCAATCCGCAAACTTTGTCTGATTTAATGGATTATATACGGCATTAGATTGCAAACATCCCTCATGTCATGTTGCGTTCAGCGGTATTGTCCACTGTCTCCCGGTGAAATACATACTTGCCTCGTGATGGCACCCATGTGGAAAATGTTTGATCTAAATAAAGACATTCTTTTGTCTGATATATGTTGTCATCAGTCATTGGTGTTTTGTCTCTGTCATATGCAAATTTTCTGCGTGCGCCCAGATCGTGTTTCGTTGGCCGGTTTTCAGAACTCTTTTGGGTATGCATAACAAGCCAGTTTTTGGACATATCGGTACCGTTCCAACGCTATTTAGAGTTTTTGCATGTGCTGAACATTTTGGAAAACGGGGAAAGTTGGTTTGGGAAAAGTTGGTTTTTGAGTTTCTGCAACTATAACCGTAACCGTGAGCGCCCCTGCGCTGACATTCGCAGAATCTCGAGCGCATACCTACGAATAACTATATTTGCAATCTCATCTCGATCGATTAACCGGAGCGGGCGCTAGAAGTGCAAATGGTGGCAAAGCATCTTTATGACCACCCTGCATATTCTACATTTAAGTTTCAACGCAAGTTGACGGCGTTATTGTAAAGCACGGAGATCGCGCTTTTCTGTTATTAGCTGGAATTAATGAATGATTGTTTCACAATTCTTCTGTGCTGGTATTTCATTCACGCCTGTGCGAGAATTCGCCAGGTTCTTTGAAGGATCTAGTTTAGTTTATGTGGAATAGAAGAGACAGATCTTACAACTGGTAGACCAACTAAAAAGATGGTGGATGATGATTCTTCCCCACCAGTATTTGGTGATTGGGTCTCCTAATTCCCAGTCGCCCTTTAAAAAAGGGTGTATATAAGGTATTTCTCCGGCCTTCTTAGCATGCCTTCGTGCTGTAGTGCTCAGCACGCTCGGCGCGTATTCCAGAGGCCCATGGTTCAAGTCTCCGGGAGGGCATTGCTTATTTTCCATCTCTCCTGCTTCCAGAAAACCATGCCTCTACAAAGTATTAATATTCACTATTAAAACAGGTCATCTGACAACAAACTTCAAACTTACGGTATCATGTTAGTACAATCACTTCCAAAAGTTAAGCACGGAGAGGAAACTGCTAATTTCCGGAACCCAATCAGAACTGAAGAGGATGCAATTCGCTGCAGAGGTAGATGAAAGTATGCAAATATGTTAAGTATCAACCAATAGCACTTTCATGTCAAGAAATATGCAAAAAAGGCAGTCTTATAAGAAGCCAGCTTTATGAACGGTTACAGAAGTTGACTGTAAGTGCTGATAGAAGGTGTTTAAAACTTTCGTACAATTTGTTTTCAAGACATTTCTATGGCTTTTAGAAGACGAATGGAAGATTCTGAGTGCTGGCGTGCTGTGCGACGGATTGAAGTAGGACGGTCGATCACAGATGTTGCTCTTTTCTTTGGCGTTCATCATTCTGTAATTTCACGTTTATGGAAACTCTTCCAAACCACACAAACAGTTGTCCGAAGGCCCGTAGCCGGTCACCCAAGGGTTACAACCCCCGCGGAAGATCGATATATTGCTGTTGTAGCCAAGCGGAATCACAAAGCGACCTCCACACTTGTGACATCTATGGTTAGAGCGTCCATTGGTAAGGCGATATCTGCAGCTACTGTACGCCGAAGATTGTATATGAGTGGACTGTACGCCCGGGGATCTCGAGTTTGTGTTTCTCTATCCGTCCAATCAAGAGGGGCATGATTACAGTGGTGCCGGGAACCTGTCAATTGGAATGTGTCTGACTGGGGCAATGTCATGTTTACTGATGAGTCAAAATTTGTTCTGAAGCCAGATGACAAGCGTATGGCTTGAACAACGAACACGCAATCAGTCCCAAAACATCACCGAACATCACGCATTCCGAGGCGGAAGCATTATGGTGTGGGCAGGAATTTCATTAAGATATCGAACCGACCTGCACATCTCTAAACGGAGTTCTTTGACGGCTGTCCGGTAAAGAGATGAAGTCCTAGAACCCATTATGAGATTTTACGCTGCAGTAATTGGCTCTACCTTTGTTTTAATGGACAATAACGCACGTCTCCACAGAGCTGACATCGTCGATGACTACCTGGAGAGTGAAGGGATTGCGCGTGTGGCGTGGCCAGCATATTCGCCCGACCTTAATCCCATTGAAAATCTTTGGGATGCTCTCGACCGTGCTATATCCTCACGTTTCCCAACTCCAGCCACTCTTATTGAGCTGGAAACTGCTCTACAAGAAGAATGGCGATTGCTTAAATCTGCGGTGGTTGACCACCTGATTGAAAACATGGTCACAAGGTGTAAACTTTGTAGACAGATGAGGGGGGATCACATACCCTATTAATGGCCTTTTTTTCATTTTATGCTGCTTATTTTCACTTTATACATATTTCTGTTTAAGTCTCCAGTATGTCATTATCCGATAACTTACAAAAATTTAATATTGTTTTCACTTCTGTATATAATTGCTGATTTTGTTTTAAGCATAAATATATATGCTATTTTCCTGCCGAAGTTTGCGTCGATCAAAGCAGTATTTGCTGATTTTTTTGCATTTTACATCTTCGTGCTTAACTTTTGGAAGTGAATGTAGCTTCGTGCATTAAAGCAAAGAGCATATGCTGAAGAGGAGGGAATTTTAATATCCGTGTTACTTAAATTTTTTGCTGTAGTTTTCGCGCTTCTTTTTTAGAAGTCGTGAACAGTTCTTATTAGTATCAAATTAAGTTTTGGAAACACATATAAATAGGTTTCTAAGGTGTAACGTAGTAGAATATATAAGATCTTCCCTACATCAATTCAGTCAGTAAAATTCTATTCGTAGTGACATTAAACATTTAATCCATCTACTCCATTTTGCTCTATCCATTAACACGGGCGTATTGGTGTTTCAATACACGTGTAAACTCTGAGTTTTCTTCCTAGAAAACACACTAAACGGATGTTTCCTTCAGATGCATTATGTATACTATTCCGTAAGGCACTATCCCAACTTCATAATAGAGTCCATTAACGTTTCATTCACCGGTTCGCTTCAGATCATAATAAAAATACGTCAAAAAACGTCTTTCGTTCCTATTTCAACAGATCTGTCAGTTTCTAAGACTTTTGTTGCAGTTTAGCTCTCGGAAGACATTGTTCACTCATTCCACTGCTTCCAGGATATCATCAAAAAAAGCCAAAGAAAAGGCAAAATATAAATCACGTCTATTTGACCGATGTGTAGGCAGCTGTCCTTGGAGCTGCGTTTCTGCTGAATTGATGATAGTAAATAATGCATTATGTATCGAGGAAATTCTTCTTCATCCATCACATTTGTATTTAAATACTTTTTCGCCTTTTTATTCTTTGTCGACAAACAAAAAAGAAATACTTTTGATTTCACGGTTATGTATTTTGACCAGCAAAAGGGACAGAAGAATATTGTCCTGAATAGAGTTATATATCACTTGCCATGCATTTACAACTTACAAGAAGCAACATTTTTTTTAAAAATTTCAGTTCAGTGCGAATGGGATTCCGCAGTTAACAACATGCTGTCGTCAGAAATAAACTACTTTGTTCTTCTTATGGTACACTCCGCATGCGTTATGATGCGTTTTTTTCTGCCCTGGTCTGACTGTTTCATAGGTATACAAATTGTTTGATTTAAAATGTTCTCTGAGAAGGTCAGACACAGAATATTTTGAGTAAGATAACGAAAAATGATTGCAAACTTTTGCTCAGTTAACTTTGTAGAATCTTTAGGTATTTTGAAATTGGACACGTGGAAAATGATCAGTGCCCTCACCGGGACTCGAGCCACGTATATCTCTCGAATACGCTCCGAGTGTGCTGACCACTACACCACGAAGGCATGCTAGGAAGGGGGAGAAATATCTTATATACTCCCCCTTTTAAAAACCGAGTGGAGGTTAACGGATCCTAGTCGCCAAATCTTTGTTGTGGAGAATCATCATCCACCTTTTTTATTTCGGACACCACTATAGATTTATTAGTTATTTTTGAACAAAGGGACAAATGAGCAATGCCCTCGCCGGGACTCGAACCACAGACCTCTCGAATAGGGGCCGAGTGTGCTGATCGCTACACCACGAAAGCATGCTAAGAAGGCGCATGAAACACTTTATAACTTAATCAAAGAAGTTTCCATCAGATTTAATTATTTAGTTTCAGGGTACTTCGATCACATTTTAATTTTTTTGATTCAGAATTATTCAGAAATATGTATAAGACATTTTATTCAATATACTATATAATCATATTAAAAATCCCTACTGTATTTTGTTACGTGGATCTAGAGTACACAAAGTTAATTCGCAATTCATATGTTTATGTCGTATTTTTACATGAAATGTTACATTCTGTTGTTTGTAAACATTTACATAACATAAAAGCATATAATGCTGGGAAGCAAGAACGTAAATTATTTATCATTGCATTTCAGAAAAAAATTTATGTATCTTAATTTGAAAAGCTTTCTGTATTCTTCAAGTGAATAAAACGAGCTATTCTTTTTACTATGGCATTCAAAAGCTAGGTACGAGGATGAGAAATTAACGTAAAAGTAGAACAAGACTATAGAACCAACTAAAATAACAATGAGGAGATAGATTTGGGATCAGAAGAATAGGGCATGCGCATATATGGCATATGACTTAGGGAAAGGGAAGTTGAGTCGCGATCTAGCGGTGAAAGATTTTACACTTATTTTAACGACGTCACTTTTCTACTATCGTATGATATGGCCGACAGACATTCCCGAAGGCATAATTCACAAGTGCACATCAGCGCAGCCACTGAGGGAGGGGTTTCGAAAATGGACCAATGAGCTTCTATTGCTCTTGTGAGGGTGAATCTTTAAAACTGGGCATATGAACATGTGTTGTTTACGTTTTAATTTGCATTTGCTTCGCAGTTATAAATGTATGGAGTGATAGTAGAAACTCTTGTAGTGCTTTCTCTTTATGAGTTTATTTAATCGTTTATATTTCATTTTCGCGATTTTTATCAGGTATTGATATTCGGATTCATGTTCGAGGCATATTATAGCTCTTTACATCGAGAAAATGACTCAAGCTATAATTACTCTCGAATATTTTGCATTTACTAACACCTGTGGATTAAGAGAATTCAAGTATATACTTTTTTTTTAATTGAGCTGAGAAGGACTGGAATTATTATAATGAATCAAGTATTTTCTTATTTCAGGGCATGTAGGAAAAAAAAGTGTAAGATTCAAAATATGCATGGTGTATGACCTGATTATATCCATTGTAACATTAGAAATTATATATAAATAAATAAAATATATTCTTTGTGAATTAAATAAATTCATTCTGTTTGAAGTGTATTTCTTGTGCAGACAATGCCTTTGAGAGTGAATTGTTATTAAATGTGAAATTTAACACACTAAATGTATAGAAATCCAAATGAATATTCATGGTAAATTTAATATGACAGGTAGTATCGCGATTTTTACCTTAGTAGTCAAATATAGATATATATATAAACTGAATGTACCATTTTAAAAGGTAGTCTAATGTTGATTTAAAATCATTTAATAGAAATTAATACAGAAAAACTTTATTTACAGAAGTAAAGTTTTAAATAAGAGTATACAACTGTAGCAGCACGAACGAAATTCCTAAACAGCACTGAGAAACCATATTTTGGTCAATGGATATGTATTTCAAGTTCTTTTCAGCTTCACATAGTATTCACAGCATCAAACTAATTCTGATGAACCATGAGTAATTCTAATTAAAATAAAATTATATTTACAAAATGTTCGTACCTTTTAGTGCACCAATAACTTTGTTTAAATATTAGTAACATTATAAACTTGCATTTCTTTTTTTTAATTTGCTGCATAGTTTTCTCTCTGCAAAATAACAGCATTCATAATATTTTAAGTAGTATATTTATGAATAATTTAATGAATCTGGATTAATATTATTTCTTCACGCAGATGCAAAATACAGATATAATAATAATAATATGCAATTGCTTTAATTTTATTCAGAATTTTTAAATTACTCTCAATTTGTTGTATTTAAAAATTATAGAACAATTTTTATTCCAAATGTACAGAAATATGCTTTTTTATCTGAACTGAATGTAGTAACTGAAACAAATTTTAAATAATGATTACAGTTACCATTTTGCACTCAATTACCCTTAAATACAAAATGTTACATAACTTCTGTAGAACTTGTAAATTTAAGTACGCACCTTTACTTTACGATATGAAGAATGCAGACAAATGTAGTTTCTTGAAAACAGAAACCGAGATTGATGAGTCGAAGTTTTGCGGGGTATCCAACATGTGTTTTGTATTTCAAATTCTTTCAACGAGGCAGTGAAATCTTCACAATTGCTTATACTTAATCTAATTTCTCAATGAAAATTTTCAGAAGAAATTGACGATGCTTTAATTATTTTGTACAGGAAATTTCATGTCAAAATGTTTTCAACTATCTTGCTTAAAGCGGGCCAAATGTCATTTGACATGATAGAAATATTACTGGAATTCCATCCGTACATCCTATAAGCCACTCCCTTGGTGGCTACACAGATGTGCTCTTGGGAAATATGCTTCCCGGAGTCATCTGGATGACATTACCCAAAATTGCATCACTGGAAAGTTGGGAAACGATCTCAGTGTGGTAAGTCCGACATCGCTCACATCATTATTTCAAGAACCTGGAAAGCATTACAAATGACAGGAACAGCTCTTTGAACGATCAGCAGTAGTCGTCCTCCAGCAACAAACGGCGGTGGACTACCCGAATATTGTCTTACTGGCGAGAAGATACAGATGATGACTGCGGGAGATATCGCAAGGCACATACAACAGACTACTTAGAGTTCGCTGTCCCATTTTAACTTAACGAAGGTGCTATACAAACGTGATCTACAATATATGCATCACGACAGGTGTGGGACATTAACCCCTGCCCATCGGAGACGTTGCTTTCTATGGTAGCAGGAACACGAGAATTAGGCATAACTGGGGTGGGATCAAGTGCTTTATATGAATGAGAGCCAATTTAGTCTCAAAATCAATTCTGGAGGGATACTAATCTGAAGAGGGAGAGAAAACTCGCAATCATCTTGTAAGGTTTACCTTATGTTAATTAACAGTTATTTTAAGTTTTCTACCTTTCCTATCTTATTCTAATTTCAGCTTACAATTTCCTGCCAGAATGTAATTTCAGAAACGCAAATAATGCAAATGAGAATGAGTACTATTTAAGTCGTGACTTAACCGACTTCAGGAAAGAGAGTCTGATTCCCTGACTAGCGCGCGTTTGCCTCCTGGCTACGTCTCTCTTAGCTGTTATTACGCTCGGCCATATCTTAGGCCCTTGCTAGGCTTCGCCGATTTAATTAATACGTAGGGGTCAATTAGTTAGATTCTGATAGCTTCGGCTATATCCTTTAAGAGCTTTAGTTAAGCTAAGTTTAGTTCAAATTATTAGTATTTTAAGTTCAAGCCCGAGTGGCGGCTTTATGTGAAGTTCCAAGTAGGAACTAATTGTAAATATACTAACAAATAAAGGGTTATCAAACCCTCTTTCAGTCTTACGTATTCTGTTCACACACTTGAGCGATTATTCGCTTATTAGTGTTTGTGGGGTTCTGAGCTAGAACTTTAGATTTAAATAGTTGAACCTCATAATCTCTCCAATATCTTCAAAAGGGACAGTTTTGGAGGTATGGAGTTTCCAATTGCGTAATATGCTTAGTAGTAGTAGCCGCATTGATTTCCACAATTCTCAAGGAGTTTCAAGCACTAATGTCTGCTATTCTATCTACGTTCTTTTGCTTGACGTAAGTCGTTTTAGACTGTGGGTCTGAACTTCCCTTTGTGGACGACAAAGCTGTAGCTCATCTTACAATCGCTATCGCAGAGTTTTTGAAGGGTGAAGATATTCAATGCATGGTTTGATATTAAAGGTCCCCAGATCTAAATCCCATAGAACAGGCTATGTCCTCTTCTTAGAAGCAAAATAATTCGGCAAATATTGTTATTCCTGAAAACAAATTTTCCTGTCCGATCGCCTTAGACAGATTGCGTTAGATATCGATAGTTTATGTTAATTTGATCCTGAGTTTTTGCCTGGTTTCAAGACTATGCACATTTTATAACATTAAAAAAATAAGTGCTTTTAGGGACTGATGAATCATCAGTTGTTTCTTTCGGCGATTCATTGAAGTAAAATTAAGTTTCAAGTCTTTTTTAGTTCTTTATAAGCAAATGTTCACCTTCTACAGATAAACTGGAATAAGGAGTTATTAAGGTTCATTCTATTTTGCTTCATTAACATATTATTCTCAGTCTTTTTTTACTTTGTGAGTTGAAATGTGGTTTGTAATAGGTACAATTCTGTTGTGTGGTTTATGGATTATTACAAGTAACAAATATACTTAACTATCTCTGAATAAAAATAAAGGAGATAAACAAAATCATTTTGAAGGATGACAAAACCAAGGTAAGCTTTCCTCTTTAATTTTGAAACAGTAATTTCATAAGCAACAAAACATGTATGATGAAGTCATAAATTCAAACTAAACTAGCTTGAAAGGAAATTCTCAATGCGTTTGCATTAAAGATAGAGATATGTATTGTTACGACCAATTTAATACACCAGATTTCATTTTAAAAATACTTTTATATAAAATCCAAAACTCTTTACTGTTTTAAAATGCCAAATGCATTTGAAAAGTTGTGAAAGAATGGATGTCTAATCAAACTCATAAACAATCAACAAAAATTAAACGTGCTTTTCAAAGCATTACAATTCTTTCTGACTTCCTCGAGAATACGAGCCAATTTCTTTAAGGTTACAGCCGAAAACATCGGGGCAATAACATCTCGAAGAAAACAACGCAAGGTGAAAACGTCGCAGGAGAAACTAAAGCAAAAATAAAACATCGCAGTTCTAAAACATCGTGGTACAAAATATCGTCGTTGAAAATAAAGCGGTTCAAAAATGCGATGTTATCTTCATGCGATGATATGTTGTTATTTTTTTAACCACGATATTTTCGACAAACGATGCTTTTGAGCCACTTTTTTTTCGTCGACGATGTTTTTAAACTGCGAAGTTTTTTAACTGCTTTACTTTCGACGACGATGTTTTTTACCACGATGTTTTAGACCTGCGATGTTTTCTCTTTGCTTTATTGTCTCCCACGATGTTTTGTACCGCGACGTTTTCGCCTTGCTTTGTTTTCTCAGCGACGTTTTCTTCCGCGATGCTTTCAGCAGACACCTTCTCTAAGAAAGTCTTCCACTAAGTAATAAAAGTTAGTAAATGTTATTCAAGTAAGTTAGTAAATGTATTAAAAATATCAATGTAAAGCGAAATTTGGAAGATGGACACAGAAAGGAATGGCCGAGGGAAGTACGTCATAAAAATGATTAAAATCATATTCATGAGTCTCTAAAATATAAATTTTGTAGTTATGAAAATATGAAGCATTAACTGCTTAATATTTATAAATGAACCGTAAATGGGAAACAAAGACGATTATAATGGAAGTTTTAAACTATATTTTATTACAGGAAAGGTAAAACATCCTTCTGAAGTTATGATATGGATGACATAGCTCATGATGTACGATTGTAGCTCAGCATATGGTGTGGTCTTCTTCACATCGCAGATGAGTAAAAAGAAATTAATGTCCAACAAATTAATGTAATTGGAAAAATAATGCATTCTTCAGCTGCTAACGCGTTTCAAACAATATTTAGTCGCCCAGACAGTATAGCCTACTGCGATACCGAAGGGCGCGAGTTCAAATCTCGGAGAAGGTACGGATACTTGTGAATATACTGTGTCCGTGCGGCAGGGGGCATTCTGAATATGCAGCGAGAGCCGAAAGTCCTCTCAAAAGGTTGCTGGTAGGGGAAGAGGGTGGGAGACCTTCGGATCCGTTGTCACATGTATGGTGCTCAAGGGTTTTGCCAACGGCAAGCGCAATCTTGTACTTCTTGTCATGACGAAATTCATAGGCTTGTTCTGATGTTACTGTCAGACAAGTAAGATAAGGCACAGCACAAACAACAACAAAACAATATTTGCACCTCTTAAGGTGATAATTCACAAAGTCATCGAGAACAAACGGTGAAAAGACGACAATGCCCTGTCTAACTACTAGATCTTTATCCGCAGGAAAATATTTGAAAGATGCTGAAACAAAAAGCAAGTTAAAAAATCCAAACGGTAAAGTAGAGTTAAATGAAGCTGTAATTACATGCTGATATTACTCAATTCCAATGAATTTCCTTGACAAACTTGAAAGCAGCACTGTGCATTAACAATTATATAAACAAAGATTTTTTTCAATTAAATATTAATAGTTGGTATAACTTGAAGTGTATTTAAAATTTATTGTACGATATAAACTGTCTGATACCATTCTTAAATTTTACCTTATTATTTTATCTCCAATTTGAAAATCATTTGTAGCATTTTACAATGATTAGAAAAAAGTGTACAATAGCTATACAGATTCTTTCCATTTTCTCGTGCATAAAATTTACAATAATGCTGTTAGTTACAATCGCAATTCTAATTTGGATTGTCTATAAACGTTTCATTAAACTGATACATTACTTTTTAACAGTAACATGTAAATTAACTTACAAATTTTTTTTATTTGCGCAAAATCCATTTTTAACGAAGTGTTCTCGAGAACTCTTTCTTTAATCTCTATGTTAAAAATCTGTGTCACAAACAGCTGTGTGCTGCAGGTGGACAGTGAGACTGATATTGACTTACGGAACTTAATCTATAAAACCACACACAACTACACTTAGGAATTTAAATTGTCAAAGCACTCAAATGAATACAAAAAAGTGTTTTCTGTTGCAATATTTGAGCAGAGTTGTGAAATCCATATTCATGAGAGAGAAGAAAAAAGGTTATTCCATGGAAATCAGCTTTCTTACTCATGCATTATTTCTGATGAAAACATATTCAGAATTCTTTAGAAAATGTACGTAATATCGAAGACTTCATGCTTAGAATTTTGTATACGTATTTGCATACGTACTTCCATCGATCGTTTATGAAAAAAAAATCTAAACAGGAAATGAATTTCGTTACATATTTCGGAAAATTGATGTATATTTCATGAACCACGAGCTTTTCGGTAAGTTGATATTTAAGCGATATTCTTGACGTCCGGCAGTAAGATGATTTATAAAATGTAAAAAAAAAATAAATAAATAAGTTTTAGTATAAATAAGAAATATTCTACGAAAATATTGGAATCCATTTTTAAAAAACACAGTAGGTCTCTTTCAGAAAAAAAAAATAACATGAATAAATACGAGAGCATTTATGAACATTTCTATTCCAAATGCTAATGCTGCTTATATGAAACGTGATTATTTCAGTCTTGATGTTTGAATAGGCAATTTCTGTTGTCTTTAAAACTGAAAACGAATTTCAGTAGTATCGAGGTATACCAAAACGTTAACTGTAAAGTGAAACTAAATGTAAAAAGTGTTGATTTTATATATTTTGTTTCACTATAATTGTTAACGGGAAATGATGCTCATAAAATGTGATGTCGGATACTGATTATTAAACTTAAATATAAATCGATGTTCCTAATACTCAGAACTCAAATAATGTACAAAGTATTAACAAAACACTCTTTTTACTTCCTTGTACGAAGTAAAGGATGTATGTATGTATGTATGTATGTATGTATATATCTCACATAACTCAGAAAAACCTAGCCTCAGAACGTTGAAATTTCGTATATAACATGTAGTTGTGCACTTCCGTTTTTGGTTGCAATCGGTCGTATATATATATACATTCACCTTTGCTGCGACCAGTTTTCGTGAGCCCAGATATATGTTGGTAAATTGTGCAATTTTTATTAAAAAAATTATTATGTTATTTTATCTTTCGGTTAAGGTTTTTATGGTTTTAGTTAATCTGCATGCAATAGTTGTAGAATTATCAATAGTTTAAAAATTGTTTAAGTGCAGCTAAACCTATTTTTTTACGATATCAGAAATATTTGTTTACTTTTGAAACTTAGCAGAATAGTGAATGAAGTCAATTTTTGCACCTTCAGTGTCTTTGCCCCGAGTGGGAGCAAAAGTAAACTTTTAGATTTGTGCTCCGAAAGATCTGCTTTCTTGCCGCTGGCCGAATTGCTTGCTTTTGAGTAGAAACTCTAATTTTAAATGCATATTGTTTTAATATTTTAATTGTATTTGGTGTTTTATATTTTTCTATATTTTAAATTTTTAATAAATATATTTTGAGGTTTTATGTATTTTTGCCTTGCCGCAAAGAGAGAACTGAATTAATTAAATGCGAAAAGTATATTGAATGAAATTCGAGGAAATAAGTTTAAATGAAATGCAGCAAAAACTTCGTATAATTTAATACTTCGTAGAAAGAAGGAAGTAATATGGTGTCCTTATCAGACTTTTGTTCTTTGTAAATAAATAATTATCATGTTTATATTTTAAAACATCTAACTACGAATATGATGACCGCTTTGAATACGAAAACTTAAATGTACACTTTACAGTTACCAGACTCAAAATTACAAAATAACAAACATTAAACACGTGAAGTTACACTGAGAACAATACGCGTATATAAATTTAACACTCTGTTTTCTACTTTCACAACTTCTTTAACTATTGGTCCAAGAAAAGAATATAAAGGCTACTATTTTGCACTTAGTATCTCTCACCTTATGACATAATGATAACATTTCGAATAAATCTTCAACAGATTACAAGAAGTAAATTACTTCAAAACTGGGTTTGAAATTTATTAACAGGACCTTCGAAAATATATGAAGTTATGTGAAAATCTCTACAGGAAGTGAGAGCAAAAATACAATAAATTTCAGGAATTTAAAATTCTTGTGTCCCTCTTTTTGAGGAGACAGAGCGATTTGATACTAGATACAGGTGCAGTTAAACGCAGTGTCTGTCTGTAGCTAATATGTAGGCATACGGAATGTCAAAAAATTCCAGTTGCTTTGTTTTTGGTGCCTTAAAAGGTAAAGACGGTAATTTTGCTGTGATAATGAATATGATTCCAGGCACCTGAGAAAGAGATATAAATAGAAGATACAGGACAAAGATACAGAGTCCACGAAAAGTACCTTTTGTTTTAGTTTCTCCAAGCACAATAAAACATATTTCCTGCCATTCTAATCGTTTTAGAGTTAATTTTGGGCTTGGTGCTAAGGAATGGACGTTGCTTTGAAATAAATATTTTCTTTGAGCATGATTGTCAAAGAGCTACCGGTTCTGAAATTAAGAAATCTTAATGAAACAGAAAACAGGTCACTGTAGGCTGTGAAGTATACAACGGAAACTAAATGTAACACGACAGGTCATGCGACTTGCGATGGGTCATACAACATGCGACAGGTCACTGTACGCTGTGAAGTATAAGCGACACCTTTGACAGTGGTTTTTCTTCGTAAGATTGTGATAATTTTGTTTCTTTACTGTTTACGTTGCCTGTTATTTTCTAAGAATTCTTCTGTATAATTTTTTGTCGCATTCTGTGCATCAGGAAAACTACGGGGAAAATTATCCTAGTTCTTAGGACTGTGTTGTCTAATGTTATCCCTTCCAACCTTATTCTCATTTGCTTTTGCGAAAGTGGCGTGATATGCACCTCGTCCAGTGAAGGAGAGTTGTGTCGAGGTTATCCTGATAGCTAAGGAAACAGATAAACAGTAAAAATATTGTCGAAAGAGGGAAAAAAACGAAAACATCTGCAAGATATCTATGATTTTTATTGTAGGGTATTATAAAAAAGAGAAATTAAAATGCTTTCTGTTAAAACTGAGGAATATAAATGAAATGGAATAAGATCGTTACTCTGTTTAGCATTTCATTTTAAATAAGATGCAGCATCTGCTGCTTCTACCTTAGCCAGAAAAGTGTATAACACGTTTGAAAACTTCTGTAACAAATTTCAAAGAATATTTGGATCAAATTGGAAGCGGAACACACAAGTTTGAAATTTAAGATTAGGCAAAAAAAGCAATCTTACTTTAGAGTAGATTTGCAATAAAACGTTAGATTTCGCGGTTGTGACATCTTTCTGAATAGCAAAAACAAAAAAAAAAAAAAAATTCAAACAATGGAAGGAATGCAATTGCTTAATTCCAAAAGCAGTAGGCAGAGCAAACAGAAAATGAAAATAATATCGTCTGTCGAGGAAAGTAATATCGTCTGTTGAGGAAATCACTAATGAAATGCGAAATTTGAATTAGAAATTTGAATCTGAAGAAATCTATTAGAAATTAATTAATTCGAATTAATGTCATTAAAAGATAAATTTCTGTGAATGTACAAATCTTGAAGAAAATCCAATTGCCAACTGAAGAAGAAACCTTATCAATACTTTTCTCATTGGAATTAAAATTGGAATTAAATATATCGTTGAAACTAGCTATCGAATGCCTTTTATTATTATTAGTAGTAGTAGTATTTCTTCCTTTTAAACATAAGACATTCTCTTGACGTAAAATATTAACTCTTTTGTAATTTGACCCACATATCTCAAAATATACTGTGAGGATATATTATAGGTTCACAAAGAGTCACAGTCGAAGACAAAATGTTTAAAATCCAACTAAAAATTTTACTGATAGGTGAGAACCTATTTTGAAATTAAAATTTCTAGAGAATCCGAGCACATTGATCAATGATCGTCCGGAAAGTCCTCTATTAGCGGCAACAGATTCCAAACAATGGAGGTCACGAGAAAACAAAGGTTCTGAAGAACAAACATTGAGAGCGTGATATACATAACAGTAAAAAGAAGCCATTTTTCGTTTAGGAAGGTGAGATAATTTAATATGGGAAGGAAAACTAATAGAAAACGGCTTGCGGTAAACAGATTTTCAGCACTAGTGTTTACCGTAAACCTTTTCTGTTCGTCGTTTTTTACCATAAACCTTTTTCTTCCCGCTGAAAAAGTGACTGCAGGCATTTTAATTAAGTCTTTAGCGTCAGATAAACTGAAATGTTTCGGAAAAAATGTTCGATCTTGATAGAAATGTAATTTCCTGTTATTATATTAATTCAAAATATGTGTGAGTCAAAATATATGTGAGACTAGCTGTCAGACAAGTAAGTCACAACAACAATAACTAAACAATTTCAAAAATAAATTAAAATAAATTCAAGCTAAATCAGCCCTTCTATTTATTGTCTAAGTTAAGGTTTAAGTTCACATTCCAATTTTAATGACTAATCCATTGTTACTACCACTTATTCTATCTATTGACTTTAACCTTAGGCAACTAAATATAACAGAAGACACATACTGATTTACTATTTTACATACATTTATTAAGGTACTTGAAACAGGTATAGTATACATGTTTTACCTTCCATTTGGTTTTCAACATTAGTTTAACAGCAGGAGGCAATGAAACTCCACCAGACATTTTCTCTGATATAGATTTAGCTTTCAATTCTATGTTAATTATTAAGTAACACATAAAAGTATATGCATTAGGCAAGTTAGTATTTTTACACAAGAAAGCAAATTTTTTTCTTTTTTTTATTCAAAACAGTTTGTTAATGTATAAGGCATGCAGTTTCTCTACAGTAATTAAAATGTAACTGGTCATTCATATTAAACTCCATTGTATTTATTCAAATTAAGTATTTAAGGGAAATTTTAAGAATTTAAGGGAAACTGCCCAGACTAAACAATTATATATATATATAACTTATCTAGATGATCCAAGGAGGTAGACGACATTTTTGCCAGGATGAGAACCTCTACTCGAATGAGCCCGAAGAAAGACTCGAACAGGTATTTCAGCTGTACAGGAAAAACAACTCCCCGAGAGTTTGGCGTCTTCGAAAAAGAAACATAGTCTGAAACACTGGGAAACAGAGCTTTCAGGATTTCGACTTCTCGTATATGGACAGGCAAATATAGTTTTTGATATAACATATCGAGACACTTCGGAAGAAACACGTACGTGAAGCAAGTATGAAGATTAAGATGTTCAATCAGCCCGGTTAAACTACAGCCATATTTCCTCGTGGAGGTTGAAGATACTCCAAAAAATCATAGTAAGGTATTGGCAATATCAGGACGATGCTTCAAGAGGACGTCTGCAAGCTCATATACACATTCAGAGATTACAATGACCCGTGAGTAAAACTGCATTTTTCAGCTCCCTCGGTTTCCGGTAATATAGTAGTATTTATATCAAACTACTAACAGCTTTCAACAGAATTGTACCGGGAAGGCATATTACATAAGCGCATATGTGTCCCTTTGTCTTACCCTAGAAAAAGCTACCTTCTATCACCGTCACCCTGCATAAAGTGCAGAAGTCTTATTAATCTTGATGATATCCAAGCTATCGACTGACAGGGAGTATAATTGCTCCCCGCCTTAACAACTGCCAGTGAAAAAAATTACTTCGCCTCTAGGCGACTCAGCAACAACCGTCTCGTACTCAAAATTCTCTTTCCCATCACAAAAAGACACAAGCTACCACAAAACTAGATTTTCGGACCCTGATTATCGATCAATTTCCACTTTTCCTCCAGATAAGGCAAAAACGTGCTAACTGCGAGAGCGTAACTATTCAAAAACCCGGAGTAAAACCGGAAACTTAAATCGCCAAAACAGTGACCTTTGTTGTAGGTGAAAATGATAACCCGATCGTCGCGTACTTCCTGTCCTGTAAGGGCAACCGAACAAAGAGATTCCTTTCTAGAAACTTCTCCGGAAGTAACACCCACTTGAGGCAGAGAATGACTAAGCAAAAATTCGCCCCCTTTCCTTGATCTTTTCACAAAACACAGAATGAAACATTAAATTACTAACTCAAAGAATTAAATAAATTAAGATTTCCATAAATAAGAAAAGTAATTAACATGATCTCTTTCGTAAACGAAAATTCAAATTGTTATCAACATAACAAGCCTTTCCTTGATATTCTTATGATCCGCAATGGATCTAATTTCAGCACAACTGTTTACAATAAACCCTTTTCTGTTTGTTTACTTCCCCATGCTAAGTCATGTCACCCGGCTAAGCAAAAAATGGCTTCTTTTTGCTATTATGTATTTCGAGCTCTCAAAGTTTGTTCCTCAGAATCTCTTCTTGCTAAGGAACTCAATTATTTAAGATCTCTTGCCCTTGACCTAAGATTTTCTCCCGTAGTCATTGATAAATCTGTTCGAAAGTTCTCATCGTGCCATCCAAAAACACATTTTGATGTCAGAAATAACATAATAATCTTGTTGTTCTTCCATTTCATCATTCTATCAGTTACAAAATTGCACGGATTTTACAAAAGTTTAATTTTCAAGTTGTTTTCTCGCCTACAAATAAAATCCGAGGTTTGGCTTTTAAAGATTCTATTTCTGACTTTCATTCTTTGGGAGTTCATAGCATATCGTGTCAGTGTGGCTTAAGTTATATTGGCCAAACGAAAAGAGCATTAAAGTTTCTCATAAGGGAACATGAATCTTATACCCGAAAAGGCGAAATTAACAAATATTCAATAGCTAATTATAGTTGGAAATTCAATCGCAATTTTGATCTTGGTTCTGCTAAAATTATCCAGAAAGCTGGTTCTATTAGAGAATTGGACTTTTTTGAAGCTTTTCACAAAAATTTATCCTGTTTAGCCAATGATTTCAATTCCAATCCACTCTTGCCTAATGCCTTCAAAATTATACTAAGTTACCCTTCATTTTAGTTACTATTTCTGCCGATAGATGGCGCTATCGGCTCTTCCACTGAGTGGTTGTGAGTATAAATAATATCGACATTCACTTTCTCTTTTTTGCAGAATATTTTGCTCCTGATGAAGGGGGACCAGTTTTACGTTCGAAATCGATTGGGATTTTACAAAATCTACGCCAAATACGATGTTGTCGATTTGCCTGTTTTATTAATTATAATATCACAAAAGAATATAAGAAAAGTATCTTTAATACCTTATATATTCTTTCTTGCAAATGCCGAAAAGCCTTAAATTTGCACTATGAGTTTTCAGATGGTAGCAAGCAAAAAGTTCGATACTGAAATGCTGATTTGGATGGGTGGGAACAAAAAGAAGACGATATCCTCTTCTTTCAATGAACATTTTATTTCTTTCAGCTTAATATTAAACTTTTCCTGAAGTTTGGTTAACTTTTCCAACTTTCTTTACTTCCTTTTTTCTTTATTATTTTTTATTTTGGGTACCAAACAATTTCGATCAATTTCTTTAATACCATTTCTTGTTTTTTTTTCTCCAAGCTTTCTTTATACAATTTGACTTTTCCTTTTAGTAGAAGAAGGTGTTTTATTTTGTTTCTCAGTTCTGTTTAAAAACAATTTTCTGTAAACTGTAACTGTATCTTCTATGATATCTAACGTCTAGATTAGAAGCCTTACTTTTGGTTAAAATTCAGTTTTGCAAACTGGACGCAATTGTGCTAATAATTTCAATAATTTCATTGTTCCTTCAAAGCAATCTCATTTACAGCCATTTCGCATCGAATTTGTTTGCAAAGTTATTGACTATGCACTGTATATCAATCATGTGTTAAATCGCATACAAATTCTTTATCAAGTATCTAAGAATTCTTTAAGTGTACTTAAAATTTCTACCATTAGTTAAACGAATTTTTGAAAATCATCCAAATTAGCCCATCAGTCTTGTGCTAAAAAGGAAACAAACTGAATGAGAAATGGGCTTGAAATCTGTTGCTCAACGCAAATCTTTCGGATTACTGATTTAAAATGAAAGATAACAAGTGTAAGGAATTATCGTATTCTTCCGTACGTGTGAAATGGTTGCGTAGCAACAAATTCAGCTAGCAAGCTGAAGATCTTTGGCTGATTTTCGATTCAAAAAGTACGCAGTTCCTTCAGTCTTAATTTTTGATGTACTAAAAATTTACTTCATGTATCAGATACAATGATGCTGCAATTGCACTTTAACCTAAATGTAATGGCTAATTATTTGCTACCTGGGTCTGTTTAACTAAGTCTCGTGCCTCTCCCGAATAGCCCTTTAAGTTGGAGAACACATTATCGCATCTGCGTATTCTCATATTGTAAACGCTTAGGCTTTCAATCTGGTTAACTGGATAATTCATGCTATCTTGGCAATGGACATAGATGTTTTTTCATATTTCTTGCTTTGGAAAAAAAACCTGAAATCTCAAAGTAAGACTTAACAAAAGAACAAGCACATCAAATAATCTAAGAGTTTGTAAGGTTTTAGTTTAAACTAAGAAAGTTTTATTTTAATTTGCGTTTCCTATCTGTTCTTATTTCAACCTCCCGTTAGAATAAGCGCGCGTTTCAGCTTTACGCTAATATGAAGTGGAGCCAAGTTTCTATTTAAGCGATAGGTAGGAACCTCTCAGCGTGAGAGAGCTTTTAGTCTCAGATCACGGCTGCTCTGTTCGACGTTCGCCTGACCAACTAGTATTTAAATTCTAAGCCTTAGCGCTGTTACGCTATTACTTATTGAAGTAAATCTAAGTGGGTTAGTATTAGTTAAATCTTGCTACGCACCCTTTAGCATAGAGGCCAACCTCGCGTTTATAGCTCTGTGAGCAACCACTACTTAATTTTTAATTAACTTTAGTTTAAATTATTTGATTGTTCAGTTTAGACCCAAGTGCGGTCATTATTTTCTGTATCCCTCCCGAGTTGGGAAGTGGCTGTATATAGTTGTCGTTTAATAAGAGAGGATTTTAAATCCTTCTTAAGCTCAGTTCTTCTACCACTTAAGTTTTCTACTACAGAACATAGCTGAATTCAGCTCCCTGTTCAAGATCAGGACTTAAAGTATTTCACGAATATGTGCGCCAAGAGTATGCACTGAACGCTCAGTCCTGACAAGTTATGTTCCTCATTCTCTTTGGAGTATAACTCGTACATTTGGAAATAATACGCTGCGTGAAAACTGAACACTTGTTCATGGTTTGAATGAACATGCAAAAGTAATTATTCATATAGAACAATACGGATATTAAGAGGTTTTCTATTCCTTTAACTAATTGTTTTGCACCACTTAATATCTATTAGTTGCTGCTCAATTTCGATTGCCACCGCAATATCATCTGCGCAAACAGTTCGCGTTTGCGTGTTTAATCATGCTTTGTCAAACGATTTTTGGCATTTGAAAGAAAGAGAACACTCTGATGCGAAATTTGTAAAACGTTATCTTTGTCATTAAGTACAAGATGTGAAGGTTTGGTATTGAAAGTTCAAAAACAAGGACTATGACATTCAATAAGCAGAGAGCTCTGGCCGACCTGCTAATGTTGATGAGGCATACCTGCGAGAAGTTGCGGAAGAAGATCAGTATGCAACCACTCAAGAGCTTGCTAATGAGTTTATACTTAGTGCCATGTCTATTAAATTAGTCACGCTACGCATTGCAATAAACTTGACGTACAACTTCAGTCGCTGGATGCCGCATGAGCTAACTCAAGCAGGTAAGAGTATAAGTGCTTGGGCTTGCAATAATCGACTCGAATATCAACGGAAGAACAAAATTCTGGATCGTCACTTGTGATGAAAAGTGGCTTTACGTCAATAACACAGAGCAGAAAAGGAATTAGTCTGCGCCCGCTGATTCCGCCGGCAGCGTCCCAAAGCTCAATTTATCAAACAAACGGATCATGCTTTGTATCTGGTGAGACTGCCGTGGTCCACAAAGAGTTTTTAAAAAAAGCTAAAACCCTCGAAAGTAAGATATACAGCCAGATACTAATCCGTGTTGACACTGCTATCAAGGAAAACCTTCGAACTGAATACTAACGCAAAACGTCAAGATTTCAATCTTCAATCTTGATGGAACTTTGGCTTTTGTAAGGTTCCATCAAGGTTCTATCAAGATAAAATGCAAGACCACAAGTGCCTGCTTTCACCGGGTGGACTCTGTACGGACTCGAATAGGATCTCTTACCACACATACCATATAATACCAACATCGCTCCTTTAAACTTATACTTTTTTCATACTTGCATCTACATCTTGCTAGTGCTATCTTCCATTCTGCACATGATGTCCGAAATAAGGTTGATCTGTTTTTGGATTCGCGATCATTAAATTTTTGAGCAGAAAGCATTGAAAAACTGCCAAAACTTTGGCAGAAATTTCATAGATTTAGGTGGTAATTATTACCCACACTAAAGGTACTGCTTTCATGTTTTCTTTTCTAACTTTATTAAGAACGTTTCTTGGAGAAAAACCTCCGTTACAATCAGCTATTTATTATAATGTCTTTTACTTCTTTAAGTTTTCATACTTTCAGTGTTAATTGTTCGAACAGCAGGAAGTGCCTACATGCATACATCATGCAAATATATAGTGGGATAAGAAAAAAGGAAAGAAAGAATGTAATGAACGAAGAAGACCATCCAAGTGTGAAGAATATGTAGTATGTAATACTGAAAGTTACTGTAATAATTATATAGCGTTTTGGCCCTTTTATTCTGTAAAAAAGCCAAAAAGAAAGAGGAATATTTATTTTATCATCAGACACAAATTAATATAAAAATTTATTAAGTGTAAGGAAACACGATGTTGATTAACATAAATGAGCTGAATGACAGGATCTATAGAATTCATAACTGTGAGAAAATGAGGTATATCTTCTTTATTTCCATCAAGAAGAGCATGTCGTCAAACGAATTTGTGAGGGAAATAACAGTTTCCTAAACACTTTTGATTCATAGTAGTGCATACAAATGTTACGTAAGAATAGGTGAGGAAGGATTTTCCATGGCATATTCTTCAGATGGACGATGATACTTGTCCTGGAAGACAAAATGCGCTTGATTGATACAACGTCGAGTAAAAAAGATTAATTCTTCAACTTATGATCGTAACAAATGAACTTCTTTAAAAATGCAGTTTCTGGAAATATCAAAACATCTTCCATAGTGACATTAGTGAATAAAATACCTACATCAAATAAAACCATGAGGATTTCTAATTAACACTCAGAAAACAGTAGCAGCCGAAGAAATTATTGCATGTTTATATGATGTATGTATTTTAAAAGAGAATATCATTCACGAAAATAAATCTGATTATAAAAAAACAGATACGATTTCAAATAATTTAATTTCAGAGGACAAACAGTGTCAAGTTGAATTTTTGATTCTACATGCTTCTAATCTATTAATCAGTTTCAGTGTTACATGAGGTGTAATAACCACCTTTGATGGTAACTCTTTACAATTGTGTGCGACTGGAAAATATTGAAGCTTTTTCTAACTTTCAACTCTTTTTAACTCTTTTTCTGAATTTCACTGATTTATAGAAATTAATATTTTCTAGAATTCCAATAACAGGTAGAGTTAAATACCTTATTTAATAAAGCAAACTAATAGAATAGAATGTTTTGAAAAAATTCTTATTGAGTGAATTTGAGGTTGAATATAATTTTGCTCGGTTGCTTGAATTATTAATCAAAACTTTTACAAGGAACTCGTGCTTTATCTTGTAAAACAAAAATATCGAATTCTAAATTAATGTCACTTAATAAAATCAGTAAATACATGTTATTGTGAGTGAAGAAAACGTTTTAACATTTAAAAAATAATCTTCAAAAGAAAGTCACAAAATACATCAAACTTTACATAGCAAAATGGCTAATTTTAAGTACGGTTCAATAACCAAAAAGCAAATATTAAAATAATTCAGTAATAACGTATTTATTGACATCTTTTATTGGGAAATTAAACAACGAAATTTCATTGCATCAGCTGGCTGTTTAACAATTTCAAAGGATTCATATAACATTTTAATGCCAGTGTTGACTAAACTTACGATTACGAGAGCCTACTAAACATTATAAACACTTTACTGCTCTACACTCCATAATTAAGAGCACCGTCTAGAGAAATATGAATAGCATAGTATTTGAGCTGTTAACGGTGACAAATATCTGAAAAGAGAATTTAAAATTAAAGAATTTTAGAGAAGAATATATCAACCAGTTGCTGCAAAAAAGAGATTCATCAAGATATTAAAATAAACATTTTGAAACCTCAAGCGGATAATGGCGAATATTTCAAAACTAAGAGCAAAATATGCAAAAAAAGATGAAAAATATAGATCTGAAATTCAAAACATTTTAACGAAAAATTGTTGCAAGACTGAAAGATGAGGTTTCTCTAGAAACTAAAAGAAGCCTTTTAAAAGCATAGAAGGAAATTTACCACCTTTCAACAAAAAGAGAAAAATGTCAAGCATCTATAGTCCAGAAGAATTAGTTGTAATCCAAAAACCTAAGTTTAGAATTATCGAGAAATTGCTTTCAAAGTTTAAGGTTGTTACAGAGTCAAAATCTCATATCGTAAGGATCGTTAATTTGTAAAGAAGTAAGGCAATAGGAAAGTCTAAACGTAACTGAGACAGGTCATCGTACGAAGATATGAACATCATGTATTTCGAATAGAAAGACTGATTAACCCAGCAGATGGGGACTAAATCTCGCGTCTTTGATGCTGATATTTTGCTTTATGCATCTCTTGCAGAAATGAAATGCGATGCTTTTAAGTTGACCTTCGACATGGAACTATTGGAATTGAACCTTTAACATCTTTGCAGCCAGACTTTGAGTTAGCAAACATGGCCCACTAACAATTCATTATCCTCCGATTCGTTCTCTCTTTAGAATTAAGTATAATTTTAATACTAGTAGGCTATGCAAACTAATTTTCTAATTTTTCCTTCATCTAATCATCACTATATCTCCTCTTCACAGCTTGTGTTCGGTTGTTTCCTCTGATCCCCATTCTCTTCGATTCACTGTCAGTTGTTCCTAAGACCTCCTGTCTTAAATGACCAATCTTACTAAACCATTAAAATTATTTTAAAAGGCAACAAAGTAAAATTTAATAGTCTTTTCAGTGAGTGCGCTTTTAAAATGAATTTATTGGTATCGCAATTGCGCTTAGAACTTGAAATTTAATGAAATTTCATAAATCTTAGTGACGAATTTTTTCATGTACAAAATGTATTTATCTAATCTTGAAACTGATGTTTTTTGATTGATTTATAATTATTTCTTACAGCTTAATTAAAACGATATCTTAATCCAATTCTAGTATAACTACTGAAATACGTCTCGGCTTTACTGCTTTAAATGTAACATTTTAGTTCTGTTAGAACTTCGCGAAAGTTTTCAATTCAATCGCTGTTTTTAAGAAAATGATGATTAATACATATAATGACACTTTCGTATAACTTCCCATATGTATTACGGAGCAAATCGAAGTTTGGTAATTTTAATTTCAATTATGTATATTAATTTATCATTATTTTATGATCAGCATTTTTTTCAGTTTGCAGTTGTGTAGATTTTTAGAAATAGTTTAACGTTAAACTTATCAACACTTCGATTTTCTTCCTAAGTATAAAAAATTACTGGCCTAAAGGGGATAAAAAATCTTTGGAATGCGCAATTTTGTTTAACTTTAATACAACATAATTACCTTACATGTTCATGAGGCATTATACATGCATGTAACAATGGTTACTTTATCAGGGATTAAAATAATTTTTGTATTGATATTATATTTGTAACATCTAAATTATTTTAATTCAAAAAAGTGTAGTTTCATCGAAGCTGTCATTTTATTAGAACAGGATAATACTTAAATTTCTTTCTGTTGCTAAAAATTACAGTGTTCTCAAATTCTTCAAAGTAAAGGTGTATAAAAGTAATATTTATTATCTTTTGATAGAGTTTTCTCTACTCCTTTTGTAAGTCAGAATTTTTAGAAGCTCTTAAATACTTGAGATATAAATGATGCTTCATAAACGCATACACTGATGTTTAACATGATTATTATTTTTGTTTGCCTTTCAGTAAAGTTCTCAACATGATTAATAGGGTCTGCTAACGTCAGCTTCCGTTGAAAGTTTATGAAATTCTTTAGTGTTGCTAAACAGCCATTTCTCTCTATATATGCTTCTGTTCAGTGTTGCCATAGAATAATTTTTAGTGCTTGTCAGAAAATGTAGCAGCTTCAAAACATTTTGTTATATATTGATTCTTTATGATAATGCCGTTGGAACTATCAACAAACGCATTCTGAAATTTTAAAAGCTGCAAAAGTGTCATTTGCTTCTTAAAACTGATCTTCTTGTCAAAGAAATTCCCATTTCAAGCTATATTCTCTTCAGAAAGAGAATTCGGCTATGTGGACTACCTGTGTTTTCTTTAAAAACTGCAGCTGTCAAGTTAAAGAATTATGTTTCTTCAAGATATTTATATATATCATAAAAATACATGTCAAATATCAATCAGTTAACTTCAAAAAACGGTTGGCAGAATTTAAATATTTCGTACAATGTAAATTTAAGTAATTTTGAAACGTTTGTTTCAATAATTATGTATTTGCTATCCAACAATTTATTTGTTAATTTATGCTTGTCGACGATGTACAGCATTATAAAAATCTTCCGATTTTAGGCCACAGAATTGAAACGTTGCTAGCAATTCTATTGGATTGAGTACATACAATATGATGAGCTTGATGTGAAGCTGTATGCTGTTTGATGAATTCTGCATTGTTCCAAAGTTTCCGAAAGGTTTAAGTTTTCGAAATATCTGTAGAGGCATTAAACTGGAATGGAATGTAGAGGTACGGTATAGGGTTGTAGTTAAACACTTTATTAATGCATCATGTTATGAGCACATTGCACAACTGTATGCAGTCAACAGTGGTAAATGCACCGATCATTTCGCTCTCATAACCATACAAACTGTAACTGACATCCCGCAGTCTACTTGTTGGCATTCCTTCAGGTTTCCTTAAAATATTGTTCTTGGCTGCAATCTGCTGTGCTTTTGCTTTTCTTGAGATAGGTAAGAAATCAACAATGGATGCTGCCTTGATCGACAACGGCCTATGCAAAACCATCGCTAACAAGAAGGTCTTCCAATCTTAAAGATTGTTAATCAATCTTAATGATACTTGGTAAGCATGCAGTTATATGGTGTTATTCACTTTAATATACAACAATCGAATATCCAATAATGATATAAAAAATAAATTAGCTACCAAACGCGCATACAGGCAGGCAAAAAAAAAATGAAAAATAGCGTTAAGAACGATAATGCAGCTTTGTTCTGAGATTTGAAAGTACATTTATAATGTATTTCTTCCGCCTTCTTAGCATGGCTTCGTGGTGTAATGGTCAGCACACTCGGAGCGTATCTAGAGGTCTGAGGCTAGAGTCCCAGCGAGAATGTTGCTCATTTTTCAAGTCTTCTGGTCCGAAATAATCCTAATGAGGAACAAAGGTATAAAGTTATGTGAAAGAAGAAACATATACGAAATGCTACTTTACATGAATTTATTGGTTTATGAATTTCATTCATTTATATTATATTTATTACTTTCGTTTATTTAATATATCAATGTTATCAAGAAACATTGCATTACCAGAGGTATTTTATACTTAGGCGTTTCTTCTTTTGTCATAAAATGCATATGATATGCTCGAAAATTTAGCGATTTCATACTCTGACGTCCAACTGTTGCCATTCTATATATTGGCTTTCTTTCTTTTCGCCATCGACGGAACAGCTGGCCCACTGAGTTAGGTGCTTTTCAGCCTGTTGGATCGCGTCGATGGAATTTAAAATGTATATATATAAAGAGCTTAGTAGTGTGTCCTCCTGCAATTGAATACGCTAAACGAGGAGCATTGAAATAAGGACCAGAACATGGAAAGAAGGTGCATGATGGGGACTGCTGAGACTAAGGAAAACACTTATTATGGTGCATGTTAGGCAGACAGTTATATTAAAGATATGCTATATAATCAGGTACAGATGCAAAGATGAACAAATGTATTGTACATGTTAGGCATACACTATTATGATACTTGGTAAGCATGCAGTTATATTAAGAAAATGCTATATAATCAGGTACAGATGTAAAGATGAATAAATACATTAAAAATTGTGGGACACGTAAAAAGAGTTCTGGATTAATCATAAAATTAAGCATAATTGGGAATAAAACATGGAAAATAATAATAATAAGTAAGACATTAAGTAAAGTAATATATGTACAGAGCGGGCTGCTGACGGCACGGTGTCCAAGAAAAGAAGTCACTCCAGGCTGTCAGCAATGCTTTTAGTAACGGTAGTGCATTCTCTAATGCGGCTGAGCGCACATTTGTTCTTAATTGTGTTCTTAAACCATGCCGGCATATTGATTGCAGCTGGTCTTTTTAAATGTGAATTCGCTGTGTGCAATACAAAGACATACAAAACTATTAATTTCGAGTCCTGCAAGTCTGAGGCCCAAGCTTCAATGGGTTCCAGTACATACGGGGATTAAAGAAAATGAAGCAGCGAATATGATTGCGAAAGGCGCAGCCAATGAACCCCATGTGAGTAGCATTATTGTGCCACTTCCGCACTCATATCTGAAAATTTTATATATTGGCTAAGAATTCTTTACAATCCCTGCTCTTATACATATGCAGTTAACATATACGTGGATTCCTTTTGTCAAAACTGTCTAATTTAATCAATCTTGAAATTTCAAATGATTTAAAACAAAGCCGGTTAAAATATTAGCAGTTAATTTGACGTAAATAGATAGTTAAGATGTAAATATAATAATGTTTCACAATGTAATGCTCTGTTGGAGTATTGTTCCACTTATTTTCCAAATATTCAATATTCATACACATGAAGGTCAAGAATAAGAAAAACCAACTTTAAATCATATCACTATAATAAATACTGCAAGGGTGTAAAATTGGGTGATAGACAAGATAAAACAGCATTTAGTCAGTTAAACCAGTGTGTTCTAATATAACAGTAAATACCACAAGATAAATATATAGTACAACAAGTATAGTACAACAAGCGTTGTTACAAGCATAAACCCGTTCATGTTTTAAATTAATTTATTGGGTCCAGTGTTCTAAATTATAAGTGAAAACATACAAGTTAAGTTAAATTAAATTTTCATTCAGAGGTTAACAAAACTAGCAACAATATAACAATATATGGTGGTGGTGGTACAAGAGTCGAAGTGAGAAAACATTTAAAACATACCGACCGGGATACCCCGTGTGAAAAGCACAATTTTTTGTTCATTGTCTTGTAGTCGTCCATTACATAGAAACTCTTAACGACGGCGGGAGTATACTTTATTTCAGCCATGAAAAATCTAGAGGGTAAGAAGAAAAAAAAACTAGTTACTAGTCGAGTATTTTAGAGCTATCCGCCTCTTTTCTATCTGGGCTCCCTCCTTCCTGCGACGACGACCATCGGTGGTTCTCTCTCAGCAAATTTAGCCATCGTTCCACACTTCCGCAGACAGAGTACTCGAGACGGAACAACTGCTTTCTCATCTGGCGAAAAACTTCAGGAAAAACCCTCTCTCGCAGATCACTGCAGGCCCTTTTTCTTCTCCTCGCCAGCCCCTCGTTTGGCAATCCGAGACGGTTCAAAACCCGCCAGGTGCACGGCAACCCTAGAAAAGGTGAAGGCAAGGGGGTTAGTAAGACGGCGGATAATTGCTGTTTTTCATAAGTTACAAGCGACCCACCAGGGTCAGCAGCCTGACATAGCAGGAGCTACCCTCGCTCAGGGTCCCATTTTAACATGGTGAACGCCTGTCAGAATGCGAATCCCCCACACCCATCAACCTTGGCGTGGCGTAGCTGCATACAAAACAAGCTAATTCAGCAGGGTGCAGATTCGCATTAGGTGAAAGATATTTTTCAAACCACTGTCTGGCAGAGATAATCTTCAGGGAAATTCCTTTCCAAGTAAAAGTCAGAACAAGTCAATAAATCTTCGATTCCCAAACGCAACGTAAGAGTTTTTTAGAAAAAGAATTATGGATTTGTTTTAAAAATACTTAATTAATAAAAGACCGAAGAAAATTTCTTCAATTGAAATATAATAATTATATAGAAAAAAAATTATGTTTTCTACAACACCAAAAGCGACTTTACCACCAGAGTCAGAAAATATGGATTCAAGCTTTACCAGAAAGAGGGCTACGTTAACAAAACCAATTAAACTTTAAACACCAACTTGTGTAAGGCAAATAACTTTTAAATTAAAAAAAAATTACCTTAAGGGTCGACCTAACCAGAAGTTAAACACAAAACAAAACCAGTTAAGATTAAGCGTTAATCAAACAAAAAAAATTAAATGGTTAACCAAACTACCTTAAGGAAGAAGAGAAAAAATTTACTCAAGCAACTTAAATTCAGAGTTAACCAAAACTGCCAAAATTAAATGACAACAATTACTTTTCAACAAGGAAAAAATAATTAAGATCAACTAAAAAAAATAAATAAAAATAAAAAAAAATTTTAAGTCTGACAACAGAATTAAGATAAATCATTACAATTAAGATATTTTAATTCAGCAACTGAAGTATAGCTAAATATGTATTACATAACAGCTCGTTAACTGTTTTCAAAATTTTTAGGTCTTGCTAAATTTTGACAAGATGTATTTCCCTTTGATGATGAAAATATTACATTTAATAATTATTTCAGCTTTGGGCCCTGAATTATCAATTAGCAGATAAATTGAACATACATCTTTGTTTAAAAAGTGTAGTCTCAGTTTATTCCCTTATAATTTGAAATTCAAATTTCAAAATCATGTCTTATAAGCTCTTCTATCGATTGTACATTTGCGGAAGATTCTTTATTTAGCTGTTTTCATGATTAATACGACTGTAGTTATTTCACATAGAATAAACATATGTCGTGCACGGAGTATGCATTCATGCTTAACAAATACGAGTAGAATTAATTACACAGAATGGTTAAGTGGCCGTAATCATAGCGATTATACTTCTCTGTGAATTAGCCTTTGTATACATTACAACATAGAATGTTGTATCGGTTCACAATTAAATATCTATCTATCTATATATATAATGCGAAATAAAATAAAAATACCTTTAACTCGTCACATATTCAATTCAGAATAAATCAAGTACAAGACGAAAAAAAGAAAAAGAAAAGAGAACAGAAGCAGAGTGGCAAACTGCAAGTGCTGGGGAGAGGGCGGCAACATATGCCTGAACAAAAACTAAAATAAAAGAAAAAGAAATTTACATCTTTCCGTGCATCCTCATCAGGAGGTGGTGCAATAAAAGAAGTAAATAAATAAAACAGCCTGTTTGTGAACCGACAAAGCCACTGTTTAAAATTTCAAAATAGTTTTAGAGAAACAAAAAAGTACTATATATTTTCATCAGTTTGTTAAGGGTGGAGTTGTCAAGACACATATTACTTTTATTGTTTCTCTAAGAATATTTCTTAATTTTGAATTTTAATTTGTTCATTTGTTGGTTTACAAACAAGCTGTTTTATATTTTCTTATTTATTTACTTCCTTGCACCAAACCTCCTGGTGGTGGTGCACCGAGAAATGAAAATTTCAAATTTCTGACTTATTTTTGGTTTTGGCATATATTCCCCCCCCCATTCCCTGCAGTTTTGTTACTGTGCTTTTGGTTTTGCAGATCCAAAAGGAATGAAATGCAACACTAGTAAATTTCAAAATTCCCTATAAATATGTAAGTAATAAATCAAAAGTCAGAAGCATTATAGAAATTTGAAGTACAAAAACTAAGAAAATACATAGGAAGAGGAAGGAAATCCAATTTGATTCAACGTTATCAAAAGGAGGTAAATCAGACTCATTTGAAACACTTCCCCTGGAAAAACACTGCGTTTCCGTTCATCCAAAATTAGTTGATGAACCTATACAAATTATTTAATTACAACTATTCAACTTTTGTAATTCTACTCGAGGCAGAAACAGTCCATTAAAGAAATATACAAGAACAAATATATAAGAAAAAATTCTCATGTCAAATAAAGTAAAAGAAATTAATTCACTTCCACTGAATTTAAGATTAAAACTAAAATATTGTAATACGAAATATACTTTGAAAATTAATAGAGAACATTGAAATCATAGCTCAGTGTACGCAGAGAGAATTTCTTTTAGGTCTTTGTGGATTTGGCTTTAAATTTCTTACTTTCTGGCTATAACTACACATACCTTTATCTATCTATCTATCTATACAGATAGATAGATAGATAAATATAGATATAGATACAGATATATCTATATGTAAAAATATATATAATTTGTACTTGAAGAAAACTATTTTTAATAGATTATCCTGTCTGAGGAAAAATATATGGGGCCAATAAATTGTGTCTGTAAATTGAAAATGAAAAATATTTTAAGCCTGAGATTTAAACCTATCTTCTGTTATTAAAGCTAGAAAAATTTAAGAATCTATCCGCATTCATCTGTAGGTGCATGCGTATATATTTGTATATATTTATATATATATATATATATATTTAAATTTCA